>CAWVOU010000025.1:0-180820 GCA_963931805.1 Microdon myrmicae
CTTCCTTCGCGAAACGATTTGTTGGTTGAATAGCGGCGTCCGTCGCAGTCTCGGATGCGATCGGACGGTCGGCTTTGAGGGTGTGCCTTGCCTCAACAAACTTTGTGGCCTCGTCCCGATATATCTCCTCGGCCTGACCGATGAATTCGTCCACGAAGTATCGTGGCCGCTGGTCATCTCTGGACTGGTCAGGCGTTTTATTTCTGCATGCTTCTTTCGGATGTCCTCTCATTCGATCCTGGAGGTTAAGCTGGCGTATGTCCACCGCGAACAACGTTGGCGGAGCTCTCTTTTCCAGATTGAGGAATGCAACCGACATCCGTTCTTGGGCGGCGAATTGGGCGCCGATGAGTTGTTCCGCCAATGTAGCTGTCTGGCTTGACTTCTCGTGCATTGAGGCCGACATCACCTTGTACTTTAGATGTATCGATCTTGGTGACGGTTGGTCTTTGCGTCTGGACGCTGGTGTTCCGCGACTTGACGTCGGTCGGTCCTTAAATCTGGACATTATAGTAGTCCCCGAACTTGGGGGCGATTGATCCGTATGTCTGGATCCTTTGCAGTGGCACCGCTAACTTGGCTGCGGTAACCGATCCACAGATGTGAATCCCAAACTACACCTCGACCTGGCAATGGTAACCGATCCACAGATCTGGACCTCAATTGCGCCGCGAACTGGTCGCGGTGTGGTGGCAAGTGTGTGGGGGAGGGGGATGGGCGCCAGCGTATGGTGCGGGGTTCACTCTCGCCCCGGACCGTGCACTGAAAATGTTCACGAAGGTCGAAGGTTCGTCACATCTGTGCACTCGCAAAAAGGGGAATAAAACACACAGAGTTCTTCTTGGTCTATAAGTATTTTATTGCGGCACTTAGGAACGGCCTTTTAAAATTGAACTTGCAATGTCACTGCAAATAAGGGGACCCTTAGGGGATCTTATCCTTGTAATGCACTTAACTTATTTATCCTTTTGACACTAATGAGAACGGTGCTCGGTTTTCCTTGATAACGCATTATTAAGCGTACGCGATTATTCGCGGCAGCGATTGTTCGATTTCTTTTTGAAACATATCATTAGATACACACGACTCTTTACGGCGATGATTGTTCGATTTCTTCTCGAAACAGGTTATTAGATACACACGACTCGGGTGGGAATGGGAGCTGAATCTGGACTGGCACGATGCGTGTGGTTTGGCGGTTGAACAACGACTGACTTATGAATGAAAATAATTCATTCAGGGCGTCGTGGCGGTGCGTCATACCGAAATTAGGCTCGCTGCCAATTACGAAGAATTTTGGAGGCGTTGCTACGCTCGCATAAGAACTCGGTTCCCGCGAATTCTGGCCGTACAGGCTGGGTTGGCTTCTTTGGTTGGGTGTACCGGGAAATTGGCTTTGGGGACGCGAGCGAGTATGGGCATGCGTTTTCGGGGGAAATTGGAGTGGCTTGGGTGCAAGCAAGGGATATCGTTTAGATAGAAATGTTAACCGAAATGATTCGAGGAAATGTGCGCGGTCTGGTCTAGTCGGTTGGTAATGTTCCGTTGAGGATTGGGATATGCGTTTGTTGTGGCATATGAATTTCGGGGGAATTAAGATTGCTTGGTCACAAAGAGAAAATATAACTTAAGTAGGAAGTTGACCGAAGCAATTTTGGGAAACGTATGTGGGGTGATGTAATTGAGGGAAATGATTAATATTCCGTTGTAAATTGGAATATGCATTTATTTCAGCTCGGGAAATGGGTTACTGGTAAGTATGGGATATATGCAAATGCAGATTTTGTACGGGGAGTTGGATTGAGGTGACGCGCTGTTAGCGGTCAAGGTTGGTTGGCATTGTGGGTTGGTTCTCCATGTGGTGTAGAGAACCCCCACAAGTGACTGCTGGGGGTAGTTTCGGTGGGGGCCACGAATTTGGAGGCGATGATTTGGTTATAATGGAAAATTGTGGTCTTACCTGAGAACCTGGGCGGTGGTAGGTATCTGCACTGGGCGAGGGCTGCGCTCTGAGCAGCGGTAGTTGGTTCCACAGTCTGATTCGGGTTTGATTCCGGGTTCTGGTTTTGCTGAGGTTGGCGTGTATGGAGACGGCGGCAGATTGTATTTATAATCTTTGCAGTGGCCAACGAGTTTGGCGGCGGTCTGCACTAATGTTAGGCTGCGAGCTGGCAGCAGAAATGGACCCACAGACTGGATCCGGCTCAAAGGACCAATTTGTGTATCCAACAAACTTGGAACACACCTTCCACTAACACCGGGTTCTCATTGTGTTGTGGGCTGGCGTCAGGAACAATGCTGTTTCCTGACGTGATGAATGTCGATGGGGAATATTCCGATCTGTTCACAAACACGAGGAACTGGATGGTCAAGAATCAAAGTCCGCAGCGATGATGCCTGAAATCAAATTGTGATATTTAACGCAAAAAGTGACCTGAATACCTAATCATTTCCTGAAATGTTCGTATATTGGGACAACAGAACCCGTGGCGGGTAGGTGTCTTCTTATTTATTGCATTTATTTATTTTGATTCCTCGGATTCACAACGATTATAAAATTTGTGAACGGTGTCACTAAAAGCTAACGAAAGGATAGAAAGTAAACATAAAATCTGGTTGTCAAGTGACAACCAACAGAATTCATAAATGTCCGCTGATGGCTGACATTGCTTCGGTGATGCCACATATCTGATTCAATTCAGGTGGTGCCACAATTAATTTAATTGCGGATGGTTAAAGGCGGATCCGCAACAATGGTAAAGAGAAGCCAGTGGCATATTTTTCAAAAAAATTGAATGTTGCACAAATCGAAAAAAAGAAATTTATTTAGAATGCTTAGCGATCAAGGAAGCGCTAAAGTATTGGGAACACTGGCTAAATGGAAGAAAATTTACCGTATTTTCACACCATAAACCATTATAAGGCATGAATGTAAAAGCTAGAACGGATGAAGAACTTGGTGAATTGACATATTATTTGTCACAATACAATTTTGAAATCAAGTATATTCCGGGAAAACACAGCGCGGAAGCAGATAGTCTGAGTAGAAATCCAGCATTAGAACCACTCAAAAATACGGAAGAAATGGTAAAAATAGTTCACCTAATAACAATAAACGAAATAACAATAGATCAAAGAGAGAATGAAACAATACAGAAAAAAAAAACCAAACTAATAGAACATAACGAATAATTTTTATAAAAGAATTAGAAATAAAAAAAAAAAAATTTATCTGAAAAATTAAGCTTAGAACTAACTAAAGAAATATACTGTGAATGGTGTCACATAGGGATGAAGCAAATGGTTAATAGAATATGCCCTTATTACACAGCTAAAAATATAACTGGGAAAATAAAAAAAGTATGTAAAAAATGCGGGATATGTATTAAAAACAAATCCACAGGGCAAGAAAAGTATGGACTAATGTCACAATTGGGACCAGCAACAAAACCATTCGGAATAATGTCAATTGACACCATTGGAGGCTTCGGCGGACAAAGATCAACAAAAAGAAAACCTACATCTTTTTGTGGATCACTTTACAAGATATGCGTTCATTTTAACATCTAAAACTAAACAGTGCAGCTGACTTCATCACATTAGTAAATAAGGTGCTGGAAACGGATAAAATTGGAACAATACTTACGGATCAATACCCGGGAATAAACGCAAGAGATTTTAATGAATTCCTGACAGAAAGAGATGTTGGACTAATTTTGACGTCCGTCAATGCGCCTTTCTCCAATGGTCTAAACGAGAGATTAAACCAGAATTTAGTCAATAAAGCAAAATCCAAGATAAATTACACGGAAAAACAGGCCTAGACAACGATCGTCAAAGAATGTATAGATAAATACAATGAAACAGAGCATACAGCAACTCGCTTTGCACCTAAGCATTTATTAGATGGCACAGATACCAGCATTTTACCGGAAGAATTAAAAAATAGAACCAATAAAGAGAGTTGGATGAGAGATTAAGTACTTGCTCTGGAAAGAACAAGAATATCACACGAATATAACAAAACGACATTTGACAAGAATAGGAAGAATCACCGGTTTAACACAGGAGATCTGGTGTACCTATAAAATCCAAACAAGCTGAACAGAAAGAAATTAGACGAATTGAGAATTGGACGTTTCGAAATAATAGACAAAATATCAGATTCATTATATAGAATAAAAAATGGTTCTCTGGGCGCAAGGCGCTCGGACATTATATTCGTGACAACGTATCCTAAATATGTAACATTGAATATACAAGTTATTAAATCGAAATGAAAGTGTTTTTTTCCGAATGCCTCCAAGTATAGGCATTAATTTTGGTTTGCTTAACGAAATTTTACAAATAGTGCAAACTACTGTGTATTCGTCAGGACACAGTTGTCGGTTTTCTTTTCTGCGCCAGTCCGAAATTACGTTCATCTGTTGCACTATGATCGGTTTTAAACCCGGTTCAAACCAAAGTCTATCGCAAACAGAGCAAGCATACCCAAAGTCAGTGTCAAGAAACATCAATTTAAATCTTGATATTGATTTGTTCCATTTCATGTCCCATACCTCTTGCGCCGATATAACTGGTTGTATTGTAAAATACACGGGTTCTGCTGCTGAAGGCTGTTGTAGTTCTTGAGCGTTGTTTGAACTTGCCGCTGCGAAACCACTATGAACAGACAATTTTCTCTTAGCTATATCCTATTTATTTATTGCTGCAAGGCGCCGCGCTATTCGCGTTGTCTCGGTGTATCTTTTGTATTTACACTTTCAACCTGTACAGCTGTTTTCGACAGTGCAAGGCGCTGTCTGTATTCCCGTTGTCTCTCTGCATTTGACTTAGGAGCAATTAAGAGAGTCGCGCTCTCGCTCACTACGGCTCGTGCGTTATCGGTTATTGTTATTGTAACGCTACAAACTTTTTTCCGAATGCCTCCCAAGGTATACCGATTTATAAGACGTTGTCACGTCAAAACTGGTACACGCAAACATATAACAAAATTATTTCCAACATCAGCAGATAGAAATGACGACTGAAAATTGTAAAAATGTTCACTCTAGGAGGGGGAGATGTAAAGAAAGTATATATTTTTTTTTAGTGTGGAATGCGCCGCGCCTCTCATGTCCCATGCGATTTCTTTTCCAATGGTCGGCAGAAGCGGCGGTGCTCGATAATAGAATAATGGATAGACACCTGCACGCGGTAAGGCTGACAGATACGCTCATTACAAATTTGGACACACGTGCTGCCGTATCAGTCAGGAACAAATAAATAACAGAATCAGCAAACTTAAATTGCCGTTTTTTATTAAAGGTAAGGTTAATCTTGCGGGTTGCCAGTTGAATGTGCTGGGATGTACTGGAGAAATCTAGTACATTCGTAGTGTATACCAGTTGCGCGGCAGCTGTCGCGGATCAGCTGGCCGATTGTCACCAGCAATGAGGTCAACAGCGTCCCTTTTTGAATTGGCGGTTATTCGGCATCATTTACCTAACCTCAATCCGCTACAAGCTTCCATCGCGCCCACACCTTCCAAATCATTGTTGCCGATCCACCATAAATTATCAAATAAATTAACTCAATCTCATGTAAAGCAATTGAATTGTTGTGCGTTGTTATTAAATTGTAAACCAAGTCGCATCCGACTTAAACAATAAAGAAACAAAGATCCACCTCGAACTCAGCTTTGGTTTTCTCGTGCTTCCGCTTCGCCTCCAGTTTCATCGGGTTCCTCTCTACAAGGGAACAGCGGACAACTTCGAACATTGCTGTTAAATTTTCTGGTCCTCCGAGCCGGGTCCAGTTCTTATTGGATCACCTTCATCGCAGCCCAGTTCGCAGACGAAGAGCAGAATCATCAATAATTCGATAACGTTTCACGTAGTCGTGCTCTCTGTGCCGTAATTGCAACAAAGGAAATTGTTGAAAATTGTACAGCAGCGCAATGACGGGGACTACTCAAGATACAGCAACCTATGAATCTAATCCATCGCCGGCGAGTTCGTGGTAAAACGCACCGGATCCAGCAACCTGCGGATTTAATCCATCGCCGCCCCGCTCGCGGCACAACACGCTTGAAAAACAACACGACAACAGTAAAGATACTTCAGTGAAAAGAGTTCTAGAAAAACAGGAAGCGAACACAAACGAAATGCCGGCACCAATGACAGTTGAGTGGAAAGCAGCAAAGGCTGCATTGGCCAAACGCTGAAGACTCGCCAGAGCAGAACATCTGACTGAACGCAAACATCAAGAAGCCGAAGAGGGACGTCTGCGCCAAGCCATTGAGGAAGTAAGCAGGCGCAACCAGGAAGAAAGGCCTAAACGCAAGGAAGCTGAGGAAAAAGCAAAGAAAGTGGAAACACCTGGCGTGCCACCAGGCTCACCGACTAACCTAGTCGATATGTCGGATCTGGACACCGATGCAGAAAATGACGAACCGTTACAATCGGCCAAAAGAGCGAATTGCCGACCAGATCACTCTGAAGAAAAGGAAGAAGAACAACTTCCAAGTGAACAGGTAACGAATGGTCGAGGAGCTTATCGCCGCCCAGGTCGCGGTACAGGCCACCATCGCTTGCACCCTTCTCAACATGCAGGACAAAGAACAACTAACGACCACCAGCATAGAAACCACAAAACGAGACCTGCACACCGAATGGGAAGCCTTCCACAGCCGGCATAATCAAATCATTACATGGCCCCCCCTGACTACCAACAGCATCAGTCTTCGCGGAGGACTTCATCGGCGAGACCGAAGAAATATACCTCGAGAAACAGACGACCCTCCTCGAGGCCCAGTAGGCTCTCGATTCAGCCTGCCCAACCATGGCCAACAGCGCCATTCGCCTCCACCCTAGCGAGCTGCCCCCAGTGCAGCTCCCAACGGTCGCCATCAAGCCAGTGGAAAAGGAACCGCACCCCAGACCAGTGAATAAGGATCAGCAGGCCGCCGACCAAAGTGCCGTTTGCCCAAAGCTCAATCCGACCAAGGTCCCGATGATCGACCCAATGCCGAAGCCCCCACAGAAGGCGATGGCGCGCATGTTAAGTGTGTCAGGGATAACGTAGAAAAGGACATCATTCAAGGGGTCATTGATACACTTGATCAGAAAAGTATAACCAGATTCTGAACTCCAGTAACCTTACAGCCTAACGAGTACATACAAGTCATCATTCCAAAAGAAATCAATCAGAAAACGATTAATTGCATTTATCAAACCGATTAACGATTGCACAAGCTGGAACAATTAAAATACGGAAACATCCAAACTGCATGTTCCAGCACAATCGGCATAAGTGCAATTAACTGAGTCAATTCATGAACGCAAAAGTTCAACTCGAGTCCGAATCGATAAAAAAGTATTGACCAGCTCATCAATATGAGGCGTTTATGAACTAAATCCGATGATCGGTAATTGGGACAATTAAAACCCAAATTGCTGATTGTGAATCGAATGGTCTTAAACCCGGAGGTGAACTGAAAACGTTAACCCCGGAAGATGATGACGGAGTAGGAGGTTTCTTGAGGCAATGAATACGGGAATTACGGGAGTTGGTGTTTGGTCGTGGTGTTGGCAGAGTGAGAATTTGATCGGAAAAGTCGGTGGTTAGTAAAAGAAGCTTGAGTGCGTAGTTAAGGAGAGAAGCGTCGGACGGTGGTTAATTGTAGCGATCGTGTGCGACGTAGTCGTGGAGAACCTTTGATAAACGGAAATAAGAAAGTGAATATAAAATTAATAAGTGAATCTTTTAATGTAGGAAAATTAACGTATGAATATCTGAAGAATGAAAATTGTAGCTGGAACTAAATAAGAACAACAAATGTGGATGTATAGCACAAAGAAAAAGGAAAGTGAATTGTCATACAAGAAAACTTTGTAAAGCCACAAAGGTAAAAAAATTAACTATTAGTGTTATAACGGAGAGGAATAGAAAAGTGAATTGAAAAGATTAGCGTATAGAGAGAAATGGTAATTTATGCAAAGAAAAAGAATGAACATCTGATCAAAAATTGTAACCACAAAAAAAAAAAAAAAAAGAAAGAGAAAAATAAGAAAAGGAAATGATACATTACCTCAAAGAAAATGAAAGTGAATTTTTAACTGTTGTACGAGAACTAGTTTTAATGATACAAAGGTAAGAAGATTAATTACCGATATTATAACACAAAGAAAAAAGGAAAGTGAAACTGAATTAGGATTTGAGTAAGAAACAACACTACTGTTAAATAATTAAGATTAGAGTTAAGTAACGAAAACAAATAAAAGTGAACGAACGTTAAAGAAAGACTCGGAGTTTTAATTTCGTAGATTTTGGTGAGAACAGAAGAATTGACTATATTCCCTTTGGTGTCAGGTTCCTGGTGATGGTCTAGACATCAAAAACCATAACTGGCGCAGTCGGCGTTCCTCTATTCTGTAGAACTAGAGGAAAGCGATCGAACAATCGCGATAAACTATTATAAAGTGGAAATGCAGTGAGTCAATGAAAAATTTAGTGATTCGCGAAGAATCCCCTATACAATAAAAAAGCTAAAAGACACCAAGACTAAAAAAAAAGACACCAAAACTAAAAAAAAACGAAACGACAAAGTGTAGAGTAAAGAAACTACAAACCATCACGTGAAAAATAAGCAGCATCGTGATCATCGGAAGCAGGAGCATCATCACCAGCAAGGAGCAACAATTTTTTTTCAAGGCAAGTCATTAGATCATTTAAAATTAGGCGAAGTAGTTATTGTGAAATTATATAATATTAAGTAACATAGAAATTAATTGTAAAGCACTAGCTCACGTAACTGACAATAAGAAAATTAACATAGTTAGGAAATTGAAGACAGTATGAAAGAAGAGAAAATTTGTTGGAATAAAACTTAATTATCAGATTATCCCGAACAGACAAGTAATTAGAGAAAGAACGTACTACTAAGTAAGAATAATAAGTCGTTGGGATCGTTGGAACTGCGGGTGGATTAACAATTTTATTAGGATCGGTACTGCAAAGGCAAAAGAAGAAGTATTTAACTCGATCGGAAGCTGAGTAGACCCGTGAAAGGGAAGAAGACATTTTTTTTTCTCTGTTATAAGCAATCAGATTATTGCCCCTGGTCGTTTTATTTCGGAGAGTCCTTGCTACGTTGGTTGTCATTTCAAAAGGTACTTGGGGGTAATTTTGCAGCAGCGTATTCATTATAAGAACGCAACGGAAAAAGGAAGTAAGCATCTAGCCGCCCAAGGGAAGGCAGTCGCGAAATCGGAATTCTGTTGTGTTATAGGTGGTCGTTCTGTTTTGATACAGGAAAAGTCCCGGCAATGTTGGTCGCAGTTTCAAGAAATAGTTGTGGGTAATTTGACATTTGTGTAGTCATTACAAGATACTAGCAAGCTAAGGGGGAAGAAATTCGTGATTGGTTGCGTCGCGAAAACAGCAATCGCGGTAAATAAAATAACAAAAGCTACCGTCGTATTCCCCGAAAAGGTAAGTATCGGTACAAATATATCTAGCCGACAAAATTGATCGGAGAGAAGCGCGAAACTGGCTATAAGATCAAAGAAGAGGAATGGCTCAGCAAATGGAGCAATGTATAGCAGCACTGACTCAGCTGATGGTCCAGAACCAGCAGCAGAGCACGAGTCAGAGACTGGAAGAAGAAATTCGTCACATTCGCGAAATCGATGGGGCAAAAGGGACCTTATCTTCGTTCATAGATGCTGTATCGAGGAAGCTGGGCGAATACAGATCTGGACAGGAAGAGGAAAAGGCGAGAGCTTTCAGGATGATCTACGATCAAAAAATACTGAGTTCAGCAAAAACCTTTTAAGAGTAAACCCTCCTCAAAATTGGGAAGAGTGCCAGCAAAAATTGAAGCTGCACTACAGACCAAAGAGAGACCAAATGGCCCTGACGAGGGACATTATGTTATTAAGGGCAAACTCGATCCTCGACCTTAGCAACAAATTGAAATATCTTGTGGATGACATATCAGAGTATTCCGTATTTTGTACAGACGGTAATGGAATGATAGATATATTCAGTGGGATGCTAGTCCAGAAAGTTAAGAGCTTAGTTTCAGGTACCTTGGCATATAATATAATGAACATGACAAACTTGACAGAGGTAAGAAATGTAATAGACTCTTTTGTTGGTATGGATAGAAGCAATTTATATACTACCAATAATATCGAACACAGAACAACCGCGAGAAATAACCAGTTTAACAGGAATCAAAGACCGAACCAGGTGATAAATCGGAACAGGTACGAAAATAGGCAGGGCGAAAGTAGTGCCATAAGACAAGGTGGCAACCATAATAACTTCAGAGCAAACCGGGGACCAAGACAAAATATAGGTGATAACCACAATTGGAGGTCAGAACCAAATAATGTTAGGCAAAACAACGAGAGATCAGTACAAAGACATCCACCCCCAGGTAATAGTTTACAGAGCAGGCAATGGCCAGACCACATGTCAGTGGACATGATAAATATGCAGGAAGCTAGGGACGTAGCAGATGCATTTTTTACAAACTAGCCTCGGAAAATAGAAAAGTATTAACACTGACTATAGAAGGAGATAAGTACCTAGCACTTCTAGACACAGGATCTACGATAAGTATCCTGAACGAGAGTGATACCCCAAGACTCAAATATAAAATAATAGATACGAATACGACAGCAATAACGACAATCCAAGGAAAGGGTGAACGAGCCGAGTAAAACGGTATCATCGGTGTGCCCGGTAGAGTATAATTATCCAATTAACGCAAGGATAAAATGGGTGGCATTGAAGATAGAAAAACCATTCCATTTTATTATAGGGATGGATTGGATAGGTAAAAATGTTGAGAAAATTTGCTTGCAAAGCCAAGAGATTCAGTTAATAAATGGAGTGAGCCTTCCATTCGGGACAAAATCTATTGATGAGGAAGTCAATATACTCGAAGTAAGAGAAGTGCGAGATATCCGATTTAATCACTTAAGCGAACAAGAAAGGAGAGCAGTAGAACCTCTAATTAGGGAATTTAGCACGTTGCTGTAGAGAAAAGGGGATATGTTAACAAAAACAAATACAATCGTTCATGAGATTAGGACAACTACTGACCAACAAATAAATTCAAGATTGTACAGGTACCCAAGGGCTCATGAAGCAGAAGTTAGAAGGCAAATTGAAGATATGGAGAGACAAAGAATCATACGAAAAAGTAAAAGTAGGTATAGCTCACCGATAATAGTAGTGCCAAAGAAGAAAGATAATTCAGGAGTGCAGAAATTCAGAATTGTAGTCGATTACAGAAGATTAAACCAAGTCACGATAGACGACAAATACCCAACACCTAACATTGAAAGTATTCTAGATAAGCTAGGAAAAGCACAGTATTTTAGTACATTAGATCTCGCAAAAGGCTATCATCAAATTAAGATGGCAGAGAAAGACGCAGAAAAGACAGCTTTTGTTACCCCAGGGGGACTCTACGAATTTATCCGAATACCGTTCGGACTAAAAAATGCATCAGCCACTTTTCAACGAATGATGAACAATATTCTTCGCGAATACATCAATAAGATATGCGTCGTATATATTGATGATATTCTGATATTTTCTACTTCGTTAGAAGGACACATAAGCTCCCTGAGAAAAGTATTTACCTGGCTTCGAGAGCATAATCTAAAGATTCTGGCAGACAAATGCAGCCTCTTGAGGAAAGATACCGAGTTTCTCGGTCATGTTCTGACCAAGGATGATATGAAACCGAATCCGGAAAAGATAAGAGTTATACAAGAGTTAGAGGTACCCAAAACCGAGAGACAACTGAAAGGATTCTTAGGAGCAACTGGATTTTATAGAAAGTTTGTTAAGGATTATTCGAAGATAGCATATCCAATGATCAAATATCTGAAGAAAGGATGTAAGATTAATCTAAGAGATGCACGATACATAGCAGCGTTTGAAAACCTGAATAGTCTGCTATCTTCCCATCCAATTCTAAGATATCCAGATTTCGACCAAACGTTCGTAGTAACAACAGATGAAAGGGACAATGCCATAGGAGCAGTACTGTCGCAACAGGGACACCCAGTATGCTTCATATCCAGGACTCTCAACAATCATGAGAAAACCTATAGCACCACGGACAAGGAATTTTTAGCAATAGTGTACGCAGTCACTTACTTCAGGCCATATCTATACGGGAGCAAATTTAAGATCGTAACAGACCACGTGCCAATCAAATACCTAAACAGCAAATACAAAGGTAGCGAATTTTCACAGAGCCATCAACGACGGTTGCTAAAACTCCAAGAGTTCAATTATGAAATCGACTACCTTCAAGGGAAAGAGAATAAGGTAGCAGATTTCCTAAGTAGATTAGAGCGCCCAGAGAAAATAAACGAAAACAACGAAGACGAATCTAACCTAGCAATCTCTAACAGCGCAACTTGTCATTCTGCAGATGAGCAGAGATTGGATCACATGGGGATAAAAGACGAAATAGTCAACAAGTATAGGACACAGATCATACTAACTTACAGCCCTATAAAAGAAGTCCAAGTGGTCCATAAAAGAACAATACTAGAGATAGATCCGTTGGGAAATAGAAGTAGCATAGAAGAAACGCTGAAAAGATATATCAGAAGAGGCCGCATCGGAATTTACCCAGAAGTTCAAGATGCAGACTACCAAAAGGTGCAGCTAATCCTAATATCACTGTTCTTGTTTGATGAAAAGATCAAATTCATACGATGCTCCAGAAGGGCCCAAGAAATCAAAACAGAGGTAGAATTATATAAGCAACTGTCCCTGTATCATACAAAAGGATCGATGCACAGCGGAATCAACAAGAGCTACCATAGTCTGAAGGAGAAAATATACTTTCCAAAGCTTCGCGAACACATTTGCCTCATAATTAGCTACTGTAGCAAGTGCAGAGAGAGAAAATATGATAGGAAACCCATCAAAGCTAAATTCGAGAGGACGGAAACGCCTCAAGAAAAGAATGAAACTATTCACCTCGACATATTTCACTTCAAGCTTTTGTGACAACAATAGACAAACTAACAAAGTTCGCAACAGCATACAGCATAACCGATAGAAACTGGAGGGCTAAGAAAGCCATAATGGTAGAACAGTTCGCAAAATTCGGAAAGCCAAAGAAGATCATAATGGACAACGAATTTAGGGCAGAGCAGCTGATAGAATTCCTACGCAACGAACTTGTAGAAGTTCATCTAACCAAGCCAAACAGTCACACTGGCAATGCGGATATAGAGCGCCTACACTCAACCTTATTAGAGATAATAACCGGAATTGAGGATAGAAAGCTCTCGGCTGAGATGAAGATACAGATACCTACAAGGTTACTATAACAATCGATATCACTCCACAATAAAATGCTCCCCTAATCAAGCGGTAAAAGAAGTGGCAAGGCAAAAGTTGAGGCAAAGGATAGAAGACACCAAACATCGGGTGATAAGTAAAAGGAACCTAGACAGGGAAAGCTATAGGGAGAGTAGGAAAGAAGGTCACATAAGAAATTACAAAAGACTGAGACATAAGGATGAACCATATTATAGAATAGATCCACTAAATAATATTCATGCGACCAACATTAAAAGACCTCTCAAAATTTCAGATGATGATCGTGACTGTAGTGTCGCTATTAATGCAACCGATGATGCAAGGGCAGCTACAGGTCAACCCAATCCAGGAAGAAATAGGCTACACCATAATCAAAACAAAGGAGGTAAACGTGGTAAACCAAACCGACACCATCCTACACGTAATTAATATAAGTAGTATAGAGAGCATTTTATCGCAAATAAATAACGATGTAGAGAACCTAGAGTTAGATAACAAAGAACTAGTGAGGGCAGTAATCTCAGATATAAAGACAAAACTGAGATCGATAACATCCAGGCAAGATAGAAAAAAAAGAGGGATCCTTAACATCGGGGTCGGCACAAAAATGGCTTTTCGGAACGATGGACGATGCAGATAGGCAGGAGATCTTACAGCATTTAGAGGTTAACGAAAATATAACCATAGGGCCATAGAGAATCTGAACAAACAGATTGCCATTAATATGCATTTCAGCGATTCGTTCGGTATATTAAAAGAGGCCATAGAACAAGGTAGAAACAAAACAGCAGACATGGTCAATACGGTATCTAGGCAAGAAAACGTTCTGCAACGACACTCGGTGTATTTGGACCAAATGCTAAAACTAAGATATATAGAAAGCAAGGTGGACCAAATACAAGACAGAGTAGCAGCTGCGAAAAATAATATATTCCACCCGAGCATTTTGACGGCAGAAGAAATAGACAAATACGACGTAGACTTTTACAAATTAAAAATGATAAAACTGGGAGTATTAATGTACTTAAACCAATCGCTGGTTATAGCGATAAAAATCCCGAAAACCTACGTAAAAGTCGATTTGAAACTATTTTTGCCAATTCCCAACTCAAATAAATAACTGCAAATACAAATTCAGTACAAGACAGAAGTGGAACCAGTAGACGAAGATATCGTAATAGTCAAGAATGCCATTCGGGAGAAATTGTATCAAGACTGTGACGATAGGTCAATAATGGTGAACGGCAACACCATGGTAAGTTTTAATAATTGTACTATTGAAATTTGCCACCAAAAGAGCATTTTTACCCGAGTACAAATATCAACCAGACTATACCGAATCCAATCTCATTCGAGGAGATTATATCAGACCACTTTGAGAACATAAAGCAAATAGAAGAACTGAAAGTGCATAAGAATGTCTCATATGGTATCAGTACAACACTGGTTGTAGCTATCATAATAGCCGTAGTGTTCGTGTACATCAGGTACAGAAAGAGAAGTCTCGAGGTTAAAGTGATTGACTTGGAAGGGGCGGTAAGCTCAAGAATTCAGGAGAATTCAAACTCTGGCGGTGGGGGTGTTAAGTGTGTCAGGGATAACATAGAAAAGGACATCGTTCAAGGGGTCATTGATACACTTGATCAGAAAAGTATAACCAGATTCTGAACTCCAGTAACCTTACAGCCTAACGAGTAAATACAAGTCATCCTTCCAAAAGAAATCAATCAGAAAACGATTAGTTGCATTTATCAAACCGAATAACGATTGCACAAGCTAGAACAATTAAAATACGGAAACATCCAAACTGCATGTTCCAGCACAATCGGCATAAGTGCAATTAACTGAATCAATTCATGAACGCAAACGTTCAACTCGAGTCCGAATCGATGAAAAAGTAGTGACCAACTCATCAATATGAGGCGTTTATGAACTAAAGCCGATGATCGGTAATTGGGACAATTAAAACCCAAATTGCTGATTGTGAATCGAATGGTCTTAAACCCGGAGGTGAACTGAAAACGTTAGCCCCGGAAGATGATGACGGAGTAGGAGGTTTCTTGAGGCAATGAATACGGGAATTACGGGAGTTGGTGTTTGGTCGTGGTGATGGCAGAGTGAGAATTTGATCGGAAAAGTCGGTGGTTAGTAAAAGAAGCTTGAGTGCGTAGTTAAGGAGAGAAGCGTCGGACGCTGGTTAATTGTAGCGATCGTATGCACCGTAGTCGTGGAGAACCTTTGATAAACGGAAATAAGAAAGTGAATATAAAATTGATGTGTGAGAACAAAGTAAATCCTTTAATGTAGGAAAATTTACGTATTGTAGCGAGCTCAGGGTTCGCTGGATTGATTATTTTGAATAAACAAGAGCCGTTAAATCGATTTTTAATTTAATTTATATAACACTCAACGGTTTTCTTTTCGATCGCTTGAATCGCCTTTTCTCTTCTTATCTGTCACCATCAGCTGTCTCGACGTCTTTTTTATCGTTTGTCACATTCTCATTCCGGTATTTCGTTTCTGTTCGTTCCATAATCTTGAATGTTCTAGTCTCCAGTTTTCCAGTACTTTATATAATATTCCAATACTTGTTTTGGACTTTCCCGAAATTTCCAGTACTGACTGTCATATGCGTCACAATATGAATATCTGAAGAGTGAAAATTGTAGGTGGAACTAAATAAGAACAACTAATGCGGATGTATAGCACAAAGAAAAAGGAAAGTGAATTGTCATACAAGAAAACTTTGTAAAGCCACAAAGGTAAAAAAATTACTGTTATTATTATAACGGAGAGGAATAGAAAAGTGAATTTAAAAGATTAGCGTATAGAGGGACATAGTAATTAATGCAAAGAAAAAGAATGGACACCTGATCAAAAACTGTAACCACAAAAAAAAAAAAAAAAGAAAGAGAAAAATAAGAAAAGGAAATGATACATTAGCTCAAAGAAAATGAAAGTGAATTTTTAACTGTTGTACGAGAACTAGTTTTAATGACACAAAGGTAAGAGGATTAATTACCGATATTATAACACAAAGAAAAAAGGAAAGTGAAACTGAATTAGGATTTGAGTAAGAAAAAACACTTCTGTTAAATAATTAAGATTAGAGTTAAGTAACGAGAAAAAACAAAAGGAAACAAATAAAAGTGAACGAAAGTTAAAGAAAGACTCGGAGTTTTAATTTCGTAGATTTTGGTGAGAACAGAAGAATTGACTCTATTCCCTTTGGTGTCAGATTTCTGGTGGCGGTCTAGACATCAAAAACCATAACTCGCACGCGTAGTGGGGCACAACAAGACATGGCCGTTCCTCGCGGGTTGCGAACGTACAAGTCCGACCCAGAGGAAATGGTTCCCTTCACACCACTTCCATAGCAAGCAGTGGGCACGGCGCGCTTAGGATCCGTGCCAGAACTAACGCCAATGCCTCCCACGAACACCCCTTTTACTGTTCCAGCAACAGAAGCCGGCCCAATGACCAACCAACGCCATGTACTGAGACACAGAACCTCGTCGGCACCCCTAAGGCAACGGGCCCCTTGCACATTCTGCGGGGCCCCACACACGATCTACGCTTGCGAGGGCTTCCGATCACTCACACCTGGCAGTCGGAAGTCCTTCGCCAACCGATTCGGTATCCTTCTGTTTTGATTTCAGTGACTGGCCAACTTGATCCTGAAAGCTACGCTGACGCCATCAAATCCGAGGACTCTGCAAAATGGAAAGCAGCCATGGATGATGAGATCAATTCGCTGCAGAGGAATCACACTTGGTTTCTGGTGGAACCACCACCAGATCAGAAGGTGATCGACAATCGATGCTGTTACAAGGTTTCAGTCAAACTCCTGGTGTCGATTATAATGAGACTTTTAGTCCCGTATCCCGATTTGATTCCTCATTCTATCCGTTGCAGCCTCCCAAAATTTTTTCCTCAAACAGTTCGACGTTAAACAGCTTTTCTCTATGGAAAGCTGGAAGAAGTCATCTACATGAGGCAGCCAAAAGGTTATGAAGATGGTACCAGCCTATTGTGCAAACTCATCCGAAGTTTGTATGGACTCAAGCAGGCGTCGAGATGGTGGTACAAACACCTCACGAAGTCCCTGGCCAAAGCTGGACTACGTCCAACCAGAGCTGATTACTGTGTCTTCACCAACGGGGATCCTGAGAACCAGTTGATGCTGGCAATTCACATCGACCACCGACTGATTGCTGTAAAAGATGAGAAAATGATTGAGGAACTAATAATGTATCTCTCCGTGAGTAGCCGACCAGACATCACCTTTGCAGTCAACAGTGCCAGCCAGTATCTTGAGAAACCGAAGAAAATCCACTGCAGTGCGGTAAAGAGGATACTCAAGTACCTGAACGGCACGAGTGGGTACGGTCTTTATTTTCCAGCCGAGCAGACAAACAAACTCCGGGCCTACAGTGACGCAGACTATGCAGGAGATATCGGGACCCAAAAATCAACGTCTGGCGTTGTTCTGAAGTTTGGTGAGTCAACCGTGTCATGGAGTTCCAGCAAGCAGAAGACGGTGGCACATTCTACCACTGAGGCAGAATATGTCGCTGCAACTCAAGCTGCGAAGGGCGTCATCTGGATGAAGAGACTCATCGAGGACCTGAACCTGTGCCACGATCTGGAGAGCACCTTCCTCATCGACAACATGAGTGCCATCAAGCTCATCAAAAACCCCGAGTTCCACAAAAGCAGCAAACATATTGACGTGAAATATCACTTCATACGCAACAGTTTCGAGAACAAAATCTTTGCTTTAGAGCATGTCGCCTCCAAAAACAGATTTGATGACCAAGCCCCTGACGAGAGCATCTTTCGAGGAACAAAGAAGGATGCTCAACATACAAGATACCAAGGGTATACAAAAACTCCACCAGAGGAACTAAAACGTCACCACATACAACAACCCAAACAATATTTTATCACGCAATTCACAACACAGTCAGAAAACATCGTAACTGCGAAATCAATTTGAAGTTAACTTTTTAGTAGGAGTGTTAAACAAATTAAAAAAATTGAATTCAAATTGTACGCAGTCAAAGCTAAATTATAACACTCATTATAACACTCACTCCTCTCATTGCATTCAGGCCCTTAAGGCACACAACTGTCATCCACACCAAGAAACGCCAAACTCACATATGTCAACTTTCACGTTTTTCTTCTTAGCATCCACCTTCCGTGCCGTTCGGACGTGTGTCCGATGCGTAGTGTAAAATATATATCCATATCCTTAATTTAAACAGCAGTCGCGTTTTATTTTTATTGTTCACCCTGCCTGTTCAATAATAGACTTTAAGGCCGCCTACGATAGCGTAGCCAGCGTAGAACTACACCATGACCATGACCAACGTAACCAATCAATTAAAAATAGCGGGATTGTTTTCCAAACCAATAAACATGTTTAATGGACTCCGACAAGCGGACAGTCTGGCCTGTCTCCTCTTCAACCTGGCGTTGGAGAAAGCAATCCGTGTCTCTGGAGTCACAAATAGAGAGACTATTATCACCAAGTCCAGCCAGATTATTGCCTACGCAGATGACATCGACATCATCTGTAGATCCGTTTCGGCTGCACAGAACTCCTTTACCCAGATCGAGCAGGCGGCTCAAAAACTGGGACTGCACATTAATGAGGGAAAAACTAGGTACATGGTGGCAACTTCTGCGAAGAGAAGACCTAACGTTGGTCAAACTATCGGCGTAGCGGAGCACGAGCTTGAAGAAGTGCAATCCTTTAACTATCTTAGGTCAATAGAATCAGCCGATTACAATATGGAAGAAGAAATACGCGGACGGCTGATCAAATCCAACAAAGCATACTATGGCCTATTAAGGCTCCTTAAATCCCGAAATTTATCCAGAACACCCAAACTACTACTGTACAAGACCATGGTCTTGCCAGTAGATGAGGAGCTGCTCGATTGTGTCCTGGAGGAATCAATTAGATATCTCGAAGTGGAGTCCGATGCCAACACACAGGCTTAAAGAGTAATGAGTGGCTAACTAATGTGTGCAATGCAGCCACGCCACGATAAATGCAACCACCAAGGGCTAGCAAACCAGTATGCTGGTGGAACCCAGATATTGTCCAGCCTCACCCGGAGTGCAACATGTTACGACGTTTGCAACAAAAGACAAGAAACTGTAACAGCTATCCACAACAAAATTCGGAATTCGTCAACAAATATAAGGAGTTGAGTAATATGGTACCTATTGCATCCTAGGAGTGAAACTGGATAATCACCCATGGAGTTGCGCCTACAATATAGTGGGAAAAAGGCTACAAAACAACTGTAGTAAAATGCGGACGAGCAAAAGTACACATGTTCGGAATTGTTGCCACACTCTTCACGCAGTATTAATATGAGTATACAGGCCAGACATTATGGGATGCAGCAGATGAGGAGAATATGGAATCATTGAAGGAAAACCAAGTATGAGAACTAGTGAATTTCTCAGGATGGAAAAACCCGAGGTCGGGAAAGGATTCACGCAAAGATACAAAGAATACATTAGCCCGTCTCATCAAGTGAGGAAGCGACGTGAGCGCGTGTGCGCGTGTTCATGGGCGTCTTGCTTCAAACAGGTAATTAACAGTGAATTTCGGTCACTAGTGTTAGTCGGAAAAAGTTGGCGAAGTGAAGTAATTCAAGTAGGCACCGTCAAAGTGGATTCTTTAACATTTTTTAATCATTAAAAAATTAAAATGTTACTGTAAAGAAGAGTTTCTTTGCTAAGACCCCAGGCTGTGTATGAGAAGTGGTGATTTTTTCAGAATGGAAAACGGTTACGCGTCAGAAACCCTCAGCCGAACATACATACCGGGCCAAGCTCCATTATACTTGGGATCACATAATGATTGTTTAATCAATTATCATCATCGGCACTACAACTGGGTTCCGGTCTGGGCCTTATTTAACAAATCTCTCCACCGGTTCTGATTTCGAGCCAATGTCATCCAGTTTAGCACTCCCGGGCTCTGGATGTCCTGGTCTACGCCATCTCTCCATCGCAGACAAGGTCTGCCGCGCTCTCTCCTTCCATAAATCCTGCCATAAAGGACTTTTCGGGCAGGCACCTCTTCGCTCATTCGAGCTAGGAGTCCCGCCCACCGGAGTCTACCGAGCTTGATTCCGCTTAGAACATTAGCTTCAAAGTAGATTGCGTACAAGTCATGTTTGTAGCGACTCCGGAATCGTCCTCCCTCACATACTGGGCCAACAATTCTCCTTAAGACCTTCCTCTCGAACGCGGCTAAGAGTTCAGAGTGCCTTTTATTAACCAGCCAGGTCCCGGATCCATAGATGACTTCTGGTAAGACCATGGTCTTGTGCAGTAATAGCTTGGATGTTCTGGATAAATTTCGGGATTTAAATAACCTTGATAGACCATAGTAGGCTTTGATGGATTTAATCAGCCGATCGCGTATTTATTCTTCCATATTGTTATCGGCTGATACTTCTGACCCAAGGAAGTTAGATTAATCAATACACAACCCAAAAATTCGTTAGCGGCATGGTGTTACACGCAACGCCTACCCTCCCCTAAAACTCACCCTTTGTGGGGGCCACCCCCACCATAAACAGGATTCACCCTTTCTGAGGCAATTCATGGTGTTGATCGGTGATGATTCATTTGACGGTTTGGCCCAGAAATTAATCCAGATGGAGAAGTCACAACAACAAATAATACGGTTGTATAACTCCACCCAAGCTAGGCCCCCAGTCCCTAACCAGTCGGAAAATGTTATACAGATTGAGTACCCGCAGTTCAACAATTATCCCCATGTGCAATATAGCACATATCCTCAGGGGATAAATAATGCACAATATTTCAGGTCTACTCACCCCCTTGTGCAATTTGCTCGACAGCCACAGGCGAACTACGTAGGATCTTACGATCTATCTGCCCCTGTGCGACAAACTACATATCCACAGGTTGTATCAAACAGTGTACCGGTCAACGCTCCTTCTGCCTCTGTTTCATACCGACAGGTGGCACTAAACCAAACTCCACTCGATCCTCCACTTGCCACTGGATGGAATTCGATAAACCCACAGGCGCTTACACAAAACTTATCGGCTCCAACTGCACACCCTGGGGAAAGTCAGGCAATACCAGCTCATTTCAGCGGCACCCGCTATCCTTTTCCACAGCTTGCACGCATAACTTGCAGTTTCTGCAAGAAAAGGGGACACCTTTATGAGGAGTGTCTAAAACGCAGTATGGACACGATATTGGGCATTGTCGTGTACCCACAATCCAACCAACATATAGAAACGATGGGCCTTCAAAAAGCGGTCGCCAACAATCAATTCTAAGAGGACCCCAGGTACAATCACTACAGGTCCCCCAACCATCAACATCCGCCCAGGCGCACCCCACGCAAAACTACAAAGTTTACAGCGTAGGACACAGCTGTAATTTCTGTGGCGGACGAGGCCATAAATGGACAGAATGCCGCCACAAATTGAATTGGGAACAGGCAGGTCATTCGGCTTCCGCCTACAACAATAATCGGAAATCAAATCCGAAAAATATGCAACGTCGGTCAAATTCACAAAAGCGCACAGTCACATTGACTGTCAACGTGGATCCGGACTTGGTGTCGGAGGAAGAAAAACAGGCAAGGCACCACAATTCTAACCGAGGCACTCCAAGGAATCGGTCTCAACGACGACCCCGTCGAACAAAGCCGACGCAAAACTCCCACACACCCGAGCCCAGTAATACGCGCTCAAATACCAACCCGGCCTCCCAAAGCTGGAGAAAGCCCTGTGAATTTTGCAATAGGCGAAATCACACGGTGGCAGAATGCCGACAAAAACAAAGATGGGAGAATAATTTGGGGAACTCAGTACGGTCGGGTTCGAATACCCCAACCCGACCGAATTAAAATCACATAACACTAACTGTTCTCAGGCGCCACTATCCCGTGTCCCCATAGTCCAACTTCCTTTGGACAAAGGGCGACGCAAAGAAATAAAATTAGTAGTAGATACTGGCGCCGAGATCAGTATAATCAAAGAAAACGCAATCCACTCCAATTGCCAAATAGATAGCCGAGACTCATGCACCCTGCAGACGCCCTTTGGTTCAGAGAAAACTAGAGGCAGCTGTTTGGGGCACTTCGAGTTGGCACAGAGCGTGCCATGCCCATTCCAAGTGGTACACTCTCTGCCTGGGCTAAAAGAGGATGGCTTCTTGGGCAACGATTTTCTGTCCAGGAATTGCAAAGTGGATGGACCGGGACAGTTTTTAGAATTCCCTCGCATGGGTACCAACTCCGAACACTTTACCACCCCCTTCGCAAGGAACCGAGGAAAAACAGGGCGAACGCGAGCAGACGATGAGAATAGGACTATTGACGAAATGGGATCCAAAGAGGTACTGTGGGGGAGGGGGATGGGCGCCAGCGTATGGTGCGGGGTTCACTCTCGCCCCAGATCGTGCACTGAAAATGTTCACGAAGGTCGAAGGTTCGTCACACCTGTGCACCCGCAAAAAGGGGAATAAAACACAGAGTTCTTCTTGGTCTATAAGTATTTTTATTGCGGCACTTAGGAACGGCCTTTTAAAATGGAACTTGCAATGTAACTGCAAATAAGGGGACCCTTAGGGGATCTTATCCTTGTAATGCACTTAACTTATTTATCCTTTTGACACTAATGAGAACGGTGCTCGGTTTTCCTTGATAACGCATTATTAAGCGTACGCGATTATTCGCGGCAGCGATTGTTCGATTTCTTTTTGAAACATATCATTAGATACACACGACTATTTACGGCGATGATTGTTCGATTTCATTTCGAAACAGGTTATTAGATACACACGACTCTTTACGGTGATGATTGTTCGATTTCTTTTCGAAACGGGTTATTAGACACACACGACTCGGGTGGGGATGGGAGCTGAATCTGGACTGGCACGATGCGTGTGGTTTGGCGGTTGAACAACGACTGACTTTTGAATGAAAATAATTCATTCAGTACGTCGTGGCGGTGCGTCATACCGAAATTAGGCTCGCTGCCAATTACAAAGAATTTTGGAGGGGTTGCTACGCTCGCATAAGAACTCGGTTCCCGCGAATTCTGGCCATACAGGCTGGGTTGGCTTCGTTGGTTGGGTGTACCGGGAAATTGGCTTTGGGGACGCGAGCGAGTATGGGCATGCGTTTTCGGGGGAAATTGGAGTGGCTTGCGTGCAAGCAAGGGATATCGTTTAGATAGAAATGTTAACCGAAATAATTTCGAGGAAATGTGCGCGGTTTAGTTGGTTGGTAATGTTCCGTTGAGGATTGGGATATGCGTTTGTTATGGCATATGAATTTCGGGGAAATTAATATTGCTTGGTCACAAAGAGAAATATAACTTAAGTAGGAAGTTGACCGAAGCAATTTTGGGAAAACGTATGTGGGGTGATGTAGTTGAGGGAAATGATTAATATTCCGTTGTAAATTGGAATATGCATTTATTTCAGCTCGGGAAATGGGTTCCTGGTAAGTATGGGATATGTGCAAATGCAGATTTTGCACGGGGAGTTGGATTGGGGTGACGCGCTGTTAGCGGTCAAGATTGGTTGGCATTGTGGGTTGGTTCTCCATGTGGTGTAGAGAACCCCCACAGTATAACCCATAGTCGGTGGTTCCTCCAAAGCCTTTTCTAAGAAAAGTGCTGGCTGCAAAACTGCATCGCTCCCAATATCCCCGATCCCACAAGCAGAGCCTTACACTTCTATAGAAATAATCAGAGAAAAGAGGACTCCGGATGCAGCAGCTCCAAACTCTGAAACAGTGGAAGTTATTCTGAGTGAACCGGCTGAAATACCAGGACGTTCACAAAAGGTAATTGTGTTACCAATAGAAATCCGAGAGGAAGTGATCTGTTTGCCCAAAGAAATGCAATCAGGAATATACCTATCGAATTGCATATTAAACAATGCTTCGAGGCCAAAGATTGCAGCACTCAATATAACAGACACTGCCAAATTAATTCACCGGATAAAAGTAGAGTTACAGGGAACACTCATTAATTCCCCTGGATATCCGAGATAACGAAAGCCCCCGGATGTGAGCATGTACGTCAGCAGACAAAACCGAGTTAACCCCTTCGGAGGTGGCAACCCTCCAACACTTAAAATACTTGTACTCGGAAAATGAATCGTCAGGTGAAACCACAATTGATACACGGTTGGAGAAACTACATGAAGAAATTAAAAAACAGATAATAAACGAGCAAGTGCGGGAAATGCTAGAGAATAATATTATTCAACCTAGCAAAAGTCCATGGAACTCACCACTCCCGGTAGTTCCAAAGAAAGCGGGCCCCGATGGACAAACCCGATGGAGAGTCGTAGTTGATTTCTGGATGGTAAATGAAAAAACCATCGGAGACGCATACCCGTTGCCTCGAATAGAGGATATACTTGACCAGCTCGGTCATTCGCGTTATTTCTCTACGCTCGATCTGGCTAGCGGCTAGGCCCCAAGGCCTAGCAAAAAACAGCTTTCAGTACCAATAATGGGCACTATGAGTTTACACGTATGCCGTTCGTATTAAAAGGAGCACCGGCTACGTTCCAAAGACTCATGAACCATCTGCTAACCGGACTGCAGGGTCTCGAATGTTTTGTATACCTAGACGATGTTGTCATAAATGGCAAAAATTTGGCAAACCATAATGGCAAACTTCGAAAAGTCTTCGACAAACTAAGAGAACATAATCTAAAACTGCAACCGGAGAAATGTAGGTTTCTACAAAAAGAAGTGGTTTACCTTGGTCATGTCTGTTCGGAAAAAGGAGCGCTGCCAAACCCGGCTACAACTGCCAGCGTAAAGACTTTTCCAACTCCAAGAACAGTTAAAAACGTTCAATCTTTTTTAGGTCTTGCCAACTACTATCGAAAATTCATTCCGGATTTTTCCAAGATAGTACGTTCCATAACTAACCTTTTAAGAAAATATGTAAAATTCACATGGTCAGAAAAATGCCAGCAAGCATTTGAAAAAATAAAAGTACTGTTAACTTCACAACCTCTTCTTATCTACCCTGATTTTACATGGCCTTTTGACCTAACCACGGACGCTAGCAATGAAGCACTAGGAGCAGTGCTCTCACAAGGCGAAGTGGGCAAGAATCAACCTATTGCCTACGCTAGTCGGACCTTAAACAAGGCCGAAAGAAATTTCTCCACAATCGAAAAAGAGTTGTTAGCGAACGTTTGGGCTACCAAAAACTTTCGTTGTTACCTGCAAGGACGAAAATTTACGGTCTACACAGACCACAGACCTCTTAGAGGAGTGTTGAAATTAAAGGATCTTTGGCGGTTGTTTATTGCGTATTCTAGTTGATACTGGGGTGTTGCGCCGAACACTACTCCCAAAACAACGAAACAAACGAACGGAGCGAAAACAATGTCAAATTAAACCACGAGAAGAATTCTTTTATTTTGTATTTTTATTTTGTGTCTAAGTTGCGCACTAGGCCGGATTCAAACTAATCACTTTAGTTTAAGTGAACTCGAGGCTCGACAACACACTGACGGTACTCGGGCTTCTCTTTTAGTTACGCTGTGGTGAGTAAATTGCCACCGATTCTAAACTGGTAACGCACGTACGCCCTCTAGTCCTCGTAACTTCCTCTCGACCTCCTCGGGTGCTCTCAAACAGACTTCGCGATATGGCTGTTCGATATAGCCCTCTCGTCCCGGTGACGATCCCAATTAGACTGTCTGTCTGCCCACACAGATATCCAGATTCCAAACTGGTATCTGTATCTACACGGAAAAATTTCCCTAATTGCTCTGCTAACAGAACTTCCGAATTTCTGTTAGCAGCATGTTATCACGTCCCAGGGGTGATTTTTCATTCCTGAAAGAAGAAACTCGCTCATCATCGAACATCATTATCACCATCAGTGGTGGTGGTCGAAATTAAGTTCGACGGTTGTCGATTGTATGCCGCCTTATTTATATAACACATCTGGCGCTAAGGCCGAAAGATATCCTGCAATTTGCATGGATGCATGGTTCATGGGTTTTGTTTGACTTTTGTCAATACACCCGAAATCCATTAGATCTTTCTAATGGGTGTGAAATGCAAACAGGCACCGTGGGATCGGAGCAGTTTCCTTGTAGGTTTTCAACCTCATACAATTTGAATTATCTCGTTGAGATAATTACGGTCGCCGATAGACTTGGTGGTCTTTATGGCAGCTACCCGCACGTGCATCGTTGGTCGGCTACTTTGCATTGCATAGACGTTTGAACTTGCCGATTCAATGGAATGTTCCTGGGCGCAGGCGGATTGAATGTTTCTTTTTTGTTTCAGGTATGATGACTTACGAATGTTGAGCTTGGCATTAAAAGCTTTGGGGACGTTCAGTTCCTTGCTTTTTGGTGTCGGTCTCAACGTTGGCTGCGAGTTGCAGGCCCTATGGTGGGACTTTGGGACACGCGTCTGTGAGCGCGTGCAACGCTCTCAGGTAAGTAAGTTCTTTGAAGGTGGGAACCTTACCTGCGCGGAATTGTGCGTTCGTAGAACGCTACAGATCCCTCATCCCGTTTAACAAAATTTCAACAAAAACTAGCAGAGTTTGACTACCAGATTGAGTACAAACCCGGAAAGTACAACACAAATGCGGACGCCCTTAGTCGCATCCCCCAAAATTCCCTTGATCAACCTATATCAACGGAACAACTTTCAGGCATACCCCTAAGGAAATTGCCTATTAGAAAACAACCCCGTCAGCAATGTAATGCTGTAACGCGTGCTCAAACCTAAAAACAGGCAGCGAGTACAAATGACAGAGTTACCCAAGCATTTCCAGAGGACACTGATCCTCCTGATAATGCAACGGTGAGTCGCACATATGAGATAGGGGTGATGGAAATTACAAACCCCGAGGAAATCCAAATAATACTCAGAGACAACCATGACCTTCCCATAGGTGGACACCAGCGAGTGGCTAAAACATATAAAACAATTCGTAGGAACTACTGGTGGAGGAACATGTTGCGTGACATTAAGCACTACATAAAAGTATGCAAAACCTGTCAAACCATGAAATCCTCACCAGCCCTGTGTATGCCAATGGTAGTGACTGACATTGCTGAGAGGCCCTTTGATAAAGTCTACTTAGACCTCGTGGGTCCTATCGAACAAACTCCTACTGGCAACCAATACGTTTTAACTTTTCAGGACAATTTGTCCAGGTATATGGATTGCTATGCTCTACCAAATGTAGAGGCAGAATCAGTGGCGCAAGCCTTTTTCGATCAAATCATTGCTCAGTATGGTGTTCCGTAGTGTCTAGTCACCGATCAGGGATCCAACTTTCTCAGCGGCTTATTTAAAAGCGTGTGTAAGCTGCTCCATATTAAAAAACTACAAACCTCAGCATACCATCCACAATCGAATGGAGCTCTCGAAAGGGCCCATCGACCAATCGTAGAATACCTACGCAGCATTGTGGATGAAAACCGTCAATCTTGGGATCAGTACCTGAGGACGGCGACATTCGTGTACAACAGCAGTGTACACGAAGGTACAAAACTCACGCCTATGGATTGTCCCTATGGTTTCACTCCGGAAGTACCCTCAAATTTAAAACGAGCACGGGAACCAGTGTACAATCACGAGAGTTATCACAGCTTCTAAAATACAAATTACAGAAAATGTATGATATAGCTAGGTGAAACTTATTGACTAGCATACAGCGGTCAAAACAGTACCACGACCGTGTAACACGCCCTTTCACGTTTCACGTGGGCGATAAAATTTTGGTACGAAATGAAAACAGGAAGGGGAAATTATCATATAACATCAATTACAGGAGCCGTTAATACCACTATCAAGGTAGGCAACAGAAATGTTGTAATACACAACAATCGTCTGAAGCCATTTTATGAATAAACCAAACTACACCTGATGAACGAACTACCAATATTCCCATTCCATTTACTTATCGACATACATTATCTATTTGCTTCCCAGGACAAAAACCTTTCTCAGAAATCATAGCTGACTCCCTGGCTGAACACAGATGAATTGTATGTGTCATAAATATTAATATAAAACCTCGATGTAAGCAAATATGAACAAAATTTAAAGGAGTAAAAAGTTGAAAATTGTAAAACAAAGAACTTGTAATACAAATGCTTATAATAGAATTATATATTTTACCTAATAAAATTAAGCAATAATTATTATCAATAAATTAAAATAAAAAAAAAACTCAAACCAAAGTTTTAAAGATGTAAACAACAATATAATCTTTTCTGCTACTACATGTACATTGAAAAAAAATCTATGTATATAATTAAATGAAACTCAATCTTACCAACATTTTATACGAAATAACTTTATGTGTTTACCACCAACTTGCTTATATCCTAATTACAATAGAAGATACTATTTAATCTTATAACAAAAATAAGAGAATCATTGCAAGTTTTATTATAATTACTAATATTCCTGTATTATTCTTAAAATTATAGGTATTATTATTGTAAATATACATTCTACTTTTAGTTAGTAGTTACACAAAAAAAAACCTAAATAAAAAATTATATATATGTAGTTTTTATACAAAAATATATCATCATCATCATCGGCACTACAATCGGGAACCGGTCTTGGCCTTATTTAGCAAGTCTTGAGGCTTGTTAAATTTTCCATAATGATTTATTTTTTCTGAGCAAGGTCATTAGTCTTGCGGCAGGGGCTCCCCGACGGGGAATAGAACCCCGATCTCCCGGGTGACAGGCGGGTATACTAACCACTATACTATCGAGGAACAAAAATATATACTTAACCTATAATTAATGGTCCTCCTAATAAATAAAAAAAAAAAAACCGCAAATAATGTAGTTTCCAAGAGTATACTCTACATTTACCCATACATAACTATTGTAAGATTTCTCTTTTAAAATAAATAAATAAAGACATACCTTTACTTCTATTAAGCTCAAAAAAAAAAAACATTTACAGTGCCTTAAGTACATATTAGAAGAATAACTCTTTATTACGAACTAAATTAAGAACATTTATTTAATCCTTTGCATACTATTTTGAAATGTATTTACTTTAAACTCTACTTTTATAATACATGCATCTATTTTTATTATTTTTTGTTGTCACTTAATACACTTTAACAATAATTGTACAACCCAGCTACAATAAAACAAACCAGTTTAACGGAAACTAACGTCCGAAAATAAATGGATAAAAAATATACTCCTATGTAAACTAGCGAACAAAGTTAGCACTACATGCTCAAAAAGTATATATATATAAATAAAAATAAAAACATAAATCTTGTAAACAAAATACAGTGATCCCAACAACTGTAATGACAGAATATGGGACACAACAAATTTTTTTTTTTAAACAATGTTTGTAAATGCGCACACTGGCGCTGACATTTATTCACGCAAGGCTCCACGCCCCGGTACCCACTTTTAAAACCGTTCTAG
This sequence comes from Microdon myrmicae, assembly GCA_963931805.1. Lineage (NCBI taxonomy): Eukaryota > Metazoa > Arthropoda > Insecta > Diptera > Syrphidae > Microdon > Microdon myrmicae. Next base: position 29,851 of record CAWVOU010000025.1, read on the forward strand.
AGCATTATTCCTCTTCCAAGAATAATACTCATTTTCTAAAGGGCGGGGGGGGCGGGTTGTTACACGCAACGCCTCCCCTCCCCTAATACTCACCCTTTTTGGGGGCCACCCCCCACCATTAACAGGATTCACCTTCATGTGAAGCCCCATATGTTGATTAATCCAAATCAACATATTCAACCCAATGAGTACCTGTAAAAGTGCGTTAGCTACAAAATGCATATACGGGCAAATCATGGAATCCAGATACCACATCTGGGAAAATTCCATGTCGGCACAAAGAAAATAATGAACAATTCTATGGTAACGAAGCAATAAAGTATACAAAAGATCTTTGCCATCGTTGACCACAAATGAACACTTGTGTAAATTCAAGATTCTAAGAACTGTGTACACAGATCCACACAATCAGATCTCGCAGATCATAAGTATTTTCAATGTTTATGATTTTCAAGAAATGTACTGCGAAACATACCTCATGTGTGTCAAAAAAAGATCTATTGTGTGTAAACGATGGATGCGTACTCCGGGATACACGATCAATAGAGAGATAAGGGTGTGTCGATCTATGAACGTCGTCTGGTTTGGGCATTGATAAATTAAACGAGTCTGAAAGAAACCATCGTCCACCTGGCGAGCAAGGGCCCCCAAGAAAATTTGTCATGATTGTTTTTAATTTATTTCTGATTTTATTTACATTTTTTTATATTTTTTGGAATTTTGTAAACAAACATTTTTTTAAAGACAATTCATTTATCTTATGTAATTCATTATACAAATGTATTTTCAAACAAAAATATTTAAAAATCTTAATTGATTTATTTTTTTGATTGTTATTTTAAGCTACGGTTTGAATTTCAAATCGCGCGCTAAATAACCGAAATAGCGCTTGCAAACTCGAGCTTGTTTATATAAACAAAAAAGATTCATTTTAGTGTTTTAAGCAAAGCAAAACTATCTGTTGCTTTGTCGTTTGTCAAATTACATTTGTTCGTTGTTCTTAGAGAAAAAAAGAACGTTTTTTCAATTAGTGACGAATCTAGATATTAATTAATGTGAAATTGTGGTATTGTGTGTAATGAACATATCGAAAACTACGCATTTGTTGAAAAAGGTAGGTTCTGTTTTATATTGTATCTTTTCACACAACACAAAAAACATCACCAATCAAATTGTCTTTTTTTGTTATCCAATAACAATAATGAAAGTGAGTTTGTATATTGTTTTCGTTTTACATTTCGTTTTTAAGTTTCGTTGTTTTTCGAAATTTGTTTTGTTGTTCGATTTTGATTTTGTAAACTGATTTAGTTTTAGCTATTTCGATAATTTAACATTTTGGTTTTGTTTTTTTGATTTATTTTTGAATTCGATTTTTTGATTTTAAACTTTGTTGTTTAATTTCAAATGCAGAATTTGATGGTTGCTTTTCCTATGTTACGATTTAAGTATGTTTGTAGATTACATAATGCGGCGACCCTATCAGAGCGGGGCTCAAAAAAGAAAAATTGCGGATGAAAAGAAAAAACGAATTGAGACAGATTTATCGAAACTACCAAAATTGACGTCATTCTTCCAAAGTTCCACTGCACATGCTTCTTCATCAGCTAGTGAACAGATCGAATCTAGTAATGAAGATGTAAGAATCGAAATATAATTTACTGTTGATATTTATAAATTGTAACTTTCTTATAAAATATAAACTAAAGTGTTTTTAGAGCAAATGTAATTCTTAAAACTTTTGAATTCAAATTTGTTTTATCAAATTTGCAGATTCAATCTGAAACAGAGCAAATCGATCATCTCAAAACCTCTGAATCTTTGGATCAAGATGATGGATCAAACTCGTAGCGTGATGTTAGTCTGAACGAATACGAAGAGCTCAGAGCCGCGGATTTGGGTACTTTTGAAACTGCAGCGAACAATGACAATTGTACGAGCGATCCAGGCAAGTGAGGTGATTTCACTGACGATGACGGCAATTTTTGGATCAATCGTGGTCCAAGCATGTGCCAAAATCACTCTGGACCGTTTGAGCCGTCTCGTTGATTTGATGATGCAGAAGGTAGAGCAAGATATTGCTCAGAAAAAACGTTTCTTGGAAGAAAGGCAAATCAAGAACGGTTCAAGCGAGTTAAGGCCCCAATTATTCATATCCTTATAATACTATAGAATATATAGAATTATATAAAAATATGAATCACCCAAACAGTAATCATTTATTGACACCCAAAAGATGAATCGTCTAATCATATACAACATAACGAAAGTACATCACCATCCAAACTGCTAGATGTCGCCTCAGATAAACTTAACGAATCGACAGTCAAATAATAATGATAGAACGATTCCCCTTCCTCTTTTCTTGGTGAAGCTGATCGAGCAAGCACACACCACAGGTAGTTATTCTTCAACTTATTAATATTATTAATTAAGACGAATATATTTAATGTATATTAACATTTAGTTAATTATTTCGGAAGTTCGAAATAGAACTATAAAAAATGTAATCCTAGTCTTTATTATTTAATAAAATCAAATATATTATTTGGAAACATAGTCTAGATTACTTAACTAGCGCGAATGGCTAATTTATTCTCCCGCGACTGGTTGCGTGTATTGTTTTGTATGTAAAATGTTTGCTTCCAAAGACAAACAAAACAAACTAACCAGCGATGGATTTAATGATTGGAGAAATGCTTCCCAATTACATCAACATGAGAATGGATCTCTTCACAGAGAATGTATGTTCACATACATTCAAAGGCGACAGAACTGCGTCGATGTTACCGACAACATCCAACTTGAGTACCAGAAAGAGAAAAATTATTGGAAAGATGCAGTGCGACGATTGATTTCAGAGGCACAAACCAGCATTTCGGCGTTCCAGATAATGGAAATTACTAAGGTTTACTCGAACTAATTGCACAGTTTGACCCGTTCTTAAAAAGTCACATTGAAAATTTTGCGGACTGCAGCAAGGGGAATCCCTCGTATTTATCAAAAACAATTTGTGAGGAGTTGATCAGCATTATGGGTTCAAAAGTAAGACATCACATTATACAAGAGGTCTTAGCCGCGCGATATTTTAGTCTTTCAGTCGATTCAACTCCGGATATCGCTCACGTTGATCAACTCAATGTAGTTGTCCGATATGTTGCTAAGAATGGAAAGCCCGTTGAAAGATTTTTGACTTTTTTAAACTTTGATAGCCATAGAGGTGTTGCGATGGCTGAAGTGGTTTTAGAATTTCTTGCGATTTGCGGCTTAGATTTTAAATACTGCAGGGGTCAATCTTATGATAATGCTCCGAATATGTCGGGTATTTACTCAGGTATGCAAACGATCTTGTTAAATCTCAATGAATTTGCGATTTATTTACCATGTACAGCGCATTCGCTTAACTTAGTTGGAGAAACTGCTGTAAAGTGCTGCTTGTTTGCAGAGAACTTTTTTTCTATTGTACAATTTTTGTACACATACTTTTCAAGCTCAACCCACCGGTGGGACGTTTTGAAGGAACGTATCGGAAACAAAAAGGTACTGAAATCGTTATCCCAAACTCGTTGGGAAGCTCATGCGAACGCCACTGAGGCAATTCAAAAATCTTTCAACGAAATCGTAGCAGCATTGTATGAAATTGCTGATGATTTAACACAAAAAAGTGACTGTAGACACGAAGCTGAATGTATCGCGAATAAAATTCAAACCTTCGAATTTGTTTTCATACTTGTTTTGTGGAGCGATATTTTGAACAATTTTCGGGCAACGAACAAAGCATTGCAGTCAGTAGATCTGAAAACCTGCGCGTTAATGTACTTGTAAGTAGAAAATTTGTTAGATGAGATGAGAGATAAGTTCGAAGTGTTTGGAAACAAAGCCAGATCCATTTTACCTGAGACAGATTATGCGAATGTTGCATCGCGAGTTCGACGAAGAACAAGACAGCCAAACGATGACGATGCTCCAGAGGTTGCATTAAGTCCGCCCGACTATTTTCGTGTAAACGGTTTTTTGGTAATCATCGATACGCGCAAGATTGAAATCAACAGACGAATCAAAGTTTACTTGGAGGTTTCGGAGGGATTTTCGTTTTTGGCTGATTTTGATTTGACCGAAAATGTGTATTCCAAAAAGATTTCCGATTTAGTTGACTTTTACTTTGACGATTTAGAAAAATTTTACGCTGAACTCATACAGTTTCACGCTTTCATTAAATCAAAATTCCCAATGAAACGTAAGTTCACTCACTCTGACCTCTACAAAAGTTTGATTTAACATCATCTTGAATTACTTTTACCGAATGTTGAAATTGCTCTTCGCATTTTTTTAACTCTTATGATCACGAATTGTTCGACAGAGCGCTCTTTTTCAAAATTGAAACGCATCAAAAACGGGCAAAGAAGTGTTACGATTAGACATGCTAAGTCTGATGTCCATTGAATCGGACATTCTTCGTCAAGATTTTGATTGATTTTGAAGAAATCATCAATGATTTTTTTGATCAAAAATGTAGAAAAAAAGTTTGTTGAAAACGAGCGTCGCTTTCATCTTCCAAAGAGATGTCCAAAGATTATTTTATAATTTAATATACTGTTAATTATTTTTAATCAAAAAATATATAATTCAACTGAAAAAAATGATTTCCTTTATTTTATAGTATTTGAAAACCTTAAAATGATATGAAATATTTGTTTAAATTAAACAAATGCATCAATAACGATTAATTTTACGATTATTAAAAAAATATATTACACACATCCACACAATCAGGTCTCGCCGATCGTAAACATTTTCAATGTTAAGCAACGAAAAATGTCCTGCGGAGCATGTATGTGTTGTGTGATAGAAATACATCTATTGTGTGTTTCTAAGCAAAGGATAAGTGCAAACAAAACTGGCCCTTCGATCTGCACGACGAAACCGAGGAGAGTATGTGCGTATCCGCCATCCTACATGGATATAATTCCGTTAAGCTAATCTCTCTAGGTAAATTAACATCAGAGTCGCGTGGATTATACGTCGGTAGTAAGGGGGATGTCGAGAGTTAACGTAAAACAAAGAAATAAGCCCTAACTATCATAACCAATGCAAATTTGCCAGAAGACATTATTAGACGTAATCTCATCACCAAAGAAATGGATGGTTCAAAGAAATAACAAAAAGTTTGTATCAATCAAAAATAGGCTTAAAAATAAAGTAAAAAACGAAGTAGTTAAGAAATAAGAAAAAGGATTAAAGACGACCCATACACAGAAAAGACACAAATTAACAACAACAAAAGTTAAAACTACTAATAAAAAAAAAAAGCTAAAAATACATCAACAAAATCAACAGAGGGTTTTATTGCATAATACCAACGGAGAGAAGCCGTTTCAACAAAAGCTGCAATTAACAAGTAACAGCGGACTATAACATAAGATAAGTGACCATTATTTTGTCATTTGTACTTTTATAGTTTATATTTTCATTAAAACAATAAGGCAACTTTGACATAATTATAAGTCACCGCTCTGGGAAAATAGAAATATTCACGCGTCACTCTATTCTTAATTAGGTAACGCAAAAATATTCTCAACACTAGATCTAGAATCAAGCTCCCACCAAATAAAATTAAAAAAGGAAGATCAACAAAAACTGCTTTTTCTATCAACGGTGTTGGGAACACAAGCGGCCTTTGGTTTTTTGGTTAATCACCGGAGTTGTCCTCGGTGAGCAAGGCTCCTGCGGAGGTGTGATTTTTAGCGTATTTGGAGTTATCGGGGGGTCGACATTTTTATTATGATGATGGTGGGAGTGGTGTCGGTATGCAGCCAGTGTTGATGCGCTTACTGGAGGGGCCTCCCCCGCGGCTTATTGTTGGCAGTGGTGTTTTGGGCTTTGGGGTCCTAAATGAGTTTGCGGTGGGGGTGCGCGAGTCACCGTCGTTCATTGAGCCGTCAGAATTGTCAGTGACCTTTTCTAGTTCGCGTTCGAAATCTGTTTCCGAATCAAAGGTTTCCGAACTAGTACTGGACTGGCTGAGACGGCTTCTAATCGCGATCATTTATTTTTGAGGACATAGTTCTCAGCCGTGAGAGCCCCGAGGTCCTCTTTTAATTTCTTTATAAGGGCCATCATACCCTGATTGGACAGAAGTCTCATACTATATGACCGGGTATCCATTGAGTGTATTAGTTACACAGGGGAGATGGGGGTGAAATTGGAGATTCATTAAAAGAAAAAAGTTCTTGACAAGGGACGACAAATGCCGTCTTAAACAACTGGGATAGATGGTGTTCCTAGTGTCTTTTGATGTTGGCCCCATACGTAAGGTGATTACTTAGTCCGTTCGACCGGATGCCGCAGGACTCTCTGTTACATTGATTAAACCCCGCTCTCGTCTGTTTTTTTAATAATCTTACTTTATTATACATATATACTCATAGTACTCGCTTTTTACAATATAAATCGGTGACGTTTCTAACAGATACACACACAATACACAAGCAAATAGTGAAGAACACCGAACGAAACACCGAATAAGAAAATGCATCAGAGCTGTATAGTATAGCAATAACATAACAATTCCGAATCAGTTGAGGGTACTTGAATTTAGAAATCGAATTCGTACACGTGCAGTGGCTTGATGCGTTGAGCTTTGGTTCTACCTTTTAGTGATTCTAACCGTGATAGCGTTGGTTCGAATCACACGCTCTTCACTATCGTCGCAAACGCTATAGATCCACAGTTTTTCATTTTAATTGTGTTATCTTCTCTCGAATATAAAATACTCTGGCCACGTATTGTGCACAAAACCGGGAAATCACAATAACGAACTCTATGACGATTCAAACAAAAAACAGTAATTAGGTTAACAGACTGCAATTTTTTGTTAAGCACGAAATTCAAATTAGTTCTGCTCTCCACTAACTGGCTAAAACGGTACTCGAGGCGAAGCTCAAGGCCTGTCTCGTTCGCAGTTCCGTTCATCAAGGCCAGTGTCGCAGCAAAGAAACTTATACGAGTATGTAAGACATACGCTTCAAAATGGATCCCAGAATTAAAGCTTATAAATGTCAACTCCCTTGTTTCCTTTCAAAGCCCATAATAGTCGCTGACTTCATCGAGTATAACCGGCTGGACGTGGTTCTTGAAGCTGAACCTAAGTTGCATCCATGCCCCATATTCCCAAACTTTTCCACGATTCCACAAGATCGAGCCTTCAGTGGCAGTGCATCAAAAACTCGCATCTCTCCAACTTCGAAATAGTCGCACCTACGGTTGGTACGCGAGCTAACTCAATTCTGGACATCCTTTTTGTGTCCAAATACCTACTTCCCCACAACGTTTTGACCACGTTCATTCACAGCAATCGAGCAACGCAGGCTCATATCGGATACATACGCGATTATGGGCGCACAAATTAGGACAATTTCAATGTCACATTGAATGAACAACTTCACCAACTCCCTCTTCCCATTGACAGGAACCTAACCACGTTATCGTCTCGTATCACCGAACCAATCATAAACAACGGCGTTGTTAACATTAATGACATGAATACAGCAAATAGCATCGAAGAGATCTTTGAAAATAATCACAGGCTTACTCTCGAGGATGGCGAACCGGACACTAATGTGATCATTAGCTCAGAGGTCCACAATAAATTAGACAACTTTAATGAGCCAATTGTCGTCTTTAACCGAACTTACAGTGCATACTTCGATGACACATGCGACAGTGGTCACGATTTCGTCACCCTAAATACCCTACAGAACCTAGTTAAATCTCGAAACCCAAAGAAGTCAACCGGTATCGACGTGTCGTACCACTCCTTCCGAAGGTTTTCTGAACTATTCTTTATAAAGCTCTCCACTCTGATCAACCATGCCTACAACATAGCATACTTGCCCCAAGCTTGGAAGCATGCTAGTTTGTCCAATAGCAAAAGTTGGGAAACTAACGTATCACCCGTCAAGCTTTCGCCCTATCTTCCTCCTCACTTGCACACTTGCCACAGTAAAATATATGAAAAATTCATATAAGAGAAGCTAAATTATTTTATCAGTGCCAGGAACCTAATACCTGATTTCCAATTTGGATTTAGAAGGGTGCACAGCACCACTATGGCTCTCAACATATTTCAAAAATACGCCTGTGTGCGGCTAGTTAATAAGGAACAGAACATTGTGGCGAGTGTGGACAATGAAAATACTTTTGACACGAAGGGGGTCGAAGGTCGTGTCTTAAAATTATTGAACACTGGTCTCAGTAAAACGCTGTGCAATATCATCTACCAGTTCGTTCAAAACAGAGCTTTTCAAGATCGGGTGCATGGAAAGTTATCCCGAACGTTCAACACCGACGCAGGCGTACCACATCCATTCTAGCCCCTGTAGTGATCCTAAATCGGTACCCCTATCTAAATCTCCCATATCATCGAACAGTCCCATAACGCAGATCCCAATTTCATATTGAATCAATGAGCGATAGATTAAACCAAAAGTCAATTTTTCGCACATTGATTCAATTCCACATAATAAACCCCAATCCCAAATTTTCCATTGCTTCATATTCAAATTCCATATTGAGTCACATGTACAACGAATTTAACCAAAAGTTAATTCGTCATACATTGACTCAATTCCTAAAAACCTTGACATCATGAAATGCTAAATTCAAAACGCATTTCATGATTTCCCTTCCTAGAACCCATCCAACTAAAGCCTCGAACAAATTCCCAGAACACAACTCAAATTGAAACGCACTAAGTCATTATGTGTTTATTAGTTGACAATTCTCAACTAGAAAAATTATAAAAGGGCAGTGAATTTCAATTTCGAGATCAGTAAGAGTCTCGAGGCCGAACCTATGGCCAACGAAATAAAAACCCAGTAGTAAATCTCCAAGAGGGCAGAGCGTCGATTCCATACATTAAAAAATAAAGTCAAGGATATTGAAATGGTACTTCGGTCTGTTTGATTTACTAACAATTTCAATCCAAAAGGTTTATAAGCGGTGTGCTGTTCAGGGAGTTGGAGAACAAAGCAAAGAGTGGGATATCCCCTGGACAGATTGAGTAAAACAAATTCAGCAGGGCGAGACATTTGAGGCTCCACAACTCGTGAAATTCCAAGAGATCACAACGCACCGCGGAGGGAATTCACATTGTTTTGTATGACTTTTGAAAGAATAGTTGAAACACCAGTATACAAACGAGCAACGAGTTTCTGGTGGCTTGCGAGGCGATACACTCCGCACCTGACTGGACAAGTGAAAAACATAACGATGCCCAATTCTCACCCACACCCCTATGGTGGTCCAAAACCTCTACCATATCCCACGAAATACATATTACTTATAATTCATATACAAACCACATCACGTATAACGAAACATGCATTTCCCGAAATCAACGTTGAACTCAATGTCAAACAAATTGAACCAAATGTTTAATTGCAGGGCATTGTATTCAATTCCCAAAATCCAAACATTACAATGTATATCTTCACATGCATCGAATGTACAACCAAACAGGTGTGCAGCGAACCAAATGTTCATTTGGTTCGCATGCACACAATTCCAGCAATCTAAACATCACCATGCATATCTCCATATGCATTGTAACCAGATGTTTTATGGTACGCAAATAAGCCCAAAGTCCCATCCAGATTTCCATCTAATTCTCATCCAATTCCCATGGACTTTGCCCCGATTTGAAGTGCATGTAAACTCTTGTTTGCATTAGCCAGATGGATAACACAAACAGACCCCAGAAAGAGATCGGTAGTGCGGGCCGATACGTCCGGGCTTTGATTAGGGATAAGAAGAGATATATGTAGATCGGCAGTCAGTTGGTAGCGCTAAGTAAGCGAGGACCGAACAATAAAGATTATACTAATATAATTAGTTAGTTTTTTGACTACTATTTCGGTCTGATTCAAAGGCTGCGTTGGTGTTTCGAATCATCTATTAAAATCGTTATTTGGTCGGTCCCTAGAGCTAGGTTTTTTGTTGAGTGGGGTCGATAGTTTTCTATAAATTATGTGCGGGCGTGTGCATTGACATATATTTTCGTGTGATCCACCTGTTCACGGACTGCGCATCTTTTGGTTTATCCGGAAGGATTAAAGATACACAGCCATGTATTAATTAGGGTCTATATGGGCGCCCACTTTTTCTGGAAGCATGGTGATGTACTAGGAATACATTACAGCCCCATCCTATATAATATCTCCACCTCAGATATTACTCGCCCCGTGGACGGGAGAGTAAACCGGATATGCAATGTGGATGACGTTCTAGTGTACACGTAATCCTAAAGCCCTAAACCAGGAACAAATCAACTCAACCGTAAACTGGACGAACTGTCCAGAAGTCCACGGAGGCTCCAGAGCAGAGCGATCATGAGATCCAGGGCAGGAAACGGTGCGAATTTTGCTGTCAACGCACACACACGGCGGCAGTCTGTCGACAAAAAGCAAAATGCGACCGGTCGGAAAACTCCCAGAGGTCGGGTCGGGAAACCCAAACCCGACCGCATTAACTCGCAACTCGGCTAAATCTGTTCTCAGGTTTCTCCAACAAAAGTCCCGCTTGTCCAACTCACTTTGGGCAGTCGCCATAGAGACGCTACGCGCCTAATCGTGGACAGAGGCGCTGAGATCAGCCTCTTAAACCTGAAGGCTCTCCACCCGGGGCATGTTGTGGATGTGCAAAAATCCACGACACTCCAGTCGCAGGGGAAGGCTGTGAAATAACGACAGACTCCGTTATACCAACAATACCGCACACCAAAGGCCCAAAACGTATCAAAGAAGAGAACACTTTCAAAAAAGGCTTAAAAAAGAACCCTTCGCAGCTCGGTATCCTTCTAAGCCGACCGTCAGACTCAGGCTTCTATCCGAATAAATATTCACCTTGTATTGGGGATTTTCGTCGAGAGGAGTCACTAAATGAGTCTTAATAGAAAATTTTAAGGACGGGCTCAAAACTATAGTCACAAAACCATAAGCGCAAACTCTAGTGGCAAAACAGGGCGCTCACGAAGGATGATTGGGCAGTGGATTTGGCAGACCCAGGGAATACTCAGTAATTCCGCTGGGGTTGCCACCTAACACGCCAATGGGACCCACCTCTGATGACGAATCGAATGATCCCGTATCCGAGAACCAACGTTCGTAGGAAACACCTCGGAAAAATAAACCTCTGTTCTCAGATGGCAAGTCGTCAGATGAATTTACACATATTGAAGCGCATCAGTGCTAGCTCGCAAGAAATATCTTACAAATTCAGGTGGTCAGACAAATGCCAACACGCATTTGGAAATAAAAGAGGGGATGTTGGTTTCGCCGCCAAATTGGCCAACCCTAACCACACCAAACCACCCCAATCTGGCCACAGATGCGAGTGAAGTAGCACTTAGAGCCGTGTTATCTCGATGCGAAATAAGGAAAGACCCGCCTTTTGCCTGCCCAAGTCGCACATGGTATACGGTGAAAAGATGCCACTTCACTAATGTGAATGAGGTTTTAGCCGGATCGTGTTGGCATTTCAAACTTTCAGCTGTTATACAAAAGCTCGTAGATACACGGCACACTCCGCCATCAAAATAGGGAAAAAGATGGGTTCTATATTCCCAATACCTTTCCAAAGCCCCACGATGGACAGGGACTAAGGGACTACGGACTGCAGGGTGGTCAAGCAAATGGTGGTGATCCAGTCCCCTTTTCCTTCCCTAGTACCCCTTTTCAGTCGGCACCAAGCGGTAAGGAAGAGGAAGTAGAGAACACTAGTTATATCGTTTTTTATTTATTTTTCTTTCTTTCCCATTTGCATTTTTTTGATTTGATTTTTTTTTATTATTATTATCATCATTTTATTATTATTTAATAACGACCCATCTCCAGAGACAGCAACAACAACAACAACCCAACTGAAACTGCGTTTCCATCCGTTCATTCTCCGGCATCTCATTCCTCTTCCAAACATCACACGCATCTTTGTGAGAAGGGAGGTTTGTTACGCAGTAACTCTTCCACCACTTTTGTCCCAACGAGAACATTAAACATAAAATACATAACATATAAAACATATAAACAATTTAAAAATTAAACACGTACATTACAAACAATTCACATTTTTAAATCAAACCATCATTTACCTTTTTCAAGTAAACCTTTACTTTAATAAACATTAATTAAATACATACGTTACAAACAATTATCACGGTTTCAATTTAAACTTAAATACGAAACACAATATACATTTTCGTTTACAGCCAATACTTTAAAAAAATGAACATTACATTCGTCGAAGAAGCGACCCACTTAGAAAGATATGATGAAGTCAAGTGAGGGCTCCGGGAGTCGACTCCATACCGGCAGAGCTTGTGAAGCATGGAGGAGAGGCAACCGCTCGAAAGATACACCCGCTCATCAAACAATATGGGATAAGGAGGTCACTCTGGAAGAATGGAAAACCTCAATAGTCGGCCCCATTTTCAAAAAGGGTGACAGATCTGACTGCGAAAACTACAGATGAATACCATTGCGCCCAACCACATACAAAATACTAACAAATGTCATACTGGCAAGAATCACACCATGCGTAGAAGAAATACTGAGACACTTCCAATGCGGATTCCGTAGGAACCAGCCAACAAGCGGCCAAATGTTCATAATAAGGCAACTGCTGGAAAAGAAGTGGGAATACGGTGAGACGGTTCACCAACTGTTCGTTCACTTCAAAAAAGCCTACGACTCACCCGTAAGGCAAAAACTCTACCATATTGTGGTTGAGCTGTGAATTCCGAAAAAATATGCTGCTCTCATTCAAATTTGCATGAACGAAAACAAAGGGCGAGTTATGATAGAAAGGCACTTCTTCTATTTGAAATCCGGGACGGACTAAAACAGGGAGATGGCCTATCACCGTGTCTTTTTAACCTTGTGCTCGAATATGTCATCAGAAAGGTACAAGACGACAACATGGCCGGATCATCCCTGAACGGAGTCACACAAGTAGTCGCATATGCGGGTGACATCGCCGTTTTGGCCGATAATCTAGAAACTGTAAGTAAAAACAGTGAAATCATCATGCAAGCGCCAGAAGAGGTGGACCTAGAAATAAATGAAGACAAAACAAAATACATTATTACGGCGAGAGCAGGTGGAACTCAGGGAACACATATAAACGTCAGAGGTAAGATATTTGAAAATGTCAAAGAATTTAAATATCTGGGAACGATACTGACGACCAGAAACGAAATGTCGAAGGAAGTTAACAAAAGACTACACTCCGGCGACGCTAGTTGGCACGCAGTCAATAAACTGCTGAAATCCAAACTGCTATCACGTAATATAAAGCTCCGTGTCTAGAACTATAATCATGGCGATTGCTCTATACGGATGCGAAACATCGCCTCTCACAAAACGAGACGAAAACAAATTCCGCGTATTCAAGAAAAAAGTTTTAAAGACTATCTTTGGTGGTAAATATGACGAGGAGGCAGGACAATGGAGGAAACTCCACGCCCATGATTTGGTAGAGCTATACCGCAAACCTACAATAGCGCGAGTAATCAAGTCGCGAAGATTAAGATGGGCCGGACATGTAGCGCGAATGAGAAACGGTAAGACCGTGCGTAGAATTCTTGACGGTAGACCAACGCAAAAGAGACCGGCAGGGCGGGCGCGGCGGAGATGGGAGGACAATGTTACGTTTGACCTTGAGGAGATCGGATCGGATAGTCAAGCGTGGAAGGAGAGTGCACAGGACACATCGAGTCGGTGAGGTCATGAACCGGCTTCCTACAGGTCAATAAATAATAATAATAATAACATTCATTTACAAGTTCACATAATTAGACACATAAAATATAGAATTTGAATTGAAAACCAAAAATAAATAACTAGTGGATAACCCCAGTTTTCCCTGGCGATATCTTCGAATGATTTCGAAATATATCGTCGTCGGCATACTTTCATTGTGACAGCGGCAAAACTGAGGACGGAGAAGGAACGGAAAAAAAAGCTACTGGTGTTGCCATATACAAATGTATGCCTCCATAACCCCTATCGACGAATATTACCTACAATTAGCATACAAGTATCGCAAAACCATCACGGCCAGGGAGAACCTACTTGTACGAGTCTTGCGTTTTTGACCCTTTTCTCGTTCCGTCTCTTCGAATCAGACCGCCACACTTTCTTCTTAGTAAAAAAACTGAAATATATAACTTTATAATAATGTTTGAAAAATGTACTAGCAAGTATGTGTAAACGATTAAAGCTAAGCTAATTATAAGTTATCGGTATTCCTTATTGTAACAAATCATTTATGGTCAATAAATACAGAAATGTAAAAAAAAAAGATGATTTCTTTATCCAGCGATTTCGTTTGCGTGTGTTCCGATGAGTTATTCACTTCAACTCGACTTAGATGACGGTTTGGGTATTTTTTAAAAACCAACTCTCTCCTGAATTCTCCGCAAGCGGATTTATTACGGATTCGAAGATGCCACCGCAGGCCCTAAGAATATCCTAAGCTTTTGCCACAAGTTGGACATTTGAAGGGTTTTACACCCGTGTGGTTGCTCTCGTGGCTCTTTTCGGCCGAGTTGCTATAGAACCGAAAATCACAGTATTGACATTTATAAGGCTTTTCACATGCATGTAGTCTCACATGGCGAATTAATTCCCAATTTCTCGCAAAGGTTTTATCACAATGATCGCAACTGAAAGGTCGCACATTGTTGTGGCGTCTCATATAAGTATCGAGTTGATATTGATACCAACAACCATAATTACATACCTCACAAAACTTTAGTGATACGATTTCTCGGTTTGTGGCCCCAGAAACGGGACCATTATCAACGTCAATACAGGATGTGATCCCGATGATGCAATTATCGCCAATTAAATTATCCTCTATAATTTCATGTTTGATGATAACTTCGTTTAAGATATATTTGGAAGATTTCGTTTTCTAGTGATTTCTTCTGCGTGCGTTCCGATGAATTACTCACTTCAACTCGATTTAGATGACGGTTTGCGTGTTTTTGAAAAAACTTCTCCCTCCTGAATTTTTTGCAAGTGGAATTATTATGGGTTCGGAGATGCCACTTCAGGCCTTTAGAATATCCCAAGCTCTTGTCACAACTCGGGCATTTGAAGGGCTTTACACCCGTGTGGTTGCTCTCGTGGTTCTTTTTGACGCTCATGTCAGAGAACCGAAGATCACAGTATTGACATTTGTAAGGCTTCTTACCAGTATGTACTCTCACAGGGCTTCGTAATGCCGAACTAGTCACAAACGCATATGAACATCAAGGGTCCTCTGAGTCGTAAAATCGCGATTACATATCTCACAAATCTTTGAGGAGACTCCCGTCGATTGCTTCGGGATTTCGCTATTTGTGGGTTCAGAAACGGGGCCATTTTCTTCGTCAATGCAGGGGGTGCTCCCAATGCCGAAATAATCGATTAAATGATCATGTACAATTTCATGTTTGATGTTAATTTCGTTTGACTTCGTGTTTTCCTGTGCTTGGAAGATTTCTTTTTCTAGCAAATCCCTTTGCGTGTGTTCCGACGATTTATTCACTTTATCTCGATTTAGATGACGATTTACGTAACAGAATGTGTTCTCACAACCATCATCGACTGCAGTGTGGTCCACAACTTCGCCCTTAATGCAGATGTCAAGTATTGGGTTTACTGTGGTTGAACTCGATTTCCATAAGTCTTTTAATTGAAACTCTTGGTGATTTGTATTTCGGAGTGCTTTGATTGTCGATGCCGATTGCTCATAGTTTCGACGGAATTTGTAAGCAACGTTAAGGTCGTCGAGGCATTGCAAGCAAATGCTTTTTTGTTGATTTGTATCTCTTTTAATCAAAATATCCGAGTATTTCATTATTTTATTAGAAATTACGATTGAATCTTTATCTTTTCCGCAAATACATCTATTTTCGCCTTTTTGTAAACAAACTAAACATTTAAATAAACATGACATGTTTTAAAATTCGATGTTTTACTTCTATTTATTTTATATGTGTTGTGGATTGGCAGTTGGATGTGCTGGGCCTGAAGTTAGCAGACCCAGACGTCTCATCAACAGAAAAGATAGATTTAATCATTGGCGCTGATGCATACCCGGCAATCATTACCACCGGATTAAAGAAGTCCACCAACTCCGACGTGATCGCCCAGTCTACGCACCTTGGGTGGATACTAACGGGTGCAGCTGCCCGCGGCCCGCGGCAGACCAACACCATCCGTCGTCTGACCGGCCACAGTTCCCATCAGAGAACCAAAAGGAGGCCTCGTCGGCATCGACCCCAGGTGCCACCTACGAAGCCCATTCAACTACCAGCCACCGACCACTTGCGTGGCCCAACTACGAGACACCACCCTCGCCTCCGAACCACCGCACAAAAGGCAACGGACATCAGCAATGGGAAGGAGGCTCCCGTCGCCATCTACCTTACGGGCCATCCCAGACCCCCAACCCGTCAGCGCTCCGCAGGGCGGACGGCCCCGCCCCAACCGACCATCCACGTGAAAGTGGACAGCAACATCCGACCACCAGAGACTCGACGACCAAGCATACCACACACTCCCGGCTCCTAGCCACCGTCCCCTGGAACATGATGATTCGCCAATGATTGGCGAAGGCGGGCGGAATATTGCGGATTGACAGTTGGGTGTGCTGGGACGTGCTGGAGAAATCTAGTACATTCACAGTGTACACCAGTTGCGTAGCGGCTGTCACGTACCAGCTGGCCGATTGTCATCAACGATGGGGTTAGCAGCGGCCCTTTTATGAATTGGCAGTTATGCCCACTAAGTCAGTCTGCTACCAGCTATTATCGCGTGCACACCTTCCGAGTCATTGTTGCTGATCCAACATGAATCATGAAATAAATTAACTCAATCTCATGTAGAGAAATTGAATTGTTGTGCGTTGTTACTACATTGTAAACCAAGTCGCATCCGACTTAAACAATAAAGAAATAACGAACCACCCTGAGATCAGTTTTGGTTTTCTTGTGCTTCCATTTTGCCGCCAGTTTCATCGAGCTCCTCTCTACACGCGAACAGTGGACAACTCCAAACATTCCCGTCACAATATGAGATTGACATAGGTTATTTGACATTTGCCGTGCAGTGAATTTTTATTGATTTGTTTTTTTGTTGTTGTTGCAGTTGATGAGCTGTTTGATTTGTGTAGTGTTTCGCCAGCTGGGAACCGCAACTCCAATCGTTACAGATGATTCGCCGACTGGGAGAAGCCAATATTGTGCTCTGCATCGACCACCTCTTCGACGAGAACAGCAAAGAATCCTTTTCTTGTCCTG
The DNA here is from genome assembly GCA_963931805.1 of Microdon myrmicae. Lineage (NCBI taxonomy): Eukaryota > Metazoa > Arthropoda > Insecta > Diptera > Syrphidae > Microdon > Microdon myrmicae. The sequence goes on from CAWVOU010000025.1 coordinate 47,192, forward strand.
ATGAATGTCGATGTAAATACATCATCCAAAAACGAAACAGAATTTCACCAATAAGAAATGATTTACACATTGAACATTTTCTTGCCATTGCGCGGGTTTATTTTTAACATCACTTAAATAAAAACGAAAAATGGTTGAACAAGTGACAAGCAAAAACTGTATTAAAAGACCACGTTACACTCAGTAAAAGTAACAACTCAATAAAAAAGGCACCAAAAGCACCCGAATAAAAATCTTCTTGTTTTAAGAACGTGTTACAAAACTGTGCGACTTGCTGATTTCAATTGAACTCCCGCCAGCCTTTGTCTCCAAGCTGCCCTAAGCTCAACCTGGCCCAGGCCCCGATGAGCGAATCAATACCAAAGCCACAACAGAAACCGATGCCGCGCACGTGTTGTGGGGCACAACATGACATAGCCGTTCCTCGTGGGTTGCAAACTTACAACCCCGACCCAGAGAAACTGGTTCCCCCCACACCGCTTCCAGAGCAAGCAGTGGGCACGGCTCACACACCACCCACGGTCACACACCATATACGCTTGCGAGGGCTTCCGATCACTCACCCCTGGGCGTCGGAAGTCCTCCGCACACAGGAGGATCTTGTGCTTCAACTATTTGGGTCACCACCGCCTACGCGACTGCCACTCCAGCAAGGTGTGGCGTCAATGCCAGCGGAGACATCACACTTTGTGGCATGTCCGGATAACCGCCACCGACGGGACAATCTCAGCGCCGCCCCGCGCCAAAGAACCCGCCCCCTCGATCAACCGTCATGATGGGGCCTGCGCACACACAGTCAGCACCCCTTCACAGCATACTGCGTTGCTCGCAACGGCTAAGGTCATCGTGACGTCGGAGAAACAACGGAGGATTGAAGTCCGTGCTCTACTGGACCCCTGCTCCAGTGGCACCTTCATTTCATCGTCACTCGCCCGAAGGTTGCACCTCCGATGCCAAGCATCATCCGTCCTCATCTACGGTGTTGGGGGCACTCGTGGCCTTGCAACAAGGACTCAAACCGCCACCAACATCACTCCTCGCCTCCACGGCTCGAAACAATGGACACTGAGGCCTTATAATTATTGAATCTCAAAAGATGTGGGTAAGAAAATAGAAAGGAAATTCTAACTAATTCGCAAACCGTAACTATGAGAAATTGGACACTGATGTAAATTGAAATAGTAGCAAGAAAAACTATTAAGAGCTGATTACCGTGGTAAAGTTAGATTAAATTTAAATGAACGAGTGTAAAAAGATGCCAAATTATTTGTAAAAACCAATAACTATGTAACACAAAGTGTAAGAACATGCCAAACTAACGTTAAGTACTATTACTAAAAAAAGAAGAAAAGAGAAAGCGAAGAAAAAAAAATTAAAGTGAATAAATAGATCTTGCGATAACCAGAATCACCCACATCCGTAAGGATGTTGGCCTCGGTCTCGCGATCTCTGAAAAGAAAAGAGAAGGGGGGGGGGGGGGGGGGGGCACCCAAGGATAGTGTGGACAGTGTTAGTCCAGGTGTTCTCTAATTACTTTTATAGGGGGATGGTGCCAAAGAAATCGTATTGTGACGTGTTTGCACACGAAAATGTATGAATTTAAATGAAATTGGCTACCTGTGGTTCTTCTTCGGGCTCTTCCTCGTTGTCGCTGTGTCTCTGTGATGTCTACATCTACAATCTTTTGCACGGTAGTATCGCTTCCCGATAGTGCTGCGTTCGGTTGGTGTCCTCTTTCGATTAATCCCTCACAGTGTGTATCGGATACCGTAGGCGTGTCCGTTGATTTCGTGTCACTCTTGGGGGTATTCCTCCTGCCAATCGCCAATCTTTCACCTTTCCTTCCCAGACAAAAAGACACTGCCACAATTTCCAACGCAGCAAACACAATTTATTACAACTTCAAAAGTTTATTACACCTTCGTAAACTCTTCTCAGACAATTTAACAGCCATATCGCCGCCTTTGCAATTCAATGTTTTTTACATCCAACATTCTTACAATTCTCTTCTTTTAAAAAATCTACTCTTATCTTCAAAAACATTTCACCGCAACTTTTCTTTTTTCAACTTTCCGACTTCGAACAGTACCAAAAAAAAACTGTCTTCATTCAACTGTTGCTAACGTTCCGCCGTAATCTTTCGCTCTCCAAAAAGTACCGAACAACCATCATCACAACGGAACCAAAATAAACGCATTTTACAAGACCTCAAACTGGCTGCCTCTCTCTCGCTCTCCCTCAACGTCCACTCCGAAAATCGAACCCGAAACTTGTACACGATCCACATTCGAACTGGGGTGTGTCCGCACACTCACATGTGGATCGTGCACTTCCTCCACCACTTTACCATCACATTATATTAAAAGAAATTATATTAAATACAAATTATCAAATGATGGTGGTGGCGGAAACCGCACGTAACAGCACAAGACCGGTAGGTCTTGGGTGCGGTAGTGAACGCAGATCACGTCTTTGGCGTCTGATAATCTGCGCTTTGGTCGGTGTGTATGTTTGTGTTTGTGCCGTCTTGTACTGTACGTTCGTGTGTCCGGTTTGTTAAAAGTAGACCCTATACGATGCGTACAGGAATCCTCTATTATAGAGGGGAATGTTGTTGGGAAGGGTGCTTTCTTCAGTTTTGTACTGAAGAAGAAATTGTGGGGGTTTGATCCGAAAAGATCGAGAGAGAGAGAAGTGTGAAGAACGCAAGAGTCCCGTACAAGTAGGCTCTCGCTGTTCTGAATGTTTTCGAGGTACTTATATGCTAATTGAAGCAAGTACTCGTCGATAGGGGTAATGAAAGCGCCTTCGTATAGGTGAGAGTTGGGGTAATGACGACCGTCAGGCCTTCTAGAATGATTGGTGCATCTTCTGAAGAGTTTCCTTTCGAAAACCCGAAGTCTTTCCATTTGAGCCGAAGATATGCAGGATCATATGGGAAAGGCGTACGATATTCCAGATCGGATTAGCTGCTTATAGCATATTTGGTGTCAACTTTGTTCCTCCACTTCAAGATGTTGTGCAGTTGCTTAGACCGACCGAGGCCCCTTTCGAGAATGTGGGTCACATGTTAGATGAAATTCATTTTTGAGGTATAAGTGACCCCAAGATATTTCATCTTGTCCTGTGGTCTAATCGTAGTATCTCCCATTTTTATTCGAATATTCTGTGAATTACGAGAAGCAGGTTAGGAGTGTTTACTACTCAGAATTATGGCTACTGCTTTGGATGGATTAAGTCGGATTTTCCATCGACTGTAATACTGATACAGTTCGTCCAAGTGACGGTTGAGTCGATTTGTTGCGAGGTTAGGGCCTTTGGTTGACGTGTACACCAGGACGTCATCCGCGTAGCATATCTGTTTTACTCTCCCGTCCACAGGGCGAGGAATATCGGAGGTGTAAATATTGAATAAGATGGGGCCTAGAATGGAGCCTGTGGTAAGCCTGCAGCGGCGTGAAAAGTTCGGGAGAGTTTTCTATTCATTCTAACTTGGAAGGTTCTGTTGCGAACGAACTGGTAGATGATGCTACATAGCGTTCTACTGAGGCCAGTATTCAGTAGTTTAAAAGCGAGACCTTCGATCCAAGTCGTATCAAAAGCTTTTTCAATGTCTAGGCTTACCGCAACGGTGGGTTCCTTATTAAAGGGCCAGCACGCAGACGTGGTTTTGAAATAAATTGAGAGCCATAGTGGTGCTGTGCGCTCTTCGAAATCCGAATTGGAAATCAGGTATTAGGTGCCTGGCACTGACAAAGTTATTTAGCTTTTCGTATATGAATTTTTCATATATTTTGCTGATGCAAGTGGGAAGCGAGATAGGGCGAAAGCTTGAGGGGTGATACGTTGGTTTCCCAACTTTTGCTATTGGGCAAATAATAGCGTGCCTCCAAGCTTGGGGAAAGTACCCCATGTTGTAAGCATGGTTGAACAGAATGGAGAGCTTTATAAAGAATAAGGCAGAAAGCCTTCGCAACGAGTGGTATGACATGTTGTCGATACCAGGTGACTTCTTAGGGTGTCGAGATTTAACCAGACTCTGTAGGGTAGTTGGTGTGATGAAACCGTGACCATTATCACGTGTGTCATCGAAGTATGCACTGTTAGTTGGGTTAAGGACAACAATTGGCTCGTTGAAGTCGTCCAACTTACTGTGGACCTCTGAACTAACGATTGCATTCGTTTCCGGGTCGCCATCTTGGAGAGTGAGTTTGTGATTGTTTTCGAAGGTCTCTCCGATGATATTTTCTTTATTGGTGTCGTTATTGACAACAACGCCATTGTGCATAATTGGCCCAGTGATGCGGGAAGTGCCACATATCTTTTTAACATTTTTATAAACGTTCTGGTCCATCTGAGTACCCTTCAGTTTGTCTTCCAATTGTCGGGTACGATTGTTTTGGGTTCTCTGTTTTATCAGTGTACCAATATTGTGAATAATGGATCGCAATAATGGTTCCCTTTGCGTGAAGCGAACGACGATATCTCACTGTGCAGAGCTTTTTACGCTCCCCGATGAGACGAAGAGTGATGTCGTCCTGGGTAATCTGATAAGTCTTTTCAAATTTGTACTTCGGGACATGAGTCTCAGAGGTTTCAACTAGAATCTCGTGAAGTCGTTTTGCAGCATTGTTTATTTCAACCGTCGTTATGTTCCTGTCAGTGGGAAGAGAGAAGTGGTGGAGTTTATCGTTCAATGTAATATTGAAATTGTCCCAATTTGTCCGCCCATAATCGGGTGTGTATCTGATACGAGCCCGGGATGTTCACCGATGGCGAAATTGAAAAGCACTCCCCTTTTATAGTTTTTGGAGTTGACTTTTGTCAACTCTTTTAATGTCAAAATTCCAAGAAGCGTACGCAAGGCTTGGCGTGCTTCGATTGGAATTTTGTTCCGAGAATTGTTTAAAGGTTTTTGTTGGATAGATTCTGGGAAGGGAATCATGAAATGCATTTTGAATTAAGCATTTCATGATGTCAAGGTTTTTAGGAATTGAGTCAATGTATGATGGATTAACTTTTGGTTAAATTCTTTGTACATGTGACTAAATATGGAATTTGGATATGAAGCAATAGAAAATTTGGGATTTGGATTTATTATGTGGAATTTAATCAATGTGCGATAATTGACTTTTGTTTAATTTATCGCTCATTGATTCGATATGAGATTATGGATAGAATTTTTGATATTATTGGGGATTTAGATAGGAGTAGCGATTTAAGATCGCTACAGTACCCTTTAACTGTGTTTTTTTTCTTTTTTGTTGTTTTCACTTTTGTGAGTCACGAAGGTGCTGTATCTGTTGTCTGATGTTTAGCATCGATTGGTTGTATATTTTTAAGGTCATCCAAAACGCTCGGTTAAAGTGTTTCAATTTTTGGGGGTTTTTTACGCTGCACTCCTTTCGTAAATTTATGTTGATCAGTGCTGGGCTAAGAAACTGGTGGTTCTACAGGTTCAGGTACTTCGACTTTAGTTGGTGTAACGGTGATTGTATTGTCCATTTGGTTTATTTATGATGCCCTGGTGTTGAAAATACTTAAATTTTGAATTGAATTCTCTGATTTGCAATGGGTGTTTAAACGGTGTGTATTAGTGTTAGGCAAGCGAAACCATTTTATAAATATATGCAGTAAAAAAATGTAGGTTGTGGCGTTTAGCAGTCTCTCATATGTATAACTTCATTTATTTGGGCGTATAATTTGTTTCACTTTAATTGTTTTTGGAAAGAATTTTCTTGCTGGCACTGACACTGTTATCGTTTTTTTTTTTTTTTTTGGGGGGCAGAAGATTGCAATGTTCTTCCTCGGGGTCACCAGTGTGGGGGTGGTCTTGGCACCAGACAAGGGTGCGAGTTCGACGTCATCCCCAACCGACACGGATGTTCCGCCGTTGGCTTACGGGAACACAAACTGTAGGAGCTAAACAAAACAAAACCTACCCAACACAAAAACACTGAAGGGCAAGTCAATAAAACACACTGTACGTAGTTTGAATTAACGTCTGTCTATTTATTGTCAAACCTTTAAACGAAATTCGTCACTTTGTATATATTGCCTTAGTGTATTTTACAGTTTTCATTTGGCGAAGCTTCGGCGGATTCGAAAACCACACACCCGAATGCCTCGCGTGCGAAGGCGGTTGCCCCTGTTTAATTTTAACCCAGCGGATCACTATTTGGGTCCACGTCTTGTTTATTTGAGAATGCTATTATTTATTCCGTTACAACTTTCCGAAACCGCTCGTTATTTATTTCGGTGCGACCTTGCGAAAACACTCGCTCCGTTTTGCCTCGCGTACATTAAAACTTTCTCCCGAACTACTTTAGTAGCACTGAGCGATCGGGACCGGACTGACCGTGCGTGTGCGCCTTGGCGGTTGCGACTCGACTCTGGTGGAAGATGCGCGCTTGATGGCGGTTAATAATAATTCATTCATTGCGTTGTGGCGGTGCGTCATAGCAAAATTAGGCTCGCTGCCAATTACAAAGAATTTTGGAAGAGTTGGTATGCTCGCATAAGAACTCAGTTCCAGCGAATTCTGGCCGTACAGGCTGAGTTGAATTCGTTGGTTGCGTGTACCGGGAAATCGGCTTTGGGAATGCGAGCAAGTATGGGTATGCATTTTCGGAGGAAATTGGAATTGCTTGGGTGCAAGCAAGGAATATCGTTTAGATAGAATATTAACCGGAGTCGTTTCTGGGAAATGTATGCGTCTTGGTTAGTTGTTAATGTTCCGTTGAGGATTTGGACATGCGTTTTGTTATGGCATATGCATTTCGGGGAAACTAAGATTGCTTGGTCGCAAAGAGAACATATGAATTAAGTGGAGAATTGACCGAAGCAATTTTGGAAAAATGAATGCGCGGATGATTAGAATATATTCTGTCGAATTATATTCTGTTGGAAGTTTGGAAAATGGTTTTTATTGTGGGTTGGTGAGATGTATGCTATTGTGGATTTGTTTTTGCATGTTGGGTTAGGATTGTGGGTTGGTTCTTCGTGTGATATAGAGAACCCCCACAATGTCCTCCAAGGGGATTGTCGACGACCTCGTCCACCGCGGAGACCAGGTCCTCCGTAGTTTGGATCTTGAATATCCTCAGGGTGTTTTGGGCGTTTTGCGATAGGAGCGATGTCCATTTCACCAACAGCACCCCTCCGTCGATCCGCGTTCCGGCGAGAGCCTTCGTTTTGCGCCGAAGTTGGGACGGTTTCACATCGCCGAGTTGGAGCCCTGTGAGCACTGCGCGGCCAGCTCGTCGATAGTGTTGGTGTCGAGGGCGCCCAGGACCAGGGACAACTTTTGGCTGTCGTCTTCGATGCCGTTCATTGTGACCATTCCCCCAGCTGGAATAAACTACACATGGGGGTGGTCGCGCCAGAAAGGTATTAATTTTACCTTTGGTACTGCGTCGGTCCGATAGTGGCCAGTAGCGTCTAGGAGGGTACGGTTTCGATGCTGCTGTCTTTGATCTTTCTTCCTGGAAGCTCCGTGTTGGCATGTTCGGTTGTCTATTTATTTTTGTCTTAAGTACAGTACACATTTATTCCACTTGTACCTTTTAACCAACAGGATTTCACAGGTTAAGAAGAAATACACGCGTTTTAAAGTTTCGTTTAAAATTTCATACAGCGGATTTGATTTATGTGGTTCGCTTTAATTTCCTTTTTTTTCCTTCTTCCGGGGTCACCACTTTGGGGTTTCTGTCCTCAAATCGTCGTTGTCGTCTGCTCCGTTCAAGAGGCTGGAGTCGCTGAGGTCCCTGGTGGCGGCTGGTGTTCCTTTCGTGGCGGCGATCGAAGTCGACGTGGTTGTATTCGCGCCAATTGTCCACGCATGTAGTGTGTGTCAACCGAAATTGGCGGGAAAGATCAGGCGTCGGTTCTCGTACTACGTGTGAGCGAGACAAACGTAGTACCGCGTCGACTCCACGCCAATTCGGCCGTGACTCTCCTTTGTGTGTGAGCGTAGCCGAGAGTGTGCTTGACAGCACATCCCAGCACATCCAATTGGCAATCCGCAACATTCCGCCCGCCTTCGCCAATCATTGGCGAATCATTTTGTTCCAGGGAACGGTGCCTAGGGGCCGGGAGTGTGCGGTCTGCTGGTGGCGGTTGGTCTTGGTCGTTGAGTCTGTGGTGGTCGGATGTTCCCGTCCACTTTCACGTGGATGGTCGGTTGAGACGGGGCCGCCCGCCCTAAGGAGCGCTGAAGGCTTAGCGGTCTGGGATGGCCCGCGGGGTAGTTAGCGACAGGATGATCTTTTCCACTGAAGCCGTCCGGTAACTTTTGTGGTCACGGAACCGGCCAATTAATCTGGGTCGGATTTGTAAGGTGGCAACCCACGACCAATGACCACGTGATGACTGGTGATGGGTCTCGCTCGGAGAATTTCCTGAGTGGTTGACTTGGAGTTTCCTTCGGATTTGGTGGTCTACCTTGAAACCTTCGCGTGGGTAAGCTGCTGGTTCCTCGATTGCCTCGTGCCCCTGTAGTGGTTTAGCGGGCGGGGGTATGTCTGGTAGTTGGGTCGCGCAAGCGGTCAGTTGCTGGTAGTTCCATGGGCCTCGTAGGTGGCTTCCGGGGCCGATGCCGCGAGACTTCCTTTTGGTTTTCTGATGGGAGCTGCGATCATCAGTCGTAAGCTCGACCAGTTCCTCTCGGTCGGAGATGTAAATTCGCAACCCACGGGGAATGGCCATATGATGGCTGGTGGCAGGCCTTGTTACCTTTAGGCTGGATGATATGGTGGGTGTGGCGCCTGTTAGCGCCTATCCCAGTTAAGTGGCCTACGCGACGAGGCCGGGACGTGAGTCCTTCCTTAGACCCTCCAGAATGAGAGTGGTGTACGTGTCTGCCCCAATGATCATGTCCAACTTATCGGCGTAGGCGATGTTCAGATCTGCAAGTTCCAGATCCGCCACGAACGAGAGATCCCTCGTCGTTGATTGTGGTGGTGGTGCATACACCGATAGCCCGGACAGGATGAAGGACCTCAGTGTCCATTGTTTTGAGCCGTGGAGGCGAGGAGTGATGTTGATGGCGGTTTGAGTCCTTGTGGCAAGGCCACGAGTACCCCCAACACCGTAGGTGGGGACGGGTGATGCTTGGCGCCGGGGGTGGAACCTTCGGGCGAGTGACGACGAAAAGAAGGTGCCGCTGGAGCAGGGGTCCAGGAGTGCACGGACTTCAATTCTCCGTTGGTTCTCCGACGTCACGGTGACTTTCGCTGCTGGTAGCAACGCGGAATGCTGTGAAGGGGTGCTGACTGTGTGTGCGCAGGCCCCCTCAAGACGGTCGATCCGGGGGGCTGATCCTTTGGCCCGGAGGGGATGTGAGATTGTCCCGTCGATGGCGGTTGTCTGGACATGCAACAAGGTGTGATGTCTCCGCTGGCAACGACGGCACGTCTTGCTGGAGTGGCAGTAGCGCAGGCGGTGGCGACCCAAGCAGTTGAAGCACAAATTCCTCTGTTGTGCGAAAGACTTCCAACGGCCGGGTGTGAATGATCGGAAGCCCTCGCAAGCGTAGATAGTATGTGAGGCTGTGACAGTTTCTCTGCCACATAAAATTGGGTAGGTACATACAAAAATTGAATGGGTTACCTGTTCCAGTTAATTGTTATGGAGGCCGACGTTAAATTAAATTGTACTGCACGCAGATGCGCCAATGGTTGCCAAAAACCCCGCCAATGGTTGCATATGTGGGTTGCTGCGATATAATCTATTGCCGCGATATCCGCTATTGTTGCAATATTAATATTATTGTATCATTATTGATGTGGGAGTTTCTCGGTCTGTCTTATGTTAATCTTCTCATCGCTTTTTCCAGTTCACAGCCGCAGAACACTTCAAAGGTTTTCGTTCTCCCCGCTATATACCACCAGCATGATCATCCAAAATCAACAAAAGTCAGTCCCCTTTCTCGTCGAGCAAAGTTTACAACTTTTATTTTATTAACTTTAAACAAGTCACTCGATTACAAAACCATACAATTACTTCTGACAAAGTTTATACATTCTTTTACTTTACAATTACTTCTGACAAAATGTATACATTCTTCCACTTTTAGATTATCACAATCAATCATTTTCTTTTCGAGGTCAGTGCTTCTCTCTTTTTCTTCTTGATTCCACCTTGAACGGAATCCAAAAAAACCGTATCGAACCAAAAACAAAACGTTTCCTCTCTTCCTTTTCCTGCTTTTTCCGTTGTCAAACGTCAACAACGGAATTCCGAACCGTATTTTTCAAACAACGTTAATCTCCATCTCTCTCGCTCTCCACTCACGTCCACTTCGAAAAACAAATTCGAACTCGAAGAACTGCACGATCCACACCCGAATCAGGGTGGGTTCAGAAACTCACTTCAGGATCGTGCAATTCTTCCACCACCTTACCATCATACCATGTTATAACAAAATTATATTAAACACAAATTTTCAAATGATGGTGGTGGCCGACGTACGTAACAAGGCCCCGGAGAATGTGCAAGGAGCCTGTTGCCTTGGGGGTGCCGGCGGTGTTCTGTATACCGGGACACGGGGCTAGTTGGTCGTTGGGCCGGCTGCTGTTCCTGGAACAGTTGAAGGCACCTTTGTAGGAGGCATTGGCGTTAGTTCTGGCCAGGATCCCAAGTACGCCGTGGCCACTACTTGCTCTGGAACCGGCGAGAAGGTAGCCAGTTCCTCTGGGTCGGACTTGTAAGGTCGCAACCCACGAGGAACGGCCATGTCATGTTGTGCCCCACAATGCGTGCGCGGCATCGCTTCTGTGGGGGCTTCGGCATTAAGTCGATCATCGGGACCATGGTCGGATTGAGCTTTGGGCAGACGGCACTTTGGTCGGCGGCCTGCTGACTCTTACCCACTGTTTTGGGGTGCCGTTCCGTTTCCGCTGGCTTGACGCCGACCATTGGGAGCTGCACTGGGGGCAGCTCGCTAGGGTGGGGCGATTGGCGCTGTTGGCCATAGTTGGGGAGGCTGAATCGAGAGCATACTGGGCCTCGAGGAGCTTCGTCTGGTCCTCGAGGTATATTTCTTCGGTCTCGCCGATGAACTCCTCCGCGAAGTAGTGATGCTGGGGGCGCCATGTAAATGATTTGGTTATGCCGCCTGCGGATGGTTTTCCATTCGTCGTGGAGGTATCGTTTTGCGGTTTCTATGCTGGTAGTTGATAGTTTGCCCTTGTCCTGCATGTTGAGGAGGGTGCGAGCGATGGTGTCCTGTGCCACGAACTGAGCGGCGATAAGCTCCTCGACCTTGGTCACCTGTTCACTTGTAAGTTGTTCTTCTTCGCTCTTTTGGCCGGTTGTAACGGTTCGTCATTTTCTGCATCGGTGTCCAGATCCGACATATCGACTAGGTTAGTCGGTGGGCGCGGTGGTACGCCCGGCGTTTCCACTTTCTTTGCTTTTTCCTCAGCTTCCTTGCGTTTGAGCCTTTCTTCCTGGCTGCGCCTGCTTACTTCCTCAATGGCTTGGCGCACACGTTCCTCTTCGGCTTTTTGATGTTTGCGTTCAGTCAGACGTACTGCTTTGGCGAGTCTTCGGCGTTTGGCCAATGCAGCCTTTGTTGCTTCCCCCTTAATTGTCATTGGTGCCGGCATTTCGTTTGTGCTCGCTTGATCTTTCTAGAACTATTTTCGCTGAACTATCTTCACTGTTGTCGTGTTGTTCTTCAGGTGTGTTGTGGCGCGAGCTGGGCGGCGATGGATTAACTCCCCAGGATTGCTGGATCCGGTGTAGTGTTTGTGGAGGCATGTCAGGGGATTATGATGCAAGGGGACATGGCAGGGTCGCCATGTAGTGTTTTTCCTAATCCTTGTAGTGATATGCAGGATAACTATATAACGCTATTGCAGCGTCGACATTAATTCAATCGCTGGAAAGAATTGTCTAAAATCAAATTCCCTATGGGTGCTGTATGAAGCGCAGCTCGCTTAAAGTATATGGCGTACAGCGCCGCAGTTGTTGAACCAAAAACGTTTCAGGTATTTGATTACTTTCATTTCATAAAATGCTGGCGTATTTATACTCCCAATCAATCATTTAATTCTTTACACATTTGCTTATTCACGCATACAAATATTGCTTACAAGCTATAAAATAATTAATTGGAACATCACTCATACAATTTTGCTTATTATGCTACTTAATATCATATCACCGTATAGCAAAAGAAAAATGACATGAGTTGACCCAATTAATTCGTGAATCACTTTGCCAATGACAAATTCGCAACCGATTGTCATCTGATTCCTTCAAATCGTAACTGGAGCAATTCGTTTGTTTTACTCAATGAAATGAGTTAGCCATGAATTTTGTTGTAAACAACGGATGCTGGTTACCTGAGAAGTGCAAATTGTGACAAGGGCAATCGATTCATGCCGACAACTCAGCTAACGTTCGAAGGATACGGATCGTTCTATCGTTCTATCCCGCGTCTTTCTAGTGTGTGCACCTGTGTGTAAAAGTGTGGCCGTCACTGAGAACTGTATAGTCATTGAACTCGTAGCCAAAGTGTTGTGCAAGGTGCGCGTAAAAGATAAAATAAATTTTAATTAAACCCAAAAATAGGGTGTAACTTGAATAAAACGACAATGCGCCAAGTGCTTGTCTAGAACTCTCGTTGAAAACATTCGTTCGCCGGTCGTCCACACAAATTTACAATATTGTCGCGTACACGTGTGTGCTGACGTGTCTACCGCTGTGTATATACTGAACGGCCAATAAAAAACTGTGCGTGTGTTAATGTGTATGCGTGTGAAAGCAGATGTTCTCTGCATGCTGCTTCACAAATAAAACAATTAAATTAACGGTCGAAACAAATAATGGAAAAAAGAAAAGTAATGCTAAAAGTAATTTCAAAGAGGAGGCCCAAAGCCCAGCCAAACCTCCTTGCCAAACGGCATAAAGCTAACCCAACCAACAAAGAAAAAACTCGCAGAGAAGGAATGACCACTACTGACAAGCCACATTATTCCGGAGAAGGGAATAAATTTAAAGAACTGGCAACTGAAGACCAAAAAACCAGCAATACTGAAATGAGTGACAAAGATGCCGAACGTGCTGAATTTATTGCGGAGCTATACAAAAAGAAAGAGGAGCTCTCCAAAAAGAAGAACGATTTGGATCGACAAATCAAAGAAGCCTTATCGGAAAACAATATTCAACAGCAAGAGGAGAAACAACGACAGCAGCAGAAGCAACAGCAACAGCAGCAGCAACAACTGCTGGAAAAACAACAAACAGCAGCCAGTAAGAAGGAGAAAGTGCCTCCCATCATAGTCAGTTTTATGGAAGCTAAGGACCTAATTAAATTGGGTAAGTTAACATGTAGAAATTTTAAAACGAAGAATTTAAATAATAATAAAATAAGTTTTTTATGTGATAGTTTAGATGATTATCATAAAATTAAATCTGCTCTAAGGGAAGCAAGTAGTGAGTACTTCACGTACACACCTAAATCGGAGAAAACTATCTCCATGTTACTTAAAGGAGTTGATCCTTCTTTTTCATCGGAAGAACTCCTCTCAGAACTACAAACTGTCGAAAATGACAGTTTAAAATTCATTGATGTGAAGCCATTCTCCACTTCTCTCTCCCGAAGTCGCAACCGCAAGTTGCCGTTCTTCATTGTCTCCTTAAGTCCCAACAGCAAAGTCGATGCACTTAGGAATATTAAAGTTATTTTCCACCAAACAATAATTTGGGAAAAAATACGGAAGGCTGACCGTGTGTTGCAGTGCATGCGGTGCCAACGATTCGGCCACGTTGCATCTAACTGTTGTATGGAATTTAGATGTGTAAATTGCCAAAACAATCATACCGTAGGAGAATGCCCCTTAGGTAAAGAACAGGTTCAGGATAGAAGCAAACTATCTTGCGTCCTGTGCAAAAATACAGGTCACCCGGCCAACTTTAGAGGTTGTCCGAAATTCCAACAACTAAAAGCCAAGTTGGAATTTAAAAAAAAACAACTTGAAGAAGAGAAACGAATGAAGGTTCGTTCTTATAATAACTTCGTTGCACCTAGTGTATCATTCGCTCAAATTGCCGGTAGTCCATTAAACTCAAACTTCGCGGCACAGGGAAGTAATATCACAAAACCTTCCGCACCTAGCATATCATTTTCTCAAATGGCTAGTAATCCAATTAATACAACGGCGGCGGAACTTTCACGCAACGTCATAAAAGCGCCCGCTCCAGAGGCAAATTCAGATATAAGAGCAATCCTGTTAGCCATACAAGGACAGATTGCTGGATTTGAAAAAAAACTGACTGAACAAGCGGCCCGAATAGATATTATTTATTCGTCCTTGTTCTCAGACAACCCAATATACCACAATGAACTATCCAACTAATTTAACACTAAAAATTATAGCTGTGAATGTGAATTCACTAATCCACGTGGCAAGAAGGGATAATCTAGGTAACCTGCTTGAAGCCGAATGCCCCGATGTGCTTCTAGCTAGCGAAACCAAGCTAAACCAGAGGCACAAATTGGGCTACAAAAACTATAAAGTCATTAGACGAGATCGTCCACACGCCACACAAGGGGGTGGAGTTGCTATCTTAATTAAGAAAGGCCTTCACCACAAGGTCGTTTACAGCACAGCTGTACACAAATTTCAGCTGCTGGAAGCTTGCATTATAGATATACCTTTGAAAAGTCAAGGGCATCTATACGTGGTATCCGTGTATGCACCTGAAGCTCCTCAGTGTTCGCAATTTATCAGCGAAATGGATATCCTTTTTCGTAATCTCAAGTTAGACTCGGAAAACAATTATTTTGTTCTGGCGGGAGATTTCAACTCCAAACACAGTGCTTGGGGTGATATCACGCCGAACACAAGAGGTAATGCACTGTTCAACTGGTGGCAAACAAATGCAACAGAATATAAACTAGAATTGTACGCTACAACTACACCATCTTATCCAAGAGGAAACTCCTTTTTGGACTTACTTATGATTGACGACAGACTACAATTATTAGGCACGGACCTAAATACTCGAAATTGCCTTCGCACAATCGGGTATGATAGTGACCATTACGGCCTCGGCGCCGTTTTACATGTTCCAAACGAACATGCAATACTTGAGCAGTACGACCAGATACATTCGTTCGTTTTCCGAAAAGCACACTGGTCGCGCTTTGATCGCATAATAAAAAGAGAACTATGCTCTAATGGCATCGACCCTCCAACTAATAGGAACCTTCGAAATGAGGAAATAGATCATTATCTCTCAACGATGGACAACATTGTCATCAAAACAATGCACCGTTCCATTCCACAAGCGGCGCACATGGAGGAGAATTTTAATAGATATAGAAACTCAACTATTGACGCCCTCTATAGACAAAAAAGCGCTCTGCTCTCCCAGCTCAAACTGCTCTACAGACAGTTCAGCGATCCTTATAGCCAAGAAATAAAGACAATTAAGTCATTGATTAAAAACGTTCAAAAGCTGATCCGTGACAACTACAGATCAGTAATTAATGAAGAATGGAAACGTAAAATTCTCTCCATTAAAACCAGTGGTGGGAATATGTTTCCGCAAATAAATAAAGTATTTAGAAGAACAGATCATAATGACATTCCCTGCCTTCGAGTTCCGAAGACTCCCGAGAATTGTCAAATATTGCTGAACGCAGGACTCACCCCGGAACACATCAACTCCAACGAAGAATTAATAGTAGTCGAGGATCCGCAAGAGAAAGCGAACTCCATTGGCGCCTGTTTCGAGGCAGTACACAAAGTGAATGAATCCATTCATTCTAACCTCGATATCGAAAACAGAGCTATCCAAAACCATATTTCGCTGCACAATGAACGGCAAAGTTGGCATTCCGAAAACAAAAGTTTCACCACCTTCAGTGAAAACAATAGAGCGGATGCGCCGCTTAGAAATTTGCACACAAATATATTTGTGAATAAGAATGAACTCATGGACATCCTAAGATCCATTAAAAACAAGAAATCCTTTGGAACAGATGGTATTCCGAATACAGTTCTTAAACATCTGCCTCCGGAAGCGGTGAAAATTTACACTACCTTGTTCAATAACGCTCTAAATAATGCATACTTTCCAAGACGTTGGAAAATAGCAGTAGTCCATCCCATCCCCAAAAAGGGCAAGGACAGGAGCAATCCCGCTAACCTTCGCTCGATTAGTCTGCTTCCAAATATTAGCAAAATATTCGAGAAAATCATAAATAGGGCATTGATAAACTGGTGTGATGAAAACGACATCATTCCGAGCAACCAGTTTGGCTTTAGAGCGGGCCACGACACAGTTCATGCAGCTACAAAACTTGTTTCCGATATACAGTGGAACAAGGCAAAACGACAATGCACAGGCGTATGTTTGGTTGACTTTGAAAAGGCCTTCGATACCGTATGGTTAGAAGGACTTGTATATAAGCTATCAAATCTAGGTTTGCCCGAATATCTGTTATACATCATTTACGATATGATAATGGATAAGCAATTTGTGGTAAAATGTGGGGACAAAATCTCCAATAAAACTTTCCATATTAAAAACGGCTTACAGCAGGGAGCCGTGAATTCTCCCATTCTCTTCAATATTTATACTAGTGATCTAGTTGGGTCTCTTAATCATGCTATTGCATACGCCGACGATATTGTAGTGTACAGATCAGAAAAAAATATCGATGCCATTAACAGACTTCTTCAAGAAGACTTCAATAAAATCAAACGCTTTTGTGACGATTGGAAATTGAAAATTAACTTCCAAAAAACAGAAACCATCCTTTTCAGAACACCTCTCTCTACAGCTTCAAGAGATACAAGGCATAATTGGAAAAACTTTTCCATTGTAGGAAGCAATAATCTTCCGCTGCAAATGAAAACTGTTGTCAGGTACCTTGGTATCTGGATGGACCAATACCTATACTTTGATAAGCACATAGCAGCTGCCCTCTCCGCATACACAAAGTTAACAAGTTGCACATTTCTATGCTCTTTTTTTGTTTGAAAATTATTTGTCACTTAAACACAAAAAGGCATCGTTTATTTTCGATATATTTCTAAACACTGATAATATTCATATAGTGTTTTATGTTTCTTTAGTTTTCCTTTTTTTTAAATATATAACTATAGAAAAATGTGATTTTGTTCTCAAAATCTGAGACCGTCCTCGTCCACTAGCAAAAACCAACTCGTTTCCTTTTCCGATCGTTTGATCGCAGGAAACCCTCTTTTTCTCGTTCGCTAACACAAGGCAACGTGTTGCAATGATCGCACTCGAGATCCTTTGTATTAGGATCTCTTTTGTGAGCCCGCACATGCTTTGTCTGATCCCAAGGTATTGTACCTTGGATCGACAACCGTCTGGAATCCCTTAAGTATTACCTGGGATTTCTCACAGTGCCCAGACTTGATAATTTCTGTTTTACTGAACATCGGAGCCAAAGATATTTTGTATCTTATGGGTATTGTTGTTCAGCGAGTGTTTTTACGATCGCCGTCCTTTTTTCCGTATAGGAAATGTTTCCTTGAATAGGATTTAAGGGGACGGTGTCGCCGTGCATTTTATGCTTTTTACCAACTTTACTTAAGAGTTGGTCATCTGGTCCGCAGATTTGGAACCAGGGGAATTTACGTGTGAACATCTGGTTCATATATCACGTTTTGGATTTATTTTGTATCCAATATGGACAAATGGAACGTTTAGTTAAATTTCTTTAATATTGATTTTTATATGGGCAAATTGAACGTTTCGTTCAATTTCTTTATTATTAAATTTGGTATTGGTCCGTTTAGTGTATGGGGCAATACTAGTGCTTGGGGAGTGTTTCATCCTTTTAGTGGATGATTTTGCGTGTAGCGCAATTCATTGGTGGAGACTGGCTCCAAAGAGGTATATATTTATGGGTGGGTGGTTTTGGGCGTAACAATCCTCCCCCCTTTATAAAATGGGTATTATTCTTGGAAGAGGAATAATACTCCTTTGGTGAAAACATGTGTGGTGTAGTGTGGGGTTGGTGTTCGTGGCGGTTTACAGTAAAAAATGTATATATGTATATATATAAAATTCTCATATTTTTTTTTTCATTTGTCCCTTTAACTATTTTACATTTGTTGGGACTATAGGTATCTTTATGTATCTATTTGTACGTATAATTATGTATATATGTATAGATATAAGTATGTATATATGTGTAGGTATTGACATTTGTTCATTTTATTTATAATTGCGTTGGTGCATATACGTTTCTTTTATTATCTTATAGTTGCATTGTTGTTCTAATTTCTGAATTTATATAGGTATTAAGATTAAAAAAAAAATTGTTTGTATAATATTCGTAACTTATTATTTAATTAAGGATCTACTTTAGTTATTTAACAAATCAGATGATTTTTTTGTTGTTTACCATAAATTGGTGTTAGTTACATGTGTTGGTATATTTTACTATAGTTTTAATGGATTTTAATCAATGTGTTTAGCTTAATCTTGTTTTTCGATATACATATGTTGATATATTTTGACTATCGCATGATACAATTTTAATCGATATGTTTACAATAAAGTTTTTCTTATATATTCATTTCATTACTGTTTTACAGTTAATTATTATAGTATTTATTTAATGATATTTTTTTTTGTTTTATCCTTAATAACTTTCTATGATAGTTTTACAATTAAAAGTATTTTTATTATGTATATATTATGTCTTTTTTTTTTTATTTAATACTTATGTTCTTATAATTTTATCAATTTGCATTTTTATTATTTTATTAAAGTTTTACAATTGATTCGTATTTTTAAAAATTTATTCCTATTTCCATTTTTATATTTAATAAATGTTTTCTATAGTTTTACAGTTAATTTGTATTTTTACAATTTATTTATATTTTATTTTGATATTTAATACTAATTTATTATAGTTTTACAATTAACCTATTATTATTATGTGTATATTTTCTCTTTTTTTTTTTTTTTTTTTTTTTTGTGTAGACATATGTGTTTCGTATATCATGGCTCTTGAGCTGGTAATTTAAACGTTCCTGAGGGGATTCTATATCTTCTGGTTTCCCTTAGTTCATTTCTTTTGTTTACCGTTGGAATTTTTTACATAATTTATCACCACGTATTTGGTTGGTTCCTGTCATTCATAATAGGGTTTTAAGCGGTTATTGTGCACCACCACGTTCCTTTTTCCTATTTTAATTACGGAGTTAACAGGGCCCTTGGCTTCCATCACATTATAAGGACCTTTCAAAATGGGAGCTAATTTCCTTTGTTTCTGTGCGTACCGTACCAGAACCTTGTCGCCCACATGAAATGTGAAAGGGCGTACCGTACGGTGGTAGTAATCTTTGGATTTTCTTTTGGAAATCAATAGGTTACGCCTTGCTATTTCATACGTACGTTGAAGTTTGTACTTCAATAGCTTATGGTAGCTCTCATGATTGTACACTGGTTCCGGAGGTTGTTTTATACTAGATGGTACCTCTGGGGTGAAACCAAAGAGACAATCCATTGGCGTAAGTTTGGTACCTTCATGTACATTGGTATTGTACACGAATGTTGCCGTCCTCAGGTATTGATCCCATGACTGAGAATTCCCATCCACAATATTGCGTAGGTATTCTACGAGTGGGCGATGGGCTCGTTCCAGAGCTCCATTCGATTGTGGATGGTACGCTGAGGTTTGGAGTTTCTTGATACGGAGCAGCTTGCACACACTTTTAAACAAGCTGCTTAGGAAGTTGGTTCCCTGATCGGTGACCAGTTGCTTCGAAGCACCATACCGAGCAACTATTTGGTCAAAGAAGATCGTGGCCACCGTTTCTGCCTCCGCATCAGGTAAAGCATAACAGTCTATATACTTAGACAAATTGTCTTGAAACGTGAGTATATATTGATTGCCTGTTGGGGTTCTCTCAAGCGGGCCTACTATATCCAGATATACCTTTTCGAAGGGCCGCTTAGCAATATCGGTAATTACCATCGGCATACGTAGGTTCGGGGAAGATTTCATGGTTTGACATATTTTACATATTTTAATGTATTGTTTTATATCGCGCATCATGTTCTTCCACCAATAGTTCCTACGTATTTTCTTATATGTTTTGCTCACCCCTTGGTGCCCACTTAAAGGGTGGTCATGGTAATCCCGTAGTACATGCTGGATTTCGTCAGGGTTTGTTATCTCCATCCCTTCTTTTATGCATGGAGGAATAGGGTCCTCGTGAACAGATGACTCGTCGTCCATTTGACTACCCTGGGTTTCCTCGCTCGCCCTTAGTTTCTTAACTTGGGCGCGTGTTACTACATTGCACCTTTGTAGTGTGGGAGGTTCATCACAATTTTGCAGGATGCGGCTTAAGGCATCCGCATTGGTGTTATATTTACCAGGTTTATACTCGATCTGGTAATCAAATTCCAATAATTTGCGATGGAATCTAGTTAAACGCGAGGTGGGATCTTTCACGTTAAATACTCCCTTTAATGGCTTGTGGTCCGTGTATACGGTGAACTTGCGCCCTTGCAAATAACAACGGACATTTTTAGTCGCCCACACAATGGCCAACAACTCCTTCTCGATGGTGGAGTAATTTCTTTCCGCTTTATTTAGGGTTCGACTGGCATAAGCTATGGGCTGATCTTTACCTATTTCACCCTGTGATAGCACGGCTCATAGCGCTTCATTGCTCGCATCCGTGGTCAGATTAAAGGGTTTGGTAAAATCTGGATAGATTAATAGCGGCGGTGAGACCAATATTTCCTTTATTTTCTCAAATGCCTACTGGCATTTGTCTGACCACGTGAATTTTACGTCCTTTCTTAACAAGTTTGTTAAAGGGCGTACTATCTTTGAAAAGTTTGGAACAAATTTCCGATAATAGTTCGCCAGGCCTAGAAATGACTGGACGTTTCTTACTGTCTTAGGAATGGGGAAATCTCAGACACCGGCGGTTGTGTCGGGATTTGGCATTGCCCCTTTTTCGGAACAGACATGTCCCAGGTAGACTACTTCTTTCTGTAGGAACCTGCATTTCTCCGGTTGCAATTTGAGGTTGTGATATCTCAATTGTTCGAATACCCTGCGGAGTTTGTCGTTATGGTTTTCCAGATTTTTACCATATATGACAATGTCATCCAAATAAACAAAGCATTTGATACCTTGCAACCCAGTTAGGACATAGTTCGTGAGTCGCTGGAACGTAGCCGGTGCTCCCTTTAGACCGAATGGCATACGTTTGAACTCGTAATGTCCGTAGTTTGTGCTAAATGCAGTTTTATCACGATCCTTCGGATCTACCAAGACTTGGTGGTAGCCACTGGCTAAATCAAGTGTGGAGAAGTAGCGCGAGTGACCTAATTGGTCTAGTATATCCCCAATACGAGGGAGGGGGTATGCATCGCCGATGGTTTTTTCATTCAGTTTCCTGAAGTCAACAACAACTCTCCATCGGGCTTCTCCATCGGGGCCCGCTTTCTTTGGAACTACCAATAGGGGTGAGTTCCATGGACTTTTGCTAGGTTGTATGATATCGTTCTCTACCATTTCCCGAATTTGCTCATTAATCACTTGTTTTTTGCACTCGGGCAGACGGTACATCCTTTGGTTGATGGGCGCTTGGTCCTGTACCAAAGGTATTTCATGTGATATCCCACTAGTATGGGTCAAGTAATCGCCTTCAAGGTGGAAAATGTCATTGTACTCCTCACATAATTCCACTATTGATTGGCGCTCTTGAGGACATAGGTTTCCTCCTAAGTGGAGTTCTTCGTATAGTTGCGCCAACCTTAAATCTTGTGTTGATTCTACCGGCGACTGGTCGTTCGAGAACAGGTGTCTAATTTACTGGAGGTGCTGTTCCTCCGTACGTTTGGCTTTGGGCACGGGCTTACTCGATTCGTCATCAGCGTGAAGTCCCGTCGAAGTGCTAATTCGCTTTTCCAAAGGGATCATTGAATAATCCCTGGTTGAGTGCAACTCAACCTTAACTCGATCTATTGTCTGGGGGTGATTCAGAATATTGAGTGCCGTTAATTTGGCACCTTTTGCTCTTTTTAAAATACAATTAGAGAGTAGTATCCCTTCGGGTACTTCTTTAGGTAGCAGAATAAGCTCTTCCCGAATTTTTATGGGTAGCCCAATTATTGTTCGTGAGCGCCCTGGTACTACTATTGGTTTGCTCAGGATGATTTCGACCTCAGGGGGGTTGGTTGGTGGGGGTTCTACCAACGCTGTTCCTTCATTGCGCTTTTCGGCCTTCGGAGTACGGTTCTGTTGATGTAACGTGGAGCGGCATTTTTTCGCAGCCCTTCCCTGTGTGGGTAGGGTCTTCGGGTGAATTTCGACCGCGGTCTGGACCTTCCCAGGTCCCCATGGTAGTGTTTCCCGTTCGGCTGCCTTATGCCAAACCCTTTCTGTTTTGTTATTTGCGAAGTTCACGGAAAACCGTTCAGGGTTTATGGTTGTTTGGGGAAACTCCAAACGACCACCCGGTCCATTGATTTTGCAATTTTTCGACAGGAAGTCGTTACCTAACAGCCCGTCTTCCGATACCCCTGGCAATGAGTCCATTATTGGGAAACTACAAGGAATATCCCGGTGCAAAGTGAAATTCCCGTAACAGCATCCTCTGGACTTTCCTTTACCAAAAAGCGTCTGGAGTGTCGTTGCTCTTTGGGCGTCCACCGTGTAATTGGGGTGGAGTGCCTTCAGCTTTAAGAGGCTGATTTCAGCGCCGGTGTCCACGATTAGGCGCGTAGTGTTTCTACGGCCAATGTCCAAAGGGAGTTGGATAATTGGGACTTGTGTCGGCGAGAGCTGAGGGCAGCTTTTGCTGATTTGTGAGTTTAGTTCGGTCGGGTTGGGGTTTCCCGACCCGACCTCTGGGAGTTTTCCGTTTTCTCCCATTCTGCTTTTTGCGTACATTGCGCCACCATGTGGTTGCGTCGACCGCAAAATCTGCACCTTTTTCACTTTTCTTGGGAGGGCCTCTCTGCCTTGGAGCCTCTGTAGAGTCGGAGCTAGCAGAGCTGGATTGGTTTCGGCCTGCCTTGGATCGACGGTGCCGTGGTCGTGGTTTGCGGCTCTCCGAGCCTGCAGATGCGCTTTTGGTCTGCCTTTGAAACCTAGTGGGCTCCGAGCTGGTAGAGCTGGGGCGGCTTTCGTCCGTCGTGGGCCGACGGTGTTGTGGTCGGGGTTTCAGGCGTCTGTCGTGCTTCTGGGTATGCCGCAAATCGGAACTACCAGAGCTATTGCCGTTGTTTCCTTTATTCCGCCGACGGGGTGATCGTTGGGGGTTTTTCCTGGAAACTTCCTGCCACTCATGGTTTACCACATAGCCCTGTGGGTTCTGGCGTTGACGTGTAGTCATGGCCACTTGCGTGTGTGTTGGGGAAATTCGTGGTTTTTCCCACCTTGCCCTGTATCCGCACTTGTCCAACGTGTGACACTTGCGGCCACAGAACTCGCAGCAACTTCGAATGCTATACACTCGGTGGTGTGATGTTGCTGGATTTTTGGAAGTAGAGGGTTGGTTAGGTCCCGGATGTGATTTCCTTTGGGACTCCCTCTGCTGATAATTTTGCCTATTTTGTGGGGATGGTCTGGGATTACGTTGTGGTGGTGCACAATGTGCAGGACAATCTTTTACGTCGTGCCCATATTCTCTGCAATCCCGGCAGAACGGAGTATTTCGCCTTTTTAGGCACTCATCATATGTTTGCCCCTTTTTGTTACAAAAGCTGCACGTCAGGCGTGCAACTAGTGGGTGCGGTTGACGAGCGCCTTGGACCTGTGAGCTTTGATTTTTGTGGTACTGGCCACTCCTGCCCGCTTGTGGTACCGAGGCCGCAGGCCCTAACGGTAGAAACTCACCTTGTGGTTGGTGCGGGTGTATCGAAGTCACAGGCAGCGAGTGCTGTGTGTTGGTAGGGTCATGTGTCCTACTATAAATTTGATGTGGAGTGTGTTGCTGTAGAGGGTTAGGTACGACGGGAGGGACCTGTGGGTGCTGATTTTGTTTTTCACACGTCATTATCGTGTCCAATTGACTTCTGCGAAATTGAGACGGTATACCTACTGGTGTATTAACGGGGGGGGGGGGGGGGGGGGGGGGGGGGGGGGGGGGGTAATTGTAATACGCTGCCTGTGAATGCTGTGGTTGGCTACTCTGTGGAGTGGTTGAGTGCGGGTTCAGAGTCGGTGTGATATGTTCTGGGAGGATCGAAGGGGTCATTTTTGGTGCGAATGTAGGCGAGTAGGCAGGGTTGAAGGCTGTTGATTCGGCTGAAAGATTGTTAATGCCGGCCGAGCTTCCTAAGAAAAGGGAGTTGCGATGTTGCAACATATCTGTTTGAGCCTTTTCCATCTGGGACAGTCGTGTTATTATATCCTCGAGAGGCCCATTTCCATAAGCTAGCACATGGTGTCGGAAGTGGTCTTCTCTGACGCCGCTCATTATCACGGATTTCGCCATTCTCTCGATCTGGGTGGCGAATGTGGCACCGCTTGCCTGTCCCTAAAAATGTTCCACCGCCTCCCTGCAACGCGCAATGGCCTGCTTCATGCGGGAAACAAACTCTGTTACATCTTCCGCAGGGAGTTGTCGCATTCTTGAAAGTTGTGAATACAACTCTTCATACGATTCATACAGCTGGAAAGCGGTTTTTAGTTGCTGTTCAAACTCTAGGAAAGTTTTCGGTTTTACCTCACGTATCAGCCGGTGTGCTTCACCGTCTAGCCTCATGGGCAACCACCTAAGGAACGCGGATTCCTGGTCCTGTTCTAAACAGTCAAGGGCCTTTTTGCAACCATATATGAACGTTTGAAGTTCAATCTCTGCATCTGGACCTTTTTTTTCCAGAGAACACAGGAACCGCTTGTGAGACGAAGTCGAACATTTTGTCAACTCCCGACATTGTGTTTGTGGGTATTTCTGACTTAGGAGAGAGTTCGTTTTCGTCTTCCCTGTTGTCTGGTATTTGGGCCGAAGATTCTTTTTCCATAGTGTTTGGGATAAGAGTTAAGTCCGGGTCGCTAAAGTGCAATTTTCTTCTACTTAACCCTTCTAACCGTTCGGTTTCGCTTCGGGGTAGCCTTAGGGAATTTAGTGATGAATCGGGGGGGGGGGGGGTGTTGTTAGGGTTTGATGGGGTCGAGGTATTCGCCGTGTGTGTGACTACTTTACTCTCTCTCACTTGTTGCCTCGTTTTCATGGAGGGGGGCAGCAGTGAAATTGAGTGGTCAACGATAAACGAATGTGAACGCGAAAGGAGTGCAACCAAATGGGTCAGTGACGTGAAATGTCTCCACTGACTAATTAACAAGAGGAAACGTAAGGAATAGCCAGCGGAAGGGACTTAGAACCACAAAACAAACGATGAGTTACACGAAACAATGGGACGAGCACAAGTTTAATTAATACCAGAGAATAATTGTATTTGGTACGCAATGCAAATCAAGCTGATTTCAAGTGGAAATTAAAAGAATAAGTCATCACACAACCAGGGTTAAAAACCAGTAAAATTAAAATGTAATTGACAACAAGAATAGAGAAAGCAAAAGGAACGAAACAAATTTCCTGGAATCTTGGTATTTCAATAATGAGTTTAACCGAAAGAACACCAGGAGAGCAGAACGTGCAAACAGAAATGCTTATGTTAATATGATATACGAACACATATGTTGTTAAATAAGATATGTAATTAGTTATACAGTTTGTCTTTATTTTGAACCAAAACTCAAAAAAAAAATGATAATATTGAACAAATCTAGTGAAAACATTTACTCTCAAATATGTTGAAACTGGCAAAATGATGAATGTGGATCCTCTTCTTTTTTATGAGCTGCCTCCGATGTAGTTATTGGTTTGTGTCAAAATGTTATGTATTTGTGGTTTAGTTGAGATGTAATTTATCGTATCGTACCTCCGAAGCCAGGCTCAGCTCCGGATTAAAGGGGAAGGGTGTCTTGCCCAGTACGATCGTGAATGGTTATAATTAGTTATTTATTTTATATTATGTGGAACATACATTTTTAAGGTTCGCAGGATTTCGGGTTTATTAGCTCTTATTAGAACCGTCCGTTCTAGGGCTTTACCTAAATCCTACAGGCTGCGCCATTTTGTTGTATATTTAATATGTTATATTTATATCTCTCCGTCGTGGGACGACGGTTTGGTTGCAAAAATAAATGTATGTATATAGATGACTTACTTGTTTTCTCGTTGAGGTGGCGATGGAGGTACTCCTTGGTATACCTTGTCCTTTACTTTGACCTTTGAATTAGGAGTACTTCCCTGTGTGGGGTTATGGCTATCCTTCTTCCCGCTGGTCATTTGAATTTGATTGGTCCTTGGTCGTAATCCGTTTGGAATTTTAGAACGGCACTTAAGTGACACAGCTATAAGCTGATTCTAATTTAAAACACGCTGGCTGCACTTTTTCTTCGTTGGGAACAAAAGATATATTTATTTCACTTAATTCGTATACACAAAGTTAACAAGTTGCACATTTCTATTCTCTTTTTTTGTTTGAAAATTATTTGTCACTTAAACACAAAAAGGCATCGTTTATTTTCGATATATTTCTAAACACTGATAATATTCATATAGTGTTTTATGTTTCTTTAGTTTTCCTTTTTTTTAAATATATAACTATAGAAAAATGTGATTTTGTTCTCAAAATCTGAGACCGTCCTCGTCCACTAGCAAAAACCAACTCGTTTCCTTTTCCGATCGTTTGATCGCAGGAAACCCTCTTTTTCTCGTTCGCTAACACAAGGCAACGTGTTGCAATGATCGCACTCGAGATCCTTTGTATTAGGATCTCTTTTGTGAGCCCCCACATGCTTTGTCTGATCCCAAGGTATTGTACCTTGGATCGACAACCGTCTGGAATCCCTTAAGTATTACCTGGGATTTCTCACAGTGCCCAGACTTGGTAATTTCTTTTTTACTGAACATCGGAGCCAAAGATATTTTGTATCTTATGGGTATTGTTGTTCAGCGAGTGTTTTTACGATCGCCGTCCTTTTTTCCGTATAGGAAATGTTTCCTTGAATAGGATTTAAGGGGACGGTGTCGCCGTGCATTTTATGCTTTTTACCAACTTTACTTAAGAGTTGGTCATCTGGTCCGCAGATTTGGAACCAGGGGAATTTACGTGTGAACATCTGGTTCATATATCACGTTTTGGATTTATTTTGTATCCAATATGGACAAATTGAACGTTTAGTTAAATTTCTTTAATATTGATTTTTATATGGGCAAATTGAACGTTTCGTTCAATTTCTTTGATATTAAATTTGGTATTGGTAGGTTTAGTGTATGGGGCAATACTAGTGCTTGGGAAGTGTTTCATCCTTTACTGGATGATTTTGCGTGTAGCGCAATTCATTGGTGGAGACTGGCTCCAAAGAGGTATATATTTATGGGTGGGTGGTTTTGGGCGTAACAAATGCAAGAACCAATGCACATGTGCTTGTCTGATCGAGTTGAAAAAAGCCTCCGACACCGTTTAGCTTGGAAGATTATACTACGAGATTTTCAATCAAGGCATGTATAAACCTTTACTGTATATACTTTGCGATGTGCTAAATAACAGTTAAGAGGCCAAAGGAACCTCCAGTATGTAATTGTTTTTTTTTGACTATAATTTGCTACTATTTATCAATCTTTAGGAACCCGGAAGTTCATGATCACACTGACTCGGTTGTGTGTCCTGTGCCGTCTCCTTCCACGCTACCATCTGATATGATCTCCTCAAGGTCAAATCATACATTCTCCTTCGTGGTCGCCCTGTGCACCTCTTTCCCATTGTTCGTTCGTCAAGAATTCTATACACTGTCCTATCGTGGCCCATTCGCGGCGCATGACCGTCCAAAAGTTAATCTTCGCTATCTGATTACTCTCACTATTGTAGGTTTGTGTTAAAGCTCTTACGATTCGTGGTTATGGAGATTCCTACATTGCCCCGCTTCTTCAACATATTTACCGCAAAAAAAAAACTCAACACTTTATTCTCGAAGAATTTGTTTTATTCCCACGTTGTGAGACCCCATATTTCGCATCCGTATAGAAAAATCGGCACGGTTATGCCTCTACAAACACGGAGCTTTATATAACTCGATAGCAGTTTGGATTTCAGCAGTTTACTGACTGCATGCAAACTTGCGTTGTCAGAATGCATTCTTTTGTTAATATTTTCCGAGATTTCCTTACTGGCCATCAGTATTGTTCCCAGGTATATTTTTATTATTTACTGGCCTGTAGGTACCCGGAAGTTCATGACCTCACCGACTCGGCTCCGCCATTGTTCCCTGTCCTGTGCGCTCTCCTGCCATGTTCGATCATCCGATCCGATCTCCTCGAGGTGCAATTTAACATTGTCCTCCCATCTCCGTCGCGGCCGTCTTGTCGGTCTCTTCCCCATTAGTTTACCGTCAGTTATTCTATGCACGGTCCTATCATCGCCCATTCGCGCTACGTGTCCGGCCCATCCTACTCTTCGCGACTTGATCACTCTCACTATTGTAGGTTTTGCGGTATAGCTCTTCCAATTCGTGGTTGTGGAGTGTCCTCCATTTTCCTGACTCCTCGTACCGCCCAATACACCCCTTAAAACTTTATTCTCGAATACGCGGAATTTGTTCTCTTCCCGTTTTGTAAGAGCCCATGTTTCGCATCCGTATAGAGCAATCGGCATGATTATGGTTATATAGACACGGAGCTTTATAATACGTGACAGCAGTTTGTATTTTAATAGTTTACTGACTGCATGCCAACTAGCGTTGCCGGAATGTAGTCTTTTGTTAATTTCCTTTGACGTTTCGTTTCTGGTCGTCAGTATCGTTCCCAGATATTTAAATTCTTTGACATTTTCAAATATCTTGCCTCTGACGTTTATATGTGTTTTCTGAGGTCCACCTGCTATCGTCGTTCCCAGGTATATAAATTCCTAAACTTTTTCAAATATGTTGCCCCGGACGCTTAAGTGTGTTCCTTGAGGTCCTCCAGCTCGTGCCGTAATCATATGTTTTGTTTTATCTTAATTAATTTCTAGGCTCACCTTCTCTGGTGTGAGTAATGTTATTCTAAAATTGCATTAAAATGAAATAGAGAAAACACTCAAATAAAAATTTATATTTTTAGTTAATTTATTCGATGATATGAACCGTCTGCTTTACGGATTGTCGTTTCTTAAACTCAATTTATTTTAATTTTTTTTTTCAAAACTGTATTTATTGACCATAATTAGAATTTGTACATTTAAGTAATACAGTGACTTTAAATTAATTTCGTAACAATTGCTTACATGTAATTATTATAATAATATATACATTTTCCAAACAATATTTTATGAGATACAAGATAGATGCGTGTTTATAAATGCAGTAGTATTATCTTCCTGGAAAAGGTCCGGAAACCAGGAATGTGTTTTTTCAACTTTACTTAATCTAAACTTAATCCTGATTATATTAATAACAACCTAATTTAGCCTGATTACAGTATGATTTTCTTAAAGCCATAAACAAAGTTTTATAATTAATGGGATATATGAATTAAAGGATGTGGAGTGAGGTCAGTTATGGGTTTGAGGAAGAGTATTTCTTTCAGGTTCTTCGTTGGAAAATGGTTGGAGGTTACAGTATTTGAACTGGTTAGGGGTAGCTTCGGTGTTGTGGTATATGATCTCGTTTGAATCATTTACCAGTCTGCCTGAAGCGAAGATAACTCTGGTATGGAGACAGTTGGGATCGTTAGTTCTGATATCTAGAGGGTACGCTAAGAGCGAGGTTATGTAGGGATTGGGATTATTTTGTAGGTTTTCGATAAATTTGAAATACAGCTGTATTGTAGAGTTCGACGTTACTATAGTCTTTATAGGAGTTAGGACGACGATGTAAGCCAGAGACATGCCTAAAGCATTTTCTTTCGAATACTCGTAAGTTCTCCATTTGGGAGGGAGTGATATGGTGCCACAATGCGCACGCGTACGTGAGTGTGGGTCTGATAATTTGTTTGTAATTTAAACTTCTGTATATTTTCAATTTTATTCATATTTGGCTTAATACCTTCCGTTGTCTGAATGTGACCTAGATATTCTGTAGTTCGACTAAAGAAATTACACTTATCAACTTTAATCTTCAGATTATGTTCTCTAAGTTTATTGAACAATTTTTGTATATTTACAGTGTGTTCCTCTAAGTTCGTGCTAATAATAAGAATGTCGTCCGGATAAACTGCGCAAGTTCGATTAATGTGTTCTCTTAAAACTGCATTTATTAATCCTTGGAAAGTTTTAGGGGCATTTTTAGTCCGAACGGCATTCGTTTAAACTCATGATGTCCAAGAGGCGATGAAAATGCGGTTTTCTTTCTATCATCTTCTTTGACTAGTACTTGATGAAATCCCTTGGCAAGGTCCAAGGTAGTGAAGTATTGTAATCGCCCTAATTTTTCCAATATAGTTTTTATGTTAGGGATTGGGTATTTGTCTGATATAGAAATTTCGTTAAGTTTTCTATAATCAATAACTATTTTCCATTTCTTTTCACCAGAATTATCGACTTTCGTCGGAACAATCCATAATGGTCAGTTGTGTGGTGAGTTACTTTCCTTTATGATAGCTTGTGACAACATTCCTTTTATTTGTCTATTTATTTCTGTTTCATGTATTTGGCGATACCTGTATATTTTTGAGTATATAGGTTTTTCTATTGAGGTTATAATTTCATATTGGATTTCGTGAGTATGTGAACGTTTTTGTCCTTCTTGGTAAAAAAGATCTCTATTTTTGTTAATTAATTTTCGTAGTTCCGTTTTTTCTTCTGCCCTGCCCTTTTCATGTCTTCACGTTATAATTTTTCAAGTTTTAGTTTAGGTTCTGCTAATGTATGTATTTCCTGGTATTTAGTGGGGAAGAGCTAATGAATTTCGTTTTTGTGTTATTTATTTCTATATATTCTTCTTTTAAGTTGCTTATTGCTTGTAAAAGTTTGAGTGGATTTTGACCTATAAGTCCATCGAATGGTTTATTATAAAAAAGAGTTAATTTCCAACTCATATATCTCTTCTCGTTAAACTCGCTTGGTAATGGTTTTATTATCTCAGTGTGTATGTTCAACAAGCGTTGAACACACCTTCCACGAACACCGGTTTCTTATTGTGTTGTGGGCTGGCGTCAAGAACAATGCGGTCTCCTGACATGCAACGATGATAGTTGCCTTTGACTGAAAACAATTTGCTAATTTTAATGGTGTTAAAAGAAAAACGAATACCTCAATTTGATGGACGGCAAAAATCCCAGAAATAATCCCCAGAATTGAATAACAACACGGCGTGCTTCTTTTCCAATAATTCACCAATATTTATTTCTAGGATGAACTCTATGTATTAGGATTACGAAATCGTCGCTGATTGTTGTTTTGCTGTCTGTTTGTCACGAGAAATTAACGAAGAAGGAACAAAAACATAAATATGGTTGTCAAGTGACAACCAACAGAATTCATAAATGTCAGCTGATTGCGACTGGACCAAGATGTCATCCCAGGTCTTTATGAGGCGGCCAAGAGCATCCAGGCTGTCAATCGCATCGTTGGTGGTTTCGCGGAGTGTGCGCAGGCCTGCGGCTGACTCCTTAGCCAGGGCAGGTACGTTGAGGAGCGTAGTCAGGGCAGAGTGAAACCAGGCGCGTGTGTTGTCATAGTGCTCCACGAGCTTATACCAAGCCCTCGTGATAGTTGTCCTCCGTCACGGGAATATTTTGAATGGCTCTGTCGGCTTCGTCCCAGAGTCCGGACTTCAAGTAATACAGCCTTTCCACATCCACAAGTCCGGCGTGGTCTGCCAGTACCGCCAGGAACAGATCCTTAAATGGTCGCCATTCTAAATATTTGCCGGAAAATGTTGGCCTCTGCACCGGGGGAGTTTTCGCACATGTGGCCGACTGAAGGTGTCTGCCGCAGCCCTCGATGGGGATGGAAGCTCAGAGGTAAGGGCGTGACGTGCCTGTGCAAATTTGGTGGCATCTTCCCGGTAGGTTTCCCCGGCTGCCCCATAGAAGTCTTCCACGAAATAGCGGTGGCGCTTAATCGTCTCTTGATTGGCCAGGCGGATTATTTCGTTGTTTCGGTTTCGGATATCCTCCCATTCGACTTGGTGGTTATTCTGGCGCATTTCCACCGCAACCAGCCTTGGCGGACCTCTTGTTTCTAAATTGAAGAATGCGCCCGAGATTCGTTCCTTGGCGACGAACTGGGCGCCGTAGCGTATAAAGCCACAAAAATTTGGATATTTAATATAAAATTACAGTGGTTACCTGATTCCTCCTGGTGGTGACTAGCCCAGGTATATTGTTGTGTTCTGCTCGGGTCAGTGCAGCAGCCCTCTCATTCCTCGATCACCAAGTCCTTGGACTGCACAGTGGCTGGGCCGTCGTTCCTGTGCTTTGTTGCGTTCTTGTTCTTAGTTAAGTACGCAGACACAATCCTGTCTGTGGTGTTCTTGTCTGCCGGTATTCCGTTTGGCGCCAGTTCAATTCGGAAAAGGAAGAACTTGTTCAGTTGGAACTGTTAATGGAGAATTCCCACACTCCAAGAATATTATTTGTTTATTTTTCAGATTGAGAAATTATTCCCTGGTGCAGCACTGTATTCGAATTACACCATACGAACACGACGGACAAAAGAATCGAACCATTAGAAACACATTTCCCCTCTTTGAAAAATTTACTTTTTACTCCTTTCAATTTTTAAAATCCTTTTCTTTTACAATCATTCTTTTGTTTTTTGACAAAACCAAAAAAAAAAAAACGGGACCAACATTTCTTTGTTCTGTTCTCCTTTCTGCCGTTAACCAACTCTAACTCGCAAAAAACCGTCTCTTCAAAAACAACCGTCAACAACGGAATCAAAATCTCTCTTCCTGTTGCTTTTCTCTCTCACTCTCCATCGACATCCACTCCGAAAACAGAATTCGAACTCGCCCACGATCCACACTCGAACTGGGGCGTGTTCGAACACCCACATGTGGACCGTGCGTTTTTTCCATCACCTTACCATCAAACTATACTAAAACAAAATTATATTAAAAACAATCTAACGATGGGGGTGGCGGAAACCGCACGTAACAAATGTCACCCGGCCGGCGAAATCGTCCCGCTCCTATGATCTTTACTTTAATTTTAATCTTTTGGACTCGCTTACTCCCAGTGAGGCTTCAGACGGTTGTTGTGTACAACCACCGTCCTCTTACTTAGCTTCACCGCGCTGTTGCCCGCGCTTTTCTCCTCCACCACGTCATATGGACCTCTCCAAAGTGGCCCAAATTTCCCCTTCTTGTTTTCCACCCGCATCAAGACTTTATCGCCCACATGGAACGTGAACGGGCGTAACTGGCGGTCATGACACCCTTTAGACCTCTTTTTCGAGATCAACAGATTGCGCCTAGCTATTTCGTATGTTTTCTGAAGGTGTACTTCAATAGCTTATGGAAGCTCCCATGGTTGTAAGCCGGTTCCGGAGGTAATTTGATGTTCGAGGGAACCTCCGGAGTAAAACCAAAGAGGCAGTCCATTGGCGTCAATCGGGTACCCTTGTGCACGCTGGTTTTGTACACGAAAGTGGCCGCCCCCAGGTACTGATCCCAGATTTGGGGATTTGTGTCCACAATGCTGCGTAGGTATTCTACCAGGGGCCGATGGGCTCGTTCCAAGGCACCATTCGATTGTGGATGGCACGCTGAGGTTTGCAGTTTTTTGATGCGGAGCAGCCCGCACACGCTTTTCAACAGGCCGCTCAGGAAATTGCTGCCCTGATCGGTGGCTAGCTGTGTCGGTACACCATACCTTGCAACTATTTGGTCGAAAAAGACCGAAGCCACCGTCTCTGCCTCTGCATTGGGCAGGGCATAGCAATCTATATACTTAGATAAATTATCTTGGAACGTAAGTATGTATAGATTGCCTTCAGGAGTACGGTCCAGGGGGCCCACGATATCCAAATAAACCTTTTCGAGGGGCCTCTTGGCAATGTCGGTGATTACCATCGGCATTCGTAAATTTGGGGAAGACTTCATGCGCTGACAGATCTTGCATACTTTAATATAATGCTTGATATCGCGCATCATATTCTTCCACCAGTAGTGCCTGCGTATCTTCTTATACGTCTTGATCACCCCTTGGTGCCCACCTAAAGGGTGATCATGGTAATCCCGTAATAAATGTTGGATCCCTCGGGATTCGTTATTTCCATTCCTTTTTCCGTGCAGAAAGGAATGGGGTCCTCATCTAGAGGTGACTCGTCGTCACTGGGACGTCCCAGGGATCCCTCGCTTGCCCGTTGGTTCTTAGCCTGGGCGCGAGTCACTACATTGCACCGCGGTGGTGAAGGGGTTTCGTCTACAGATTGGGGAATACGGCTTAGCGCATCCGCATTGGTGTTATATTTACCGGGTTTGTACTCGATTGAGTAATCAAACCCCGAAAACTTAAGACGAAATCTGGTTAGGCGTGAGGTGGGTTCTTTCACGCCGAACACTCCCTTCAGCGGCTTGTGATCCGTGTACACGGTGAAGCGTCGACCTAACAGATAGCAATTTGTTGCCGCCCATACAATGGCCAGCAACTCCTTCTCTATAGTTGTTGCAGTTCCGTAACATATATATTATATCTTATACCAATCGAAAAAACATACCACACGGAGCGGCACTTATTGCTGAATAGACAAAAGCAAAACGGTATATTCGTGTGACGTTTTCCATGGTACTGTTTTTAAGCAACGCTGGTTTTACTGTTTTTCATACACAATTTGTTTTGATGTGAAAGTTAGAATTTTAATTTGTATGCGGTGCCTTCAGCACCTGTGCTTTTAATGTAAGATAACGTTTTTATGAGACAGTTGGTGCTATTTTACTTGTGAACGTGCTTTTAAATCGAAAATAAATGTTAAATTAATGTATGTGCAAACTTGTATTTAATTACTGCCCAATGCGGCAGTCATTCGCTGGGCAACAACGCCAATATTCTGCTGTTCTGCTCGAGACGCAGAAATAACCCCCTTTTTGGTGTTTCCCCGTTGGCGAACCATCGGCAACAACGGAGTTGCTGGTTCCCAGCTGGCGAAGCAATAGTGCTATAGTTTCTTTCGGCCCCATTCAGGGTGCGGCTGGCATAGGCGACAGGCTGGTCTTTGCCTATCTCACCTTGGGATAACACTGCTCCCAGTGCCTCATTATTCGCATCCGTGGTTACATTAAAGGGTTTTGTGAAGTCTGGGTAAACCAATAATGGTGGCGAAATTATTAGTCTCTGAAACGTAGCCGGGGCTCCTTTTAACCCGAACGGCATACGTCGCAACTCATAATGCCCATAGTTAGTGCTAAAGGCGGTTTTACTCCGATCGTTTAGATCCACCAAGACTTGGTGATAGCCACTGGCCAAATCGAGCGTGGAGAAGTAACGCGAAGGTTAATGCGTCCAACACTAGCTGCAAACAACATATCTACCTGTAATTGATTTGATTGATTGATTGAATAACGCATTTATTGTACAATAATTTAACAAATGTTGACTTAGGACTAAAATGCTAAATCCTATTTTACAATCTTTTCTTATTCTTAAAATAATTTACTGACTCTACACGAGCACTCTAAATTACACGATACAATTTTGTGTAATGCCTTTCGGCGTACAATAATATTTTTATATTTTTATATTTTTTTATATTTTCTTTTACCCGAATATTTTAGAAGACGAAGTTCTCTGTTTTTTTTTTTTTTTTTTTTTTTTTTTTTTTTTTTTTTTTTTTAATAATATAAGGTAAAAAAGTTTATAAAAAAATTAATAACAAAAAAACAAAAAATGTTAACATAAAGAAATTTTAAAACGAAAAGGAATCTAAATGAAAAATGGAAATGAAAAGGAAGAATAAATAAATATGAAAAGGGAAGTGAGGAATGGGAAGGGAAGGCGTAGCGTCTGAAGATGTTACTATATTTGGGGATATTAAATCCTTTCTTCATTGTCAATCCACCACCAGTTGGGATGGGATCGGTCATTTATAGATTTATCTCGATCGCCTATTGCCATGCTAAATCGCAAGTGAACTGCAGCATTTGATATATCACTGTTATAAAGAATCCGTTTGTCCCTGGCACCACGAAAAGCGTGGTAAATAATAGGGACTCCGTGCTTGTTTTGGATAAGACCTTTTCTATCCAATAGAGGGAACGCTTCTGGTGGGATAAACCCATTTTGGAATGTATTCTCCAGGTATATGTCATTGGGGTAGTATGCTCCCGAGATAAGATTATTTTCGCTGCACATTGCCCTTGCAGTGTGACCACGAATAATTTTGATAATGAAATTGTCTATCCTATTCAGTCCTGATTTGTCATACACTGTCTTATTAGGATAGAATTTCCTGTATTGAGACTCAGGTGTTCTATGTAACCCGAGGCAGGAACGCAAGCACTGCCTCTCGAACATGCGAAACTTTTCCATGTAGGATGGGGAAACGTTGAACCATACCGGGCAACCATACACTAATATTGGACGAATAAATGCTGAATAGGAAATTATTTTAACTTTGTGATCTAGGAGACTATTTCGAAACAGACTTCTTGTCATTGCATATGCACTTTTAGCTGCGGAGAGGGCAGCTGCTATGTGCTTATCAAAGTATAGGTATTGGTCCATCCAGATACCAAGGTACCTGACAACAGTTTTCATTTGCAGCGGAAGATTATTGCTTCCTACAATGGAAAAGTTTTTCCAATTATGCCTTGTATCTCTTGAAGCTGTAGAGAGAGGTGTTCTGAAAAGGATGGTTTCTGTTTTTTGGAAGTTAATTTTCAATTTCCAATCGTCACAAAAGTGTTTGATTTTATTGAAGTCTTCTTGAAGAAGTCTGTTAATGGCATCGATATTTTTTTCTGATCTGTACACTACAATATCGTCGGCGTATGCAATAGCATGATTAAGAGACCCAACTAGATCACTAGTATAAATATTGAAGAGAATGGGAGAATTCACGGCTCCCTGCTGTAAGCCGTTTTTAATATGGAAAGTTTTATTGGAGATTTTGTCCCCACATTTTACCACAAATTGCTTATCCATTATCATATCGTAAATGATGTATAACAGATATTCGGGCAAACCTAGATTTGATAGCTTATATACAAGTCCTTCTAACCATACGGTATCGAAGGCCTTTTCAAAGTCAACCAAACATACGCCTGTGCATTGTCGTTTTGCCTTGTTCCACTGTATATCGGAAACAAGTTTTGTAGCTGCATGAACTGTGTCGTGGCCCGCTCTAAAGCCAAACTGGTTGTTCGGAATGATGTCGTTTTCATCACACCAGTTTATCAATGCCCTATTTGTGATTTTCTCGAATATTTTGCTAATATTTGGAAGCAGACTAATCGAGCGAAGGTTTGCGGGATTGCTCCTGTCCTTGTCCTTTTTGGGGATGGGATGGACTACTGCTATTTTCCAACGTCTTGGAAAGTATGCATTATTTAGAACGTTATTGAACAAGGTAGTGTAAATTTTCACCGCTTCCGGAGGCAGATGTTTAAGAACTGTATTCGGAATACCATCTGTTCCAAAGGATTTCTTGTTTTTAATGGATCTTAGGATGTCCATGAGTTCATTCTTATTCACAAATATATTTGTGTGCAAATTTCTAAGCGGCGCATCCGCTCTATTGTTTTCACTGAAGGTGGTGAAACTTTTGTTTTCGGAATGCCAACTTTGCCGTTCATTGTGCAGCGAAATATGGTTTTGGATAGCTCTGTTTTCGATATCGAGGTTAGAATGAATGGATTCATTCACTTTGTGTACTGCCTCGAAACAGGCGCCAATGGAGTTCGCTTTCTCTTGCGGATCCTCGACTACTATTAATTCTTCGTTGGAGTTGATGTGTTCCGGGGTGAGTCCTGCGTTCAGCAATATTTGACAATTCTCGGGAGTCTTCGGAACTCGAAGGCAGGGAATGTCATTATGATCTGTTCTTCTAAATACTTTATTTATTTGCGGAAACATATTCCCACCACTGGTTTTAATGGAGAGAATTTTACGTTTCCATTCTTCATTAATTACTGATCTGTAGTTGTCACGGATCAGCTTTTGAACGTTTTTAATCAATGACTTAATTGTCTTTATTTCTTGGCTATAAGGATCGCTGAACTGTCTGTAGAGCAGTTTGAGCTGGGAGAGCAGAGCGCTTTTTTGTCTATAGAGGGCGTCAATAGTTGAGTTTCTATATCTATTAAAATTCTCCTCCATGTGCGCCGCTTGTGGAATGGAACGGTGCATTGTTTTGATGACAATGTTGTCCATCGTTGAGAGATAATGATCTATTTCCTCATTTCGAAGGTTCCTATTAGTTGGAGGGTCGATGCCATTAGAGCATAGTTCTCTTTTTATTATGCGATCAAAGCGCGACCAGTGTGCTTTTCGGAAAACGAACGAATGTATCTGGTCGTACTGCTCAAGTATTGCATGTTCGTTTGGAACATGTAAAACGGCGCCGAGGCCGTAATGGTCACTATCATACCCGATTGTGCGAAGGCAATTTCGAGTATTTAGGTCCGTGCCTAATAATTGTAGTCTGTCGTCAATCATAAGTAAGTCCAAAAAGGAGTTTCCTCTTGGATAAGATGGTGTAGTTGTAGCGTACAATTCTAGTTTATATTCTGTTGCATTTGTTTGCCACCAGTTGAACAGTGCATTACCTCTTGTGTTCGGCGTGATATCACCCCAAGCACTGTGTTTGGAGTTGAAATCTCCCGCCAGAACAAAATAATTGTTTTCCGAGTCTAACTTGAGATTACGAAAAAGGATATCCATTTCGCTGATAAATTGCGAACACTGAGGAGCTTCAGGTGCATACACGGATACCACGTATAGATGCCTTTGACTTTTCAAAGGTATATCTATAATGCAAGCTTCCAGCAGCTGAAATTTGTGTACAGCTGTGCTGTAAACGACCTTGTGGTGAAGGCCTTTCTTAATTAAGATAGCAACTCCACCCCCTTGTGTGGCGTGTGGACGATCTCGTCTAATGACTTTATAGTTTTTGTAGCCCAATTTGTACCTCTGGTTTAGCTTGGTTTCGCTAGCTAGAAGCACATCGGGGCATTCGGCTTCAAGCAGATTACCTAGATTATCGCTTCTTTCCACGTGGATTAGTGAATTCACATTCACAGCAATAATTTTTAGTGTTAAATTAGTTGGATAGTTCATTGTGGTATATTGGGTTGTCTGAGAACAAGGACGAATAAATAATATCTATTCGGGCCGCTTGTTCAGTCAGTTTTTTTTTCAAATCCAGCAATCTGTCCTTGTATGGCTAACAGGATTGCTCTTATATCTGAATTTGCCTCTGGAGTGGGCGCTTTTATGACGTTGCGTGAAAGTTCCGCCGCCGTTGTATTAATTGGATTACTAGCCATTTGAGAAAATGATATGCTAGGTGCGGAAGGTTTTGTGATATTACTTCCCTGTGCCGCGAAGTTTGAGTTTAATGGACTACCGGTAATTTGAGCGAATGATACACTAGGTGCAACGAAGTTATTATAAGAACGAACCTTCATTCGTTTCTCTTCTTCAAGTTGTTTTTTTTTAAATTCCAACTTGGCTTTTAGTTGTTGGAATTTCGGACAACCTCTAAAGTTGGCCGGGTGACCTGTATTTTTGCACAGGACGCAAGACAGTTTGCTTCTATCCTGAACCTGTTCTTTACCTAAGGGGCATTCTCCTACGGTATGATTGTTTTGGCACTTTACACATCTAAATTCCATACAACAGTTAGATGCAACGTGGCCGAATCGTTGGCACCGCATGCACTGCAACACACGGTCAGCCTTCCGTATTTTTTCCCAAATTATTGTTTGGTGGAAAATAACTTTAATATTCCTAAGTGCATCGACTTTGCTGTTGGGACTTAAGGAGACAATGAAGAACGGCAACTTGCGGTTGCGACTTCGGGAGAGAGAAGTGGAGAATGGCTTCACATCAATGAATTTTAAACTGTCATTTTCGACAGTTTGTAGTTCTGAGAGGAGTTCTTCCGAGGAAAAAGAAGGATCAACTCCTTTAAGTAACATGGAGATAGTTTTCTCCGATTTAGGTGTGTACGTGAAGTACTCACTACTTGCTTCCCTTAGAGCAGATTTAATTTTATGATAATCATCTAAACTATCACATAAAAAACTTATTTTATTATTGTTTAAATTCTTCGTTTTAAAATTTCTACATGTTAACTTACCCAATTTAATTAGGTCCTTAGCTTCCATAAAACTGACTATGATGGGAGGCACTTTCTCCTTCTTACTGGCTGCTATTTGTTGTTTTTCCAGCAGTTGTTGCTGCTGCTGTTGCTGTTGCTTCTGTTGCTGTCGTTGTTTCTCCTCTTGCTGTTGAATATTGCTTTCCGATAAGGCTTCTTTGATTTGTCGATCCAAATCGTTCTTCTTTTTGGAGAGCTCCTCTTTCTTTTTGTATAGCTCCGCAATAAATTCAGCACGTTCGGCATCTTTGTCACTCATTTCAGTATTGCTGGTTTTGTGGTCTTCAGTTGCCAGTTCTTTAAATTTATTCCCTTCTCCGGAATAATGTGGCTTGTCAGTAGTGGTCATTCCTTCTCTGCGAGTTTTTTCTTTGTTGGTTGGGTTAGCTTTATGCCGTTTGGCAAGGAGGATTGGCTGGGCTTTGGGCCTCCTCTTTGAAATTACTTTTAGCATTACTTTTCTTTTTTCCATTATTTGTTTCGACCGTTAATTTAATTGTTTTATTTGTGAAGCAGCATGCAGAGAACATCTGCTTTCACACGCATACACATTAACACACGCACAGTTTTTTATTGGCCGTTCGGTATATACACAGCGGTAGACACGTCAGCACACACGTGTACGCGACAATATTGTAAATTTGTGTGGACGACCGGCGAACGAATGTTTTCAACGAGAGTTTTAGACAAGCACTTGGCGAATTGTCGTTTTATTCAAGTTACACCCTATTTTTGGGTTTAATTAATATTTATTTTATCTTTTACGCGCACCTTGCACAACACTTTGGCTACGAGTTCAATGACTATACAGCCGTTCTCAGTGACGGCCACACTTTCACACACAGGTGCACACACTAGAAAGACGCGGGATAGAACGATAGAACGATCCGTATCCTTCGAACGTTAGCTGAGTTGTGGTACCTGTAATTATAAATGCATTTAAATGTACTTCACATTCTCTGCCATATGAATTTGAAATGAAATGCATTGAAACGTAGTTCACATTCTCTGTCATATGAATCATAATTTCGTTTTAAATTAGCCTCCGATATAATATGGTTCATTTAATTCTTAGAATACAAACGCAGTCTTAGTTGAATACGTCAACAAATTCGCACAAGTTCCCACAGACCTCAGCACACATGCTGCAGGTAATACATCCCACACTATCTGCAAAAAAAGAAAAGTTCTCACAGTCCTCAATGAATTCAACACTACTGCAAAAAAAAAGGAAAAGTTTCCACAGTCCTCACGACAAAGACCTGCTGCCATATGATAAGGACAACATGGAAGCGAAGAAAGAAAAAGGTTAAAAAGGAGACTGGAGGCGGATTTGGCAGGCAGTCTCGATTAGAAATTCGAAGAAGAATAATCTTTGAAAAAAGTTAAAATAAAAATAAAATAATTATTTTATATTTCATTAAATTGATTGTTTTATTAATTCGAGCGACCGAGCTGGTCTAAAATGTCCTCTATACGAGGGATAGGATACGCGTCCCCGATGGTTTTTTCGTTTAACTTTCGAAAATCTACTACAACTTTCCATCGGGCTTCTCCGTCGGGGCCCGCCTTCTCGGGAACCACTAGAAGGAGGGATTTCCACGGGCTTTTGCTGGGTTGGATAATGTCGTTATCCACCATTTCCCGGATTTGCTCGTTTATAACCTGCCTTTTGCTTTCGGGCAATCGGTACATACTTTGGTTAATGGGTGCCTGATCCCGTACCAAAGGTATTTCGTGCGAGATCACACTGGTGTATGTCAGGTAGTCGCCCTGTAAATGGAAGATATCGTTGAACTCTCGACATAACTCCGTTATCGATTGGCACTCGGGTGTGTTCAGGTTATCCCCTAAACGAAGTTCCCCGTACAGTTGTGCCGACCTTGAGCTCAAATCGCTCTGACTCGTCGTCAGAGTCAGTTCCCGGCGACGTAGCTTTACGCTTCACCAAGGGGATGATGTTATATTCCTTGGTGGGGTATACCTTCACCGTAAGCCGATCGACCCTTTGCGGCCTATTCTGGGTATTAAGTGTCACTAACCTGGCGCTCCTTGCCCTAGTAGATACGGAGTGCGAGAATAAAATGTTTCCTTGCGCGTCCTGCGGCACCAGAATGCCTTTTTCCCGGATGTCAATGGGGATAGCCACCTCCATTTGGGAGCGTGCCGGCACTAGCACCGCCCTACTCAGGGCTATTTCGATCATCGGCGGTTGACGTTCATCCATCCACGATGTTTCCTCTCGCGGGGTGAACTGGTCGAGCATTTTTTTCGTAGCTCTTCCCCGTGTGGGTGGGGTCCGCGGAAGAGTGTGGACCTCGGTATCGGCCTTGGCAGGCCCCCGCGTCCCAACTCCCCGTTTGGCTACCTTATGCTTCAGCCCGCCGCCCAACCATTTACAAAGTCAACGGAGAAGTATTCGGGATTTATGGCTGTTCGGGGAAATTCCAAACATCCACCCGGTCCGTTGATGTTGCAATGCCTGGGCAGGGTGTCATTGTCCGACAAGCCGCCTGCTTCTAACCCCGGCATGAAGTCTACAACATGGAAACTGCAGGGACTCTCATGGTGCAACTTGACACTCCCATGGCAGCACCCCCTCGACTTACCGTTGCCAAATATGGTCTGAGGTGGTGTGGATTGCCGAACGTCCACCGCCTGGTCCCGGTGAGGGGCCCCCAGCTTCAAAAGACTGACCTCAGCGCCAGTGTCCACCATGAGACGCGTAGTGTTTCTACGGCCAATGTCCAAAGGGATCTGGACCATGGGGACTTCCACTGGCAAAAGCTGAGGACAGTTTTGGCCAATTAGCGTATTCAGTGCGGTCGTGTTGCGGTTTCCCGATCCGTACTCTGGGAGTTTTCCGACCTCTTATCAGATGTCTCCTACCGACGCACCGTCGCCGCATAAGTGCGTCAGCTGCAAGATTCGCACCGTGCCTTGTGCCCCCGTCCGGGACTATTCCGCATGGGAGTCTCAATAGACCCCGAACTAGCGGGGCTGGAACGGTCTTGGCCCATCCTGGGCCAACGGTGCTAAGGTTGCTCTTTCTGATTTCCTGCATCCATTGGTGGGGCCAACGCCTCGCACCCGCCCCCGGGGGCTCCGAGCCCATGGAGACGGGTCGCCTTCCGCCACCGCTCGACACGGACGATCCTCGCATACTATCTCCATCTAAATCGCGGGAGTCTAAAGCCACCGCGCGACTACTACCGGCCCGACGATTGCGCCGACGCTGTCTCCAACGCCTTCTGCGCCTATTTCCCGCGCTTCCCCTAGTCTCCACCTGGGTGTCCTGCCATTGGCGCGCAGCAGGCGCTGTTCCAGCTTGCCGCCCGCGGGGAGAAACCTCGGAACCCAGTTGTTGTTCCCATTTCTGTCTATAATCGCACCATCGCAAGTTATGACCTTGGCGGCCACAAAACTCGCAGCAACACCGGGCGCCGAATACTCTGGGGCCTGATGTCGCCGGCCCGCCACCCGCTGAGGGGCTTGCGGCACCGTTATGGCCCTCGTCTGGGCCTGCGGCCGCTGATGCGGCGGCCCATGCCGCGCGATTCCGGCCTGCTGCGCTCTACCCTATGGAGTCTGGAGTTCGCGCGTCCGTGACGGACGATCCGGGCAGTCCACTATATCGTGGCCATACTGCCAGCATTGGCGACAGAAAGGAGTGTTTCGTCTTTTCGGACATTCGTCGTACACATGACCCCTTATTTTGCAAAAGCTGCATGTTGTGTGGGATTCCAGGGGGCACACCGATCGACCAACCAGATCCCGGGCCGGATTAGCCCGACCCGATTGATCCTGGGGCGCACACGCCCCCTGAGCCAGGTCCCGCGACTCTCCACCCCGGCTCGAGGAAGGCACGGCGCTGGACCACGCTCCCCGCCAGAGGAGGCCGGAACATAGGCACCAGCATCTGTGCGATAATCAAGGAGCCTGTACAACAGCTCCCGAATAAAACTGCCCCCCCCCCCCCCGCCGGCGACTATATGGCTCTTCGCCAGGCAACACGAAAGACACCGCCCGGGAGTCAAGATTCGACAAAACCTGCGCCGGCGCCGCGGTGCAATCCCTAAAAGTGGAAGAAGGGCCAGCTATAAAAGTTGAGGAGCTTCCCGGTCCTATATTCAACGATTCCGACGTCCGATCGGCTATTCCGGCCGCGCATCTACAAACGGGTCATCTTGCCGCAACATTTTTCTTCTAGCTCGCTCGAAGCCGGCCAGGCGGTTCACCATACTGTGAAATGGGACATCACCCAACGTGAGGAGGAAGTGCCTTAGTCTTTCCTCCCTCAGACCCCTCACCAACGCCGGCTTGGCCATTCCCTCAAGCCGGCTTGCGAAGACGGACCTACCCTGGCGACCACGGTAACGCTCGGCGTCCTCCTCGCACCGTACCACGTTTCCCGCTTCACTCAGGAAACGAAACTCGTGGCACCCTCG
The DNA here is from genome assembly GCA_963931805.1 of Microdon myrmicae. Lineage (NCBI taxonomy): Eukaryota > Metazoa > Arthropoda > Insecta > Diptera > Syrphidae > Microdon > Microdon myrmicae. The sequence continues at coordinate 91,927 of CAWVOU010000025.1, forward strand.
AAGGGAAGCTATCGCATTTTGGATAATTGTGCACACAACTCCTCATACGACACTCGGGGTTCAAAGGCCTCTCTGAGACGCTGCTCCGCTTCGAAGAAGGTCGTGGGTGGCCTCTCCTCGAACATTCGATAGGCCTCGCCGCTCAGCCTAGGGGACAGCCACCGGAGGAAGGTATGTTCCTCTTCCACCGCCAGACCATCCAAGGTCTTTCTGCAGCCCTTGAGAAACAAAGAGAGTTTCTCGGCTGTATCCGGGCCTTCCTGTCCCGAGAACATGGGGACCGCTTTCGACACGAGGTCAAAAACCCTGTCTGTGCCCAACATGGTCCGTACAGGGCATGGCTGCGGGTCCGGTTTAAAATACGAAGGCATCGGTGTATTTCCCATGCTTTCAACAGCTTGTTTGCTGACGGTGGGGGCGGGGGGCGCGTTGGTGATCGTTCGTCCACAAATTCGTCTCGCGAATCGTGGAATGCCCCCGGATCGACCTCGTCAACTGGCGCTCGGGAAATGCTCAGGCCACGCCCGGGCAGGGGTGCCCTCTCGGCTTTCTCTTTGCCGCTGCCTCGTCTGCATTTATAAGCTGTCTATTAAACTTCAAAATTACCGATACTAGAACCAAACCCCGACAAGCCCCATCGCCAACAGCAAAACCGGAAAAAACAACAGACCAACCCCGAGATCCAACAAGAAAACCACCCCGAACGCGACAGAACCAATCTGCACACGAGCCGGTTGTATATCTGATACAAACCGACTACGTCTGAGCCGATTAGTGTTTTACTTCGAAATCTCCGATTGCAAAAAGGCCGCACACGAATCGAGGGGGTGCGAAAAACAACAAGGAATACAATTCCCACAACAACCAAACAAACACTCCCAAAGGGACACTCACACCAACCGCAGCAACAAACGGCAGACCACGCAAGAGATGTCACAGGATAAAGAACAATGACACCGCTCGAGAAGAGAGAGAGAGAGAGAGCGAGAAAGGGGGAAGTAAATAAATAAATAAATATGTAAATAAATATTTACAGAGGGGGAAAAAAATCACACGTGCCTCTTGTCGCGTATAAAAACCATAACCACTTTTTGGTCACTTTTGTAACACAGCAAAAAAAAAAAAACAAACAAAATCTAAACGCGCAGCCGAAAAGGAAGAAAATCAGAATAATAAATAACAATCTTAATATTAATATCAAAACACTGCTACCGAGATACAAACAAAATTCGCACTTAACATTAGAAATAAATAAATAAATAAAATTAATTAAAAAACAGTATCGACCAATTTACAAATATAAAGAAAAAGAAGAAGAAAACGAAAAAAAAAATATATATAAATGTCTTCGTTGCCTGTGACTCTACACCTTCATCCAAAGCACGATGGGGCACCGGTATTGAATATTTGGTGCAGCTGAGTAACTCCGATCGTCTCGTAGATAATATAGATGAAATCATCAAACTTGCCGTGGTCCCGGGAGGTTTGTCCGCAGCGCCAGTTTGTAGCATATTCAGTCCAGCTGTTAGGCAAAGTAATGGTCACCCCCAGTCTCGACAAGCATTCCATGCAACTCGTCGCCAGGAGTACTTAATTTCCAGCGTCAGGTTGGATGTTATTATCGGTAAAAAACTTCAATGATTCAGAAATTTGCCGATCCTGTCCGCAGCGCCAGTTTGTAGCGTATAAAGCCACAAAAATTTGGATATTTAATATAAAATTACAGTGGTTACCCGATTCCTCCCTCGTGGTGACTGGCTCAGGTATCTTGTTGTGTTCGGCTCAGGTCAGTGCAGCAGCCCTCTCATTCCTCGATCACCAAGTCCTTGGAATCTACAGTGGTTGGGCCGTCGTTCCTGTGCTTTGTTGCGTTCTTGTTCTTAGTTAAGTACCCAGACGCAATCCTGTCTGTGGTGTCCTTGTCTGCCGGTATTCCGTTTGGCGTCAGTTCAATTCGGAAAAGGAAGAACTTGTTCAGTCGGAACTGTTAATGGAGAATTCCCACACTCCAAGAATATTGTTTGTTTATTTTTCAGATTGAGAAATTATTCCCTGGTGCAGCACTGTATTCGAATAACACCATACGAACACGACGGACAAAAGAATCGAACCATTAGAAACATATTTCTCCTCTTTGAAAAATTTACTTTTTACTGCTTTCAATTTTTAAAATCCTCTTCTTTTACAGTCATTCTTTTGTTTTTTGACAAAACTAAAAACAAAAAAACACGGGACCAAAATTCCTTTGTTCTGTTTTTCCTTCAACTCTAACTCGCAAAAAACCGTATCTTCAAAAACAACCGTCAACAACGGAATCAAAATATCTCTTCCTGTTGCTTTCCTCTCTCACTCTCCATCGACATCCACTCCGAAAACAGAATTCGAACTCGCCCACGATCCACACTCGAACTGGGGCGTGTTCGAACACCCACATGTGGATCGTGCGTTTTTTCCACAACCTTACCATCAAACTATATTAAAACAAAATGATATTAAAAACAATCTAACGAGGGGGGTGGCGGAAACCGCACGTAAGAGCGCTGATTAATTGTTCCGCCATGAGCTGGTCTTTACTCCAGCGATCCTGGCCATTGTTCTGTGCTTCACCTGGGCAGGGAGCGTTATCTTGGCAGTCAGGATGTAGTTCCACTTTAGTGATACTTTGGCGTTCACGTTCAGCCTTTGCCTTTTTTTGATTTTGTGTTACTCGATGACGGCGGCATTTTGATTAACTTCACTGAACTTTTTTGATCAAACGCAATACTCGGGGTCTTGGCGCCTGGACTTGAATGTCCCGCGACCGTCTTCTATGCTGCGAGCTGGCAGCATTGAATCTGGATCCACAGACTGGATCCGGCTCGAAGGACCAATTTGTATGTTCAACAAGCGTTGAGCACACCTTCCACGAACCTGGGTTTCTTATTGTGTTGTGGACTGGCGTCAGGAACAATGCGGTCTCCTGACATGCAACGATGATAGTTGCCTTTGACTGAAAACAATTTGCTAATTTTAATGGTGTTAAAAGAAAAACAAATACCTCAATTTGATGGACGGCAGAAATCCCAGAAATAATCCCTAGAATTGAATAACAACACAGTGTGCTTCTTTTCCAATAATTCACTAATATTTATTTCTAGGATGAACTCTATTTATTAGGATTACGAAATCGTCGCTGATTGTTGTTTTCCTGTCTGTTTGTCACGAGAAATTAACGAAGAAGGAACGAAAACATAAAAATGGTTGTCAAGTGACAACCAACAGAATTCATAAATGTCAGCTGATTGCTGGCATTGTTAAAGGTGATGCCACATCTAGTTATTGCGAATTCGCTGGTTGTTTCGTATGCGAATCCGCAACACAGTGTTTATTGTGATTTGCCTGTTAAGGGTGCTACAGCGGATTGTGTTTTCTAATTTTATTCTTCTGTATTGGGGCAGTTTGTCTGAGTTTAAAATGGTGGTTGTTGGCCCTGTGTCTATTAGGCATTTTAGTTTGTCATTATCTATTGTCAATTCGATTACTGGTAAAGTTCCTGTTAAGTTGGTCACTTAAAAATTTGCATGGTCCAAGGTTGGATTTGTGTTGTAGATATGGCCCACTTGCATTGGTTCAACCGAATTGTTTCTTGTCTGGGTATAATTTCTGCCGGTATGGTTTGTCTGACTTCGTCTTGTTTGACTAGAGTTATTCAGAAAACGTTGGTTCCGGCTTGTATTGTGATGGTATGTGTAGTTGGTGGTGTAATTATTGTTATTATGTTGTTTGGCTGGAATTGTTTCCGTATGTGTTGTGATTATTTTGTCTAGTTTGTCTAGAATTGTTTTCGTATGTGTTGTTATTATTTTGTGTAGTTTGCCTAGAATTGTATGTGTTGTTATATTGGCATGTATTATTTCTATTGTAATATAGTGTTGGCTCGTTATTGTCCTTTGTAGGTTATCTCTATAGTCATTATATCTGGGGTATTGGTTTCTATTAAAATTTTGGTTATTACGTCTATTTGTTCTTCTTGTTGTGGATCCGCCCTAAGCTGTGTGCTCTGTGCGATTGCAGCGGCGGACCGGGCATTACGAGTAAAAAGGCAAATGAATTCAGGCCTTAATGCGCTCACTCTACATCTGACAGTTGCACCAGAACGAGTGCGCCTTTTGCTTCAACATGACGTAACACTTGAATTGCTTTTATACTAATCAGTGTTAAGTTCCTTTTTAACAAATAACATCTTTCGTACGAGTAGTCGCCCGTTCATTTCATTTCCTGCTACTACAGGTTATGGGCCTAGGAGCAGAACATCGTCTGGACAATCGAAATTGGAAATCAAAAAGACCAGAAGACAACACGGAAAATACACGCGGAAAAATAACCTCACTGCAAATAAAATGGACGGCCAAGCTACGAACATAATGCGCACACAAATGTTAACCAGAGAAAATTGCGATACCTGGAGACTAAGAATGCGGGCACTCATGACGAAAAACAAAACGTGGGCTCACGCAAGCGGTGAAAGACCGAAAGCGGAAGCAGCCGAAAATTTGCAAGCGTGGAAAGACGAGGACGAAAAGGCGAAAATCGATTTGAATCTCGCTGTTGGCGACGCCGAGCTCGAGCAAATGAAATACTGCGAAACAGCCCGAGAAATTTGGTTGAAGCTGGAAACAATTTTCGAATCGAAAAGACCGGCGAAAAAGGCATTATCGTGGAAACGGCCAAATAATCATTGACTCAACGAAGATGGAGATGTACAACGACACGTCAACGAATTCTCCGATATGGTCAACAAAATGTTCGAAGTATCCGTACATGTCAGCATCGAATTACATCCGATCATGCTGTCGGAGAGCTACGAGAATTTTACACGAGCCATCGAGTCGAGAGACGGGCTTCCTTCGTCGGAACATCTGAAAATTAAAATCCTCGACGAAAAAGTGACGAGAAGACAACGCAGCCAAGCGACAAGATAAATCGGATGATCGACGCACCGGCGGACCATTCAAATACAAATGCCATAGATGTCGCCAAATCGCTCACAAGGCCATGGATTGTCCGGAGAAGGCCGAACGAAACGCGAAACATCCCGAAAACAAAGAAAAATCCGAACTTGACCTAGAAGACGACGGAACCACAAATACGTGCTTCAAGATTACCGCACTACCCTTCGGAAAGAAATCGCACCGAAGCGGAGAACTATTGTATATCGTCCACGCCGACGTATGCCGACCGATGAGAGACGAATCAAGGGGCAAGGCTAGGTACTCCGTCACGCTAACCGACACATACCCTCGTTGGGCAGAAGTAAGGTTTTTGCAAAGGAAAGGCGAAGTCTTAACGTTTTTCAAGGAATTCAAGGCTCTCGTCGAAAATAAATCAGGACGAAAAGTCAAATGTATGCAATCCGACAACGTACGAGAGTTCTGTAACGAAGAATTCGACAGACTCTTGAAGGGAGAGGAAATTGCGCGAAAACTCACGACGCCATACACTCCGCAGTTAAATCGAGTAGTGAAACGGAAAAACCGCGCGCTCTTGGGAATGGTGCGTTGCATGTTGACGCAATCGAAGTCCTCAACCTCGTTTTGGGCAGAAGCGATCGCCACCGCAAACTTCGTAAAAAATCGATGCATTACAAAGACGCTAAGAGGTAAAACTCCTTACGAATTATGGCACGGAAAACTCCCGAACGTGAAGAACAATTTTCGGAGAGACAGCATACATGTTGGATAAAACTCCCGGAAGAGGGAAGCTGGAACCGCGAGGTATGAAATGCATTGCCTCGGATACGACGAATCGACTCAAGGCTATCGAGTAGGGGTACCAAACAAACGAAGGGTAACCACGACACGAGACATCAACTTTACTGATTCCGATACAAAAACGGAAATGCATAATGGATTGTTATCGTCTTCTTCAAATCGGAATCGAGATTCAAATCACAATCCCGAGGGAGTATCACTGCCGAATTTCTTCAAACCTCACCTAGGTGGGGACCACGTCGAGGAATCGAGAAATTAATCGCAGGAACACGACGACCCGGCGGGAGAAAGTGACGAGATTACCGAAACGATCAGAAGAGCTCCGGATAGACTTAGAAAGATTCTTGCCGGACGACCCGGTCGCCCGCGAAAATTGTATCGAATCACGCAAGGAGACGAGGATCCTCGCGGATCGAGCGGGGATGAGATCGACCGAACTCTCGACGACGAGGAGTCGTACATCTCGGACGGCCAAATTTAGCCAGTCTTCACTCGGAGGTCCCGTGTCGGTAAGCATTGAACGGACCAGACAAAGAAGAATGGTTGGACGCCATCGTCGAAGAAGTCAACTGCTTAATCATGGCTGATCGTGAATCGACCCAAGAATCGCAACGTGGTCGTATGTCGAATGGTTCTCAGGAACAAGTACGACTCGGGTGGCAAGGTCGAGAGAAGAAAAGCACGAGTCGTGCCGAGGGGGTTCGCGCAGCGACCCGGGGTCGATTTTCTCGACACCCACGCTCCGGTCGCTCGCCTGGGGTCCATGCGTATTTTCTTTTGCGCTGGCGGTCAAGCACGACTTTAAGGTTCATCAGATGGACATCACGAGCAACTACATAAACAGTACGATCGAAGAGGAAACATACATGGAATTGCCCGATTTACTGGCAGGATGTTTGAAGAAAATCGTCGCAACACAAGGCAAATCTGTTGAACAGGCAGGGTGAACAATAAAAACAAAACGGGATTGTTCTTTAAATTGAGGATATATATTTTATGAGGATACACGTCCGAACGGCACGAAAGCTGGATGCTAAGAAGAAAGAAGTGAAAGTTGAAAACTGTGAGTTTGGCGTTTCTTGGTGTGGATGACAGTTGCGTGCCTTAAGGGCCTGACTGCAATGAGAAGAGTGAGTCTTTTCACGAGTGTGATAGTTTAGCTTTGAATGCGTACAATTTGAATTCAATCTTTTTTAATTTGTTTAACACTCCCACTAAAAAGTTAACTTCAAATTGATTTCTCAGCTACAATGTTTTCTGACTGTGTTGTGAATTACGTGATAAAATATCGTTTGAGTTGTTGTATGTAGTGACGTTTTAGTTCCTCTAGTGGAGTTTTTGTAGACCCTTGGCATCTTGTATGTTGAGCATCCTTCTTTGTTCCTCGAAAGATGCTCTCGTCAGGGGCTTGGTCATCAAATCTGCTTGCTGGTTTTTGGAGGCGACATGCTCTAAAGCAAAGATTTTGTTCTCGAAACTGTCGCGTATGAAGTGATATTTCACGTCGATATGTTTGCTTCTTTTGTGGAACTCGGGGTTTTTGATGAGCTTGATGGCGCTCATGTTGTCGATGAGGGGGGTGCTCTCCAGATCTTGGCACAGGTTGAGGTCCTCGATGAGTATCTTCATCCAGGTGACGTCCTTCACAGCTTGAGTTGCAGCGACATATTCTGCCTCAGTAGTAGAAAGTGCCACCGTCTTCTGCTTGCTGGAACTCCATGACACGGTTGACTCTCCAAACCTCAGAACATCGCCAGACGTTGATTTTCGGGTCTCGACATCTCCTGCATAATCTGCGTCACTGTAGGCCTGGAGTTTGTTTGTCTGCTCGGCTGGAAAATAAAGACCATACCCACTTGTACCTTTCAGGTACTTGAGTACCTCTTTAGCGCACTCCAGTGGATTTTCTTCGGGTTCTCAAGATGCTGGCTAGCACTGTTGACTGCAAAGGTGATGTCTGGTCGGCTTCCTACGAAGAGATACATAAGGCTTCCCACGGCTTGTCGACATGGAAATTCTGGCGCCCGCCTGTCACCATTTTTGTGCATTTCTGCACTCATTTGATGATGATGGTCTGCCAGAATTGCAACAGCATTTGCGTGCTCCATGTTGAAGCGCTGCAGAATTCTCTTGTAGTAGGCCTCCTGGTGGAGAAGAATTGAAGAATCTGTCATCCGTTCAACTTGTAGTCTAAGGTAAGTGCTCAAATTTCCAAAGGTAATATCAAAGTCCTGGTGAAGTTGGTTTATTAGTTCCTCAATCTTTTTGTCATCTTTTGCAGCAATCAATCCGTCGTCGATGTGAATTGCCAGCATCAACTGATTCTCAGGATCTCCGTTGGTGAAGACACAGTAATCAGCTCTGGTTGGACGTAGTCCAGCTTTGGCCAGGAACTTCGTGAGGTGTTTGTACCAGCATCTCGACGCCTGCTTGAGTCCATACAAACTTCGGATGAGTTTGCACAACCGGCTGGTACCATCTTCATAACCTTTTCGCTGCTTCATGTAGATGACTTCTTCCAGATTTCCATAGAGAAAAGCTGTTTTAACGTCGAACTGTTTGAGGGAAAGGATAGAATGAGGCGAATGGAATCAAATCGGGATACGGGACTAAAGGTCTCATTATAATCGACACCAGGAGTTTGATTGAAACCTCTGGCAACTAGCCTGGCCTTGTATCGTTGGATGCTACCATCAGGGAATTGTTTCACCTTGTAACACCATCGATTGTCGATCACCTCCTGATCTGGTGGTGGTTCTGTGGGGTTTAACTTTAATTGGTGGTAGCGGAAGGCCAACCCAGTCCAGCTGCTCTCAGTATATATTCGCCGCACAAGAAAAACGCTTGGTTACTCTGGTAACACAAAAAAGGTTCTTTATTCCAAATTGTAAAAAAACTGATGCTTATAAATCCGACTCCACAGGTGAGGTTATCTCTTAACGCTACGAATAATTTAGTTGGTATAAGTAATGTTGCTGATTAAATAATAGAATAGTTCACATTAAATTGTAAAGGTGCACTGTAGTTATTATAATTAATATTAGAATTAAATAATTGAATAGTTCAAACTTAGCTTGTAAAGGTGCACTATAGTTATTATAGTTAATATTAGAATTAAACAATTGAATATTTCACACTTAGCTTGTAAAGGCGCAGTGTAGTTATTATAATTAATATTAGAATTAAATAATTGAATAGTTCGAACTTAGCTTGTTAAGGTGCACTATAGTTATTATAGTTAATATTAGAATTAAATAATTGAATAGTTCACACTTAGCTTGTGAAGGTGCACTATAGTTATTATAGTTAATATTAGAATTAAATAATTGAATGGTTCACACTTAAATTGTAAAGGTGCACTGTAGTTATTGTAATCAATATTAGAATTGAATAATTGAATAGTTTACACTTAAATTGTAAAGGTGCACTGTAGTTATTGTAATTAATATTAGAATTATATAATTGAATAGTTTACACTTAAATTGTAAAGGTGCACTGTAGTTATTGTAATTAATGTTAGAATTAAATAATTGAATAGTTCACACTTAAATTGTAAAGGTGCACTGTAGTTATTATAATTAGTATTAGAGTTAAATAATTGAATAGTTCACACTTAAATTGTAAAGGTGCACTATAGTTATTGTAATTAATATTAGAATTAAATAATTGAATATATCACACATAAATTGTAAAGGTGCACTGTAGTTATTGTAATTAATATTAGAATTAAATAATTGAATAGTTCACACTTAAATTGTAAAGGTGCACTGTAGTTATTGTAATTAATATTAGAATTAAATAATTGAATAGTTCACACTTAAATTGTAAAGGTGCACTATAGTTATTGTAATTAATATTAGAATTAAATAATTGAATAGTTCACGCTTAATCCGTACAACATAATTCGAAAGGAAGTTCGTGTTAACTTTATATGCAATTTGTTGGGTCTGCGCACGTTTTGCTATCTCTTGGGACATCCCATGAGAGATTTTATTAACTTCGCTAGATGCTCTACTCTTCCCCACCGTATCCACGACGCGATTGATTATCGCCATCGAAGCGACAGAATACCAAAATTCTATCCATCGCCTCGTGGACCATATTTGGTCATTTATCTTTTCGCATTTTTCCTACCTTGGAAGGGTTGAAACACACAATGATCGCCCTTGGTGCTCATCGCGTGTGTCGCACAGCATGCGAACCATAGACTTTGAATCAAAATAAACATAAACACATTCGCAGCTGGGGCGAGTTGTTCTGACCAGGGTTATAATGTTTACACGATCAGCGACTATGTGTAGCATGATCGCTGATCGTGCGCATGTTGTTGTTGGCATAGACAGATGTCGCATCGGGGTGTGTGTATTTACACTGGCGAGTTCTCTATGCCTTTTTGCTGCCAGCTGCGAGTTTCTATTTCGTGTGGCTTGACTTAGCGACCGATGTGGGCATTGCATGAAAGAACCAAAAGAAAGAAATATCTCTTGTGGCTTTGTAGCCGGCTTCTTAGGAGACATTTCGTTGGTAGGAATTAATGCAATGTTGGTTGCTAGATCTGCGACCAATTTGCCCTTGCTATAGAAACGCTTGTGTTGTTGATGGTGTTTACTTCAGCGCAGTTAAGCATTGCAGCGGTGGTTAGTCGTATGGGCAGGTAAGTCATGCTCTTCAGGTTTCTATATGCCCATGTTGGGAATGTCTGTTATTGCTGATATACTTTTGGTAGCAGCAGACATTGTGCTTTACAGGTTTTTGTGGTTGTTAGAAATGCGAATGCAGGTGAGTACACGCTTGGTTGAAACTTGCCGTGTCTGAAGAGGGGTTACCTGGTGGTAGATGAGCAGGCAAGTAGTGACGTCCACAACAACCGTCACAGTAGCCCCCCCCCCCCCCCGCCCAGTGGGGCAGTCACGATAAAAGGCAACGAAGTGTTGCAAACGCGAGGCGTGCGCATAGCTGCTTACGCGGCAGTTCTCGTCGGGTTCTGTTATTACTATCCGATTGGTAGCGTTTGTTGAGGCCGCAGTCGTACCCGACCTCGCGTAAGGGGGCCACTATATTGATCCGGCATGGCCGCCGAGGTCGGCGGCGTTTCTCCCGGCACCTCGCCTGTGTGTGTAGGGTAGCCTTGGTTACTCGGCTCCGTAAAACAAGCTTTCAGTCGTTCTATGCTGATTGTGGGTGCTTTTCCTCGCAAATCCAACTCGTAGACCCGCTCATTGATTCGCTTAATCACTTTGAACGCGTCCTCGTAAGGAGGCTCGAGTGGTTTCTTTACCTTGTCCACCCTGACGAAAACGTGCGTACAAGCGTGCAACGCTGGGTGCACGAAAACTCTCTTTGCACCGTGTCGAGCCACCGGTCTTGGTCGTATTTTTCGCATCAAGTCACGAAGGTAGCCCACGCTCTTCGTTAGCTCCGCTGGTGCCTCACTGTCCACGAAAAGCTCGTCGGGTAAAACGAGACTGGTGCCGTATATCAGCTCGGCAGCGGAGGCGCCTAGGTCCTCCTTCATGCTGGTCCTCAAACCAAGTAGGGCAGTGGGCAGGGCGTCAAACCACTGTGTGTCGTTATGACACATTAAGGAGGCCTTAAATGATCTATGCCAACGTTCTATCATACCGTTGGCAGCGGGGTGATATGCTGTCGTACGATCCCTTTCACAGCCCACCAACTCCGTCAGCTGTTTGAAGATCGTGGCCTCAAACTGTGGTCCCCGGTCCGAGGTAAGTGTTGTGGGGACACCGAAACACGTAACCCATGTTGAGTAGAAAGCCCGAGCGACGCTCTCTGCGGTAAACACTCGTAATGGGGTAGCCTCGGGCCACCGGGTAAAACGATCTATCATAGTCAGCAGGTATGAGAATCCTCTGGAGGGAGTTAAGGGACTGACTATATCGATGTGGACGTGGGCGAAACGCGCCTCGTGTAGCCTGAATTGTGCCGGTTCCAGAACGTTGTGTCTGCTTATCTTACCACACTGGCACTTGAGGCACGCGCGAACCCATTTCGTGAGGTCCTTATTCATGTGTGGTCAAACGAACTTACGTCGTATTGCTGCAGCCGTCGCGCGCCCGCTGAGATGGGCTGGGTTATGAAAAGTTTCGTAAATGCCCTTTCGCAAATCTGCGGGAATATATGGCCTGACTGTGTCCGTTGAGACGCCATACTAGATAGTTTCCGAGATGGCGTCTACCGCGAACTTTCGCAGTTACAGTGCTGCGGCTGCTGTTACGAGAGATTTAAGTTAGCTGTCGCCCCCCTGGGCTCGCTCTAAGTTTGCGTCGGCTAAAACTGCGCGCAATTGAATCCCCCCCATGCGAGATAGTGCATCTGCTATTACGTTCTGCTCGCCTGGAACGTACTTTATCTCGGTAACCTATTGGCTTATTAGATCAAGTTGCCGCTCCTGCCGCGGCGATGCGTTTCCGGATTTCTTCCTGAACGCGTGGCTCAATGGCTTATGGTCCGTTCTGACGATCGCGTGGCGACCCTCGACCATGCGGCGAAAATATTTGATGACACTGTAAATGGCCAATAGCTCTCGGTCGTACGTGCTATATCTCCGCTCTGCCGTGCTGAGCTTTCTAGAGGAGGAACCGAGCAGTTCCCAGTTTCCGTCGCACTCCTGTTCCAATACCGCTCCAATTGCGGTGTCTGGCGCGTCGCATTGGATTGCCAACTGTGCGCCCTCTGCTGGGTAACGCAGTAGGGTGGCGTTTGAAAGTTGCGCCTTTGACTGCCGGAATGCGTTATCTGCCGCCTCCGTCCAGACGATTGGACGTTTGTCGTTCTTCTTTGCCCCCTTCAAATATTCATTTAGAGGGGCCTGGACATGCGCGGCATTTTGTAATGTTGGTCGATAAATATTGAGCATGCCCAGGAAACGTCGTAATTCGCGAACATTGGTGGGACGCGGAAATTCGCTGAGAGCTTTCACCCTGTCTGAGAGAGGCCGGATACCCTGATTGTTGATGTGATAACCCAAATAGCTCACCTGCTTCTTGGCAATTTGGCATTTGTCTGGGTTAATCATTAGTCCGTATCGGCGGTGGCGTTCTAACACCTGTTTAAGATGTTGCTGGTGCACCGCCCGGTTGCGGGACGCGATCAGGATATCGTTGATACAGGCGTAACAAAAATCCAACCCATGCAGGGCTGAATCGATGTACCTTTGAAATGTTTGTGCGGCGTTTCTGAGACCAAAAGTCATTACTTTGAATTCTCATAGTCCAAAAGAATTGAATCGCATGTGATGTCGGCCGTTGGTGGCGTCCGTGGGGTCTTCGCAGGCGGATGGCTAAGTGACTGTCGTTCCACCAGCCTATTGTTTGTGGTGTCGACCAGCAAGTTGTGGCGCGATAGCAAGTCCGAACCTATTAATGGCTTGGAGACGTCGGCCACTATGAAGTGCCAACCTATAGGGTGCCGCAGACCTAGATCCAGTCGTAGGTACTTACGTCCGTAAGTAGCTATGGATGTGTTGTTCGCGACTAATAATTGGAGTCGGCTAGGCGTTCTATTTTGCGAAGCGTATGACTTAGGTAAAACTGATATGTCGGCGCCGGTGTCGACCGTAAAACTTATATCTAATCTTGGGTCTTTGATTATTAAGCGGCTTACTTGGAGTGTGCCGACCGTTTGTGCTGGAGTTGCGGTCGGCCGTCCTAGTTTAAATCTGCGCTTGGTGTACATGCTTCCACCCGCAGGATTGTGTGCATTTGCGGGCCTTTACCCCAAAAAGCCGATGATATGAACACCAGGCGGGTGTTAATGCCCTTTGAGGGTTCGCCGTCGCCTGTGGTGTGACCCTACCGCGAGTGCTAGTGGTACCTCTCGGAGGCTCGCGTTGACTTGCCGAGGTCTGGGTCTGGGGCCTCTGGTATGCTGGGTGGTTTTCGGCCGCACGCGCGTAGTCTCGTAATTCTGCCCGTAATTGAGTGATATCGCGTTGTAAACTTAATTCGAAACGCGAGGGTACAGGTTGCCGGGAATGGGGTTGCCTTGAGTCTCGTGTGTGCGCTGAAGTTTGCGACGAGTCTGTGGCGATTGACTGTGACGCAATGGTGCCTGAACGCGTGGTGGCATGGGATGAAGAGTAGTATCGTGAAGACGGTTCACCTTGTTGATTGATGGTTGCCACCTGAAAGGTGGGGGGCTCCTCTCGTTGGTCAGCGCTTTCTACGATTGCATCTGCAATCTTCGCCAGCGAACTCAGACTTTGATTAGGCTGTGCGATTAAGGTGGGACGAGCTTGTTGCGAAAGACACCTAATGAAGTGCGGTCTGATGACATCATCTGAGATCCCCCTTCCCGCCATTGGCCGTAAATGTGTGAGGAAATGCGATGGCTTCATCCCCACGAAATTGGTCTCGTTAAATAAGCGTGGGTGCCTCTTGGCAATAGACTCCTCGAGCGCATTGAGGAGCGTTTCCTTCATATCCGTATAAGGGCTGCTACCAGGAGTTCTTATTATATGTGCCACGTGCGTGCGCTGGTTTCGGTATAACACCCTCATAACTTCGAGCGCGTGTGGTCTCTCCTCGCTCACGCCGGCCGCCTCGAATATGAGGACTGTCATGGTGAACCACAGCTCCGACTCCTCTTCGTCGAAGGGAGGCAAGCGCAAATCACGTAAGGCAACACGTGGTGACTGCGCTATCGGAGGCCCGTCCACGAATACGGGGGATTCCGATCTGCGCGGGTGTGTGTCCCGGGTCTGCTCCTGTCGCGCCTCCGGTGGCTGTTCCGCCCAGAGCGCGCCCATGAAAGCCGGAGAGTCCGGGCGCGGTACTCCCCGCTCCCGTTGCAGCTCCGCCCGTGGTACCAACTGTGGCACCGCATGTGACTCCCGCTGTGGTTCCAGTTGGGGCTCTTGGTGAGCTTTGTTTGACCTCGTAAACTGGGCCATGTTCCTTAAAGAGGTGATGGGACCGTCCCCCGAAACGCGAGAACAGCGAGAAACGTAGAATAAGGTTGGCGTGGGGAGGAGTTGTGGATCTGGTAGGTGGTGGAAAACCTATCGCTGGTGAGTGCAGTGAATTGACAACCCCAGTTGTGTTTAAAAAGTGTGCAGGCCTCGCGTTTGTTACCGTACAGGTGTGAATACCGCTTTAGAATTAAACTTGTTTGCTAAATCGGTTAGGTTTTTAGTTGCGCGTATTCTGTTCTAAACTATTCTATTTAAGATATTGGCCAGATACGAAGAACGAAGTGCCAGGTTAACGGTCGGCACATAGATTGAAGAAACACGACTGCAGAAATATTTAATTATAAATACGGTTAATGGAATACTTTCTTTTAATTACAATAACCAAACAAAAAAAAAAAAAAACGTTTATTAAATATACTTAGCTCTCTAAATTTGTTGTTGTTGACCTGTAATTGCGCTTTTAATTGAATATGTTGCGAACATTCAATGGCTTTTTCTGAACTGTTCTTACTACAGGCTGTATTTAATAAAGAGGCTAGAAAAGCAAAAAGCTAACAGCGCAAATATATTTGTGGCGCTTCAATTTTAAATCTAGAATTTTCTTTAAAATACTCAGAAGGAGCTAATACTAAAAAAAAATTTATTTTTGGAAAAAAAAGGTAAAAAAAGGTAAAAAAAGGTAAAAAAAAAAGATAAGATCTCTCTAAAAAAACATTGCAATTGGTTCTGGATCCTGGCGGTGAAAATAGCTGCAATCCGCTGGCGCTGCTGTGATGTTCGTTTAAGTTGTGGTGGGGCTCCAGATGCCCTTTAAATATTCCTTTTGAGTTTTTTAAAAGCGCGCGGGAGTCCTTACTCATTGCGTGCACCACTGCAGGTTTGCGTGTTCAATACCCACTGGATCACCACTGTGGGGTTTATGTTTTAATTGGTGGTAGCGGAACGCCAACCCAACCCGGCTGCTGTCAGTATATATTCACCGCACAAGAAAAACGCTTGGTTACTCTGGTAACACAAAAAAAGGTTCTTTATTGCAAATTGTAAAAAAACTGATGCTTATAAATCCGACTCCAAAGGTGAGGTTATCTCTTAACGCTACGAGTAATGTAGTTAGTATAAGTAATGTTGGTGATTAAATAATAGAATAGTTCACATTTAAATTGTAAAAGGTGCACTGTAGTTATTATAATTAATATTAGAATTAAATAATTGAATAGTTCACACTTAGCTTGTAAAGGTGCACTATAGTTACTATAGTTAATATTAGGATTTAATGATTGATTGGTTCACACTTAACTTGTAAAGGCGCACTATAGTTATTATAATTAATATTAGAATTAAATAATTGAATAGTTCACACTTAAATTGTAAAGGTGCACTGTAGTTATTGTAATTAATATTAGAATTAAATAATTGAATAGTTCACACTTAAATTGTAGAGGTGCACTGTAGTTATTGTAATTAATATTAGAATTAAATAATTGAATAGTTCACGCTTAATCCGTACAACATAATTCGAAAGGAAGTTCGTGTTAACTTTATATGCAATTTGTTGGGTCTGCGCACGTTTTGCTATCTCTTGGGACATCCCATGAGAGATTTTATTAACTTCGCTAGATGCTCTACTCTTTCTCACCGTATCCACGACGCGATTGATTATCGCCATCGAAGCGACAGAATACCAAAATTCTATCCATCGCCTCGTGGACCATATTTGGTCATTTATCTTTTCGCATTTTTCCTACCTTGGAAGGGTTGAAACACACAATGATCGCCCTTGGTGCTCATCGCGTGTGTCGCACAGCATGCGAACCATAGACTTTGAATCAAAATAAACATAAACACATTCGCAGCTGGGGCGAGTTGTTCTGACAAGGGTTATAATGTTTACACGATCAGCGACTATGTGTAGCATGATCGCTGATCATGCGCATGTTGTTGTTGGCATAGACAGTGGTCGCACCGGGGTGTGTATTTGCTCTGGCGAGTTCTCTATGCCTTTTTGCTGCCAGCTGCGAGTTTCCACTTCGTGGGGCTTGACTTAGGGACCGAGGTGGGCATGGCATGTAAGAACCAAAAGGAAGAAATATCTCTTGTGGCTTTGTAGCCGACTTCTTAGGAGACATTTCGTTGGTAGGAATTAATGCAATGTTGGTTGCTAGATGTGCGACCAATATGCCCTTGCTATAGAAACGCTTGTGTTGCTGATGGTGTTTACTTCAGCACAGTTAAGCATTGCAGCGGTGGTTAGTCGTATGGGCAGGTAAGTCATGCTTTTCAGGTTTCTATATGCGCATGTTGGGAATGTCTGTGATTGCTATTGGGCAGACAACAGCATGTTTCCAAGCTTGGGGAAAGTACCCCATGTTGTAGGCATGGTTGAGCAGATTGAAGGGCTTTATAAAGAATAGAGCAGAAAGCCATCGCAACGAGGGGTAGGACATCTTGTCGATACCGGGTGACTTCTTGGGGTTTCGAGATTTAACTAGATTCTGTAGGGTATTTGGTGTAACGAAGCCGTCACTATTATCACGTGTGTCGTCGAAGCATGCACTAGGTTTTAGTCTATTGTTGTGGGTTACCACTGCTCTCGAGAAATTTATTGGCACACTAAATACTTTAGGGTTTCTTTCCGTGCGAGGGAACGTGTTGCGTTGTTTTGGGCCTTCTACATTGCAGTTCTTTGACAGAAAGTCATTGCCAAATAGACCGTCTTCTGATAGACCGGGCATACTGCTCACTACGTGGAATATGGATGGGAGTTTAGACCTACCTTTTAATTGGAAGTTCACTTTGCAGCTTCCCATGGTCCTAATGCTTCCGAATGGCGTCTCTAAGTTACAAGCTTCTTGCCGATTTATTTTGGAGTCTGATTTACTAAGGCAATTTTGGCTGATCAGACTTATTTCGGCGGCGGTGTCCACTACTAGCGTTGTGCTTTTGTTAACACCTACATCTATAGTCCTAATATGGTAGCTCCTTTTTGTCACCGAGGGCTTTGGCCTTCTTTGTTTGGAAGTAGAGGGGTTCTACGCAGGTTGACATTGGGTTTGCGACTCCCATTTCAGCTTTTGCTGGCAGGATTCCAGATTGTGTCCTCGCTGGCCACATAAGTCGCAAGACTGCCTTATGTGCAGAACTCTTTTTATCTCCCTTAATTGCCCGCAATCACGGATATCGTGATTTAATTGCGAGGGGTGTTTTTTTTTCTTTTGACACATTCCTCATGGACATGCCCCCTTTTGTTGTAGTATTTGCAGCTTATCCTGCTGAGAGGGTCTGCGTGTGGCAGGGGTATGCTGAGGGGGTCTGCCTTCATTATCCCTTTGGTTCCCCTGTAGGTTTGTTCGGGTTGTGGTATTTGTTCCGGAAGTTGCGAAATCCCCTGTGCTATGGGTTGCCTGTATGAGTACTCTTCTATTGTTGGAGTATTGGGCATTAAAGTTTGTCCCAACTGGGTATCTAAAATTGGTTTATAGGGAATTATTGAACAGGCGGGGTGAACAACAAAAATAAAACGGGATTGTTGTTTAAATTGAGGATAAAAACTTCATTAAGATATACGTCCGAACGGCACGAAAGCTGGATGCTAAGAAGAAAGAAAAGAAAGTTGACAAATGTGAGTTTGGCGTTTCTTGGTGTGGATGACAGTTGTGTGCCTTAAGGGCCTGAATGCAATGGTACAATTTGTATACAATTTTTTGATTTGTTTAACACCCATTAAAAAGTTAACTTCAAATTGATTTCGCAGTTACGATGTTTTCTGACTGTGTTCTGAGTTGCGTAATAAAATATTGTTTGAGTTGTTGTATGTGGTGATGTTTTAGTTCCTCTAGTGGAGTTTTTGTAGACCCTTGGCATCTTGTATGTTGAGCATCCTTCTGTGTTCCTCGAAAGATGCTCTCGTCAGGGGCTTGGTCACCAAATCTGCTTGCTGGTTTTTGGAGGCGACATGCTCTAAAGCAAAGATTTTGTTCTCGAAACTGTCGCGTATGAAGTGATATTTCACGTCAATATGTTTGCTTCTTTTGTGGAACTCGGGGTTTTTGATGAGCTTGATGGCCCTCATGTTGTCGATGAGGAGGGTGCTCGCCAGATCTTGGCACAGGTTGAGGTCCTCGACGAGTATCTTCATCCAGGTGACGTCCTTCACAGCTTGAGTTGCAGCGACATATTCTGCCTCAGTGGTAGAAAGTGCCACCGTCTTCTGCTTGCTGGAACTCCATGACACGGTTGACTCTCCAAACCTCAGAACAACGTCAGACGTTGATTTTCGGGTCTCGACATCTCCTGCATAATCTGCGTCACTGTAGGCCTGGAGTTTGTTTGTCTGCTGGGCTGGAAAATAAAGACGATACCCACTTGTACCTTCCAGGTACTTGAGTACCTCTTTAGCGCACTCCAGTGGAGTTTCTTTGGGTTCTCAAGATGCTGGCTGGCACAGTTGACTGCAAAGGTGATGTGTGGTCGGCTACCTACGAAGAGGTACATAAGGCTTCCCACGGCTTGTCGACATGGAAATTCTGGCGCCCGCCTGTCACAATTTTTGTGCATTTCTGCATTCATTTGATGATGATGGTCTGCCAGAATTGCAACAGCATTTGCGTGCTCCATGTTGAAGCGCTGCAGAATTCTCTTGCAGTAGGCCTCCTGGTGGAGAAGAATTGAAGAATCTGTCATCCGTTCAACTTGTAGTCCAAGGTAAGTGCTCAAATTTCCAAAGGTAATATCAAAGTCCTGGCGAAGTTGGTTTATTAGTTCCTCAATCATTTTCTCATCTTTTGCAGCAATCAATCCATCGTCGATGTGATTTGCCAGCATCAACTGATTCTCAGAATCTCCGTTGGTGAAGACACAGCAATCAGCTCTGGTTGGACGTAGTCCAGCTTTGGCCAGGAACTTCGTGAGGTGTTTGTACCAGCATCTCGACGCCTGCTTGAGTCCATACAAACTTCGGATGAGTTTGCACACGGCTGGTACCACCTTCATAACCTTCTGGCTGCTTCATGTAGATGACTTCTTCCAGCTCTCCATAGAGAAAAGCTGTTTTAACGTCGAACTGTTTGAGGAAAAGATTTTGGGAGGCTGCAAAGGATAGAATAAGGCGAATGGAATCCAATCGGAATACGAGACTAAAGGTCTCATTATAATCGAGACCAGGAGTTTGACTGAAACCTCTGGCAACAAGCCTGGCCTTGTATCGTTGGATGCTGCCATCACCGAATTGTTTCACCTTGTAACACCATCGATTGTCGATCACCTTCTGATCTGGTGGTGGTTCCACCAGAAACCAAGTGTGATTCTTCTGCAGCGAATTGATCTCATCCATGGCTGCTTTCCATTTTTCAGAGTCGTCGGATTTGATGGCGTCATCGTAGCTTTCAGGATCAAATTTGCCAGTCACTGAAATCAAAACAGAAGGATACCGAACCGGTTGGCGAATTTGGTTCCTGTTTCTCAGGTTGTAATTCTGCAGTGGTACAGGTTCTTCGAGTGGCTCTTCATCACCCGTTAGGGAATACAAGGGTTCTTCAGCTTCGCTTCCAGAATGTTCACCCCCGTTCACCAAGTTCACGATCTCTGGCTCCTCATCAATTTCAGCAACTTGAGGAACACTCAAGGTCATTGTTGCTGGCTCATTGCTTGACTTGTCTGCTGAAAATCTTTGTCCAGTGAATTTCACATCTCGAAGGATGTTTACCTTGTTTTCAGTAGGAAACCAGACTCGATACCCTTTCGTCGTTTCGTCGTAACCTACAAATATGCCCTTTTTGGCTTTGACATCCCATTTATTTCTCTTTTCCTTGGGGATGTGAACGAAAACTTTCTCACCAAAAGACCTGTGTGAGGCAAGGTCTGGTTTCTTTCCCAGCCAGAGGTCGCAAGGTGTTGCTCCATTTTTGCTGCTGGTTCCAGTCCTGTTCAAGGTGTAGGCTGCGTAGAGGGTTGCCTCTGCCCATAGCTTCTTTCGGAATTCTCCTGCATGAAGAATAGTCCTGGCCGACTCAATAATTGTCCTGTTCTCGCGTTCTGCTGACACGTTTTGCTCTGGTGTGTAGGGAACCGTTGTTTGGTGTATCACACCGAGATCACTGGTGATTTTCTCCACGTCCCTATTGGCAAATTCTAAACCGTTGTCAGTCCTGATGACCTTGATGCCTTTGTCCGGGTGTTTTCCTGCTTGGAGAAGGAATTTCTTCAGACACTGGGCTGTTTCCGACTTCGCCTTGATGAAAAACAAAGTTCTCCAGTGGCTGAAGTCGTCTTTGATCAGCAGGAAATAACGAGCGCCTCCTATTGATGTGTCAGGCATTAGGCCGCACAGAGCAGCATGAACAAGCTTACCAACTCGTTCGGTTTTTGAGGTACTTTTTGGAAAAGGGAGCCGGTGCATCTTGCTGAGGGTAGTGTCGTCACATTTGACTTTGTTGTCCGTAAAGGGCAAGTTCATCCTCTTCAAAATCTTTCTAACCTGCTTGAAATTCTGATGAGCCAACCTTTTGTGCCAGGTGAGGAGTGTTGCTTGTTTGACGATGACGTTTGCCTGGTGCTCATTTGCCACGATTCTAAATTTCATCTGCAAAAATTGATCAGATCTTTCTCCCACTGCAACGATATTTCCATCCTTCAATAGATGGCAAGTCCTGCTGTCTGATTTTTGAGGCATGCCTTTGTCGAGGGCTGCTCCTAGGGAGAAAAGATTGAAGCCTAGATCTGGAACATGGAGGACATTACTCAGGTATTTCAGCTTCCAGATTGAAATATTTGAAGGTGGAGGGAAGAGTCATTAAAATGTTTGTGATTATCTGCTGATCAGAAATTTTCTCACCCATAACCTTCAACCGATGTGCAAGGTTTTCCAACTTGGCAACGTGTGTAGCAATGTTGTGAGCTGGGTCCTTCTGAACACTGTACCATTGTTGAAGTAGCATGTGAATGCTGGTCTCCGACTTTTGTTCATAACCAGATGAAAGTTTGTTCCACATTTCCTTGGAAGTCGTGCAGTTGATGATGTGAAGTAGCGCTTCCTCGTCGACTCATGTGGCGATAGTACGCTGTCCAAAAGTGACCAGTTTTGTCCATGAGGCACGTGCTGTTCGATGAGCTTCGGTTATGTTTTCCTTTTCTCCGCTGACGATGCCCCATGCTCCACTAGAGCGTAGAATGATGCGTACCTGGAACTTCCACGTACTCCAGTTCTCAATGCCTTTGAGTTTGGTTATCCGATTTCATTCGTTCTCCATCGTGGTGTTGTAGAATTTCACTGTTGCACGAGGGCGGACTTACAACACGAGATTTTAAACGAAAAGAATTTAAACAACACAAAAATATTTATCGTTCCGCGAACCTGGGCCCATAACCTATTGAACAGGCAGGGTGAACAACAAAAATAGAACGGGATTGTTGTTTAAATTGGGGATAAAAACTTTATTAAGATATACGTCCGAACGGCACGAAAGCTGGATGGTAAGAAGAGAGAAAAGAAAGTTGACAAACGTGAGTTTGGCGTTTCTTGGTGTGGATGACAGTTGTGTGCCTTAAGGGCCTGTATGCAATGGTACAATTTGAATATTTTTTAATTTGTTTAACAGGAATTGAAGGTGCTATTGATGTATAAGGTGAAGGAGAATTAAGTGAAACCTGCGAAGAGATTAATAGCAGCTGGTGTAGCGATCCTAAATCGCCACCCCCACCCAAACCCCCAACCTTACCAATAACCCTATCCAAATCCCCAATACCTCCCATAATCCAAATCCAAACCTCACATTGAATCATATGAGCGATAAATTAAACCAAAAGTTAATTTGTCGCACATTGATTTCATTTCCCATTAACTTACACCCAAATTCCATATTGAATCATATGAGCAACGAATTAAACCAAAAGTTAATTCGTCGCACATTGATTCAATTCCTAAAATCCTGACATCATGAAATGCTTAATTCAAAACGCATATTCGTATGATTTTTGTAGCTCGTGCAGGAATATAGGCCTTTTTAACGAGTTTTACTTCTATGGTTATGTGTCCGATTTGGTTTTTGGCTGGGCTTGTGTGGCTTTTGTCTTGGTGAAGTTATTGATGGGCTTAGTATCTTTTTTGAATTTCGTTACCTTGGGCATAGGTGGGCCTGCTTTTTCGAACGGGATTATATTTTCTTCGTTGTTGTAGGTTGTGGATCGGAACACCAATTGTTGGTTTGGGCCTTCCACGTTGCAGTGTTTGGAGAGGAAGTCCTTTCCCAGTAGACCGTCTTCTGGAAAATCGGGCATATATTGCTCACTACTTGGAACGTGCAAAGGGATTTTGGATTTCAAATTAAAATTGCTCTGACAACTCCCTAGGGTTTTTCCTTTACCAAATGGTGTTTCCAAAGTGCAGGTTTCCCCGGTAAATATTGGGACGTTGTGCTGCTTGATTCTAGATTTCTTAATCAAGCTTACCTCAGCGCCTGTGTCTACCACTAGGCGTACCTTACCGTTTTTACTTATGTCCAGGGGCAGGCTAATGTCGGCGTCTGAGGTGGCACCCTTGGTTTTTTTATTGATTCGATCGGGTCTGGCGATTTTGGCCCGACCGGGGGTCGTTTCCCGAATAGTGTGCTTGATCCCGAGACTCCAATTTCCTTTTTTGTTGGCATTCATTCAGGCTATGGCCCGGTTCACTACAGAATTCACAGGCCTGGCTTATGTGTAACACTCTAGGTCCATGTGTGGGTTCCGTACGGCGCCGTGTGGGACTGTTTCTGTTTGTATTCCTGTTTGTTGTTTCGTTTTGGCTTTTTAGTCGTCGGCAGTCACGGATGTCGTGGTTTGCCTGTTGGCAGTGTGTCTTATTTTGTTGCACTCCGCATAGGTGTGCCCTAATTTTCTGCAATAGCTTCAGGTTACACGGTCATCCTGTTTTGTCCATCTGACCGGCGGACTTGGGGTTCATTTTGTTGCTACCCCATACATTGCTTGTTGGAGGTATCTCATCATCTCTCGGTTATACGGGGCTTCTTGTAAGGTTGGTTGGATGTAAGGGTACCATTTTAGTTTCTTGTGTTGTATGTGAAATAATTTCAAAAGTTTTCTTAAAGTTAGGGGCCTGTGGGTTTGGGGTTGAGACAAAAGGATGAGATTGGGACGTTGGGCCATGGTGCTATTGCATTGAACGGGGAATGTTGTTGGTGACTGAGTTTGCTGTACCTGTTCCAATTCTAGTGTTTTCTCCATCAGCGAGTCTATCGTTACATCTCCGATCAATATTAAAAATTACCGTTGGTAAGGATTTATTAGCCCCCTTTTGTAGATGCTTTTTGCCAAGTCATCTAATTGTGTTTTACCGTTTCGGACAGTGTGGGACCATATTATAGCTCCGCGGCTTTCCTACTTTCCATTAACGACTTCCGTAGACGATCTAAAAAGCGGGTGTGCTGTATTCCCTTTTTTAAAGATTCCTTGTTATCCCTTTATTTTTATATTATTTTTACTTGACATCGGACCAGGAGTTCGGCCTTCCAGAACTTGACTCATCACGAAAGTCAAATGTACCGTCCTTTTATACTTTTCGTCGTTGAGATTTTCAATGTTTTAGTCTAAAAATTCCCAGAAGCACACACAATTTTGTGTGCTGCAATTGGAATTGTGTTCTGGGAATTGACTAAGGGTTTAGTTAAATAAGTTCCTGGAAGGGAAATCATGAAATGCTTTTGAGTTAAGCATTTCATGATGTCGGGATTATGGGGAATTGGATCAATACACGACAAATGGATTTTGGTTTAATTTATCGCTCATATGATTCGATATGAAACTTGGATTTGGGTTCTGGGAGTTATTGGGGATTTGGGTGGGATTATTGGTAATATTGGGAATTTGGATGGGAGTAGCGATTTAGGATCGCTACCGTGCGTTTATCACCTCAAACGAAGGGTAGAACCTTTGATAATACTGGTCTACCTCGACGACATTTTGATATTCTATCGAGACCAGAAGCACCTTGATTTCGTCCGAAAAGGTTTGTCGCGGGAATTCGAGACGAGATATCTGGGAACATCTCGATATTATTTGGGGATCGAAATCGCCAGGAGCAGAAATCAGATTAACATCTCTCAACCAAATTACGTTCGGAAACTACTCTCTCGATTTCGGATGGAGAACTGTAACACCGTCGGTACTCCCATTGAAGCGGTTCAAGGCTCGAAAAGGACGTTGTAGAAGAAGGACCACCAGGGGGAAATCGGCCCTATAGCGAGCTCGTCGGAGCTATGAATTACTTGGCAATTGCCACAAGACCGGACATTTCGCACATTGTCAGTTGTCTTAGTCAAGTCAACACTTGTCACGGCGGGGCACACCCGAAGGCGGCGAAACGCGCCCTGAGATGTCTGAAGGGGACCGCCGGCCTCGGAATCACGTACACGAAAAGCATGAAGACCTTGGAAGGGGTTGTTGACGCCGATTGGGCTGGGTGCCCGATAGATCGAAGGTCGTATACCGGATACCTCTTTAACCTGAGCGGTGCCGCAATCAGCTGGGAGTCGAGGAAACAGCCCACCGTCGCGCGTTCATCCACTGGGGCGGAAAACATGGCATTCACTGAAGCCCTGAGAGAAGCCCTATACATACAGAGATTCTAGTCGGAGCTCAAGCTCTCTGAGTGCCAAAGAGTTCTGGCGATGAACGACAACCGAGGGGCACAACTACTGACCCAGAATCACACGTTTCACGCGAGGTCGAAACACATCGACATCAGTATCATTTCGTCAGAGATGTCTTGCGCGAAGGTCGACTGGATATTAAGCACCTTCCGTCGAATGACCTGCCCGCGGATTTTCTCACGAAGGGATTGACAGAAAAAAAACATCGGAAGTGTCTGGATTTGGTCGACGTCGGGGCTTCTTCAGAGGATCGACCCAGTGACACAATCGAGGGGGAGTATTGTGGATCGACCCTGGGCTGCGTGCTCTATGCGATTGCAGCGCCGGACGGGGCGTTACGAGTAAAAGGCAAATGAATTCACGCTTTAATGCGCTCACTCTACATCTGACAGTTGCACCAGAACGAGTGAGCCTTTTGCTTCAACATGCCGTAATACTTGAATTGCTTTTATACTAATCATTGTTAAGTTCCTTTTTAATAAACAATATCTTTCTTACGAGTAGTCGCCCGTTCATTTCATTTCCTGCTATAATACTATTTTGGTAATTATTTGGTTTGTTATGTCTAAGCACTACCGTTTGTTCTAAAGTTTAATATGCCTATCTAAGTATTTCTATGTTCCTACTGTAAATTATACTCGATAGATTGGGGTTAATTCCATTTAAAAACATTTTTATTATACGGGATTCATTTGACGTTGGGGAAAATTTGTTAGGTTTTTTCTCATCGAACTCATATTTACCATTTAATTTGTCTAATATTTGCCGGAGGTCCCTATAGTATGAGCTTACGGATGAACTGTTACATCTCACTGCTTCGTGGTACAATTTGTGATATGTTTCCCTAACACCGAAGTTCTTAATTAATTCTGTTTTTATCCCCTCCTATGTGGGATTGGGTCCTAATGTCTTTATGCAATGGAGAAGCGGCTCATTGAATTTTATTGCGGACATTTCGTTGATAAATGAAATCTTTCAACGCTGGGTTGTCATTAAAGGGCGGCAGGATAAGCTCTGTGTCCTTATAAAGTATGACCGGTCAATTCTTCCACCCCCGTGAAATTCTTTGACTTTCGCGACACTCAACATCGGCGCACAAGCACTGGAGCATGTCAGACAGCTGTATACCAGCCGCGATAAATCACTCAACAGGAAATGAGTGATTTATCGAAAACAAGCGGACGAGGAGACAGCTGCTGGCAAAAAGGGCGGGCGCGGCGCTGAAGCAGTGGGAGTCGTCGAAAGAGCTCCCAAGGAAACGGTCTTGTTAAAGATCATAAGAATAAAGAGAACAGATCATTATATTCATAAAATTCAGCAAATAAGAAATTAAGGATTTGTACTGGGCAAGACTCAAACGCCCGCCAATCCAGAGAAGAGTCCGGCTCTGGAGGTACAATCCCTCGAATTGAAAAACCATCGTTGGCCGGCCAGTGTCGCAAGATACAGTCCACTCGAAATACAGACTGAGGCAGCGTTAGACAAGCGCAGTTCGTTTGTTTCAGTTTCTTTTCAGCAACATTTTTGGTCCTTTGAGCCGGATCTAGGCGATAGAACGACGATGCCGATAACGAGATCGGCCAAAGCTAGAAGGACGCTGCCATCCCCTGCGGGAGGACTGTCTACTCAGCCTGGGGTGGACAGCACCGGGCCTAATGTAGGCGCCACAGGAGAAGAATCTCCCACACGACTTGGAGGGGGTTATGACGGACCTGTCGGAGCGCTCGCCAGAAGAAGGGGATCAGCGCACGTGACCGTAGAGACAAATACGATGAAGATTTCGATAACGAGATCGGCCGAAGCAAGGGCGACCCGATCCGAACCCCACAGCTCTAGGCGGGGGACCGAGTTAAAGTACGAAGCGCGGCGCGAAACACGTGGCACTGTCTCCAGAGAAAAGCTCTGTAAAGTGGTCGAGGCGAGCTGATGTCGAAGCGAGTTTGGTAGTCGCCATGAGAGAACTGGAAGCGGCCGAGGCGAAGGCGAAGTTGGCCCAGGCGAAGGCAAAAGTGGCCCGAGATAAACTTGAATTACAGAGAATAGGCTCCGAGGACGAGGCGAGCCAGAGCGAGGCTGACGAAGACAAGTACGAGTACGGGCGGAACCCCTTCAATCAATGGGACGAACTGCCGAGACCGCCCGGAGAAAGGCAGGGGGAGCTAGCCCAAGAAGACAGGTCACCCCATTGAGAACATGGAAGGAGCGAGATCCAGGATCTGGCCCAGACCATAGCCAGGCTCTCACGAGCACTCCCCGAAGCAAGTATCTCGAAGCAAATGGTAGAACTGCCTGACGTTAATGGTACCAGCGAAGAGTGGCTGGCTTTCGGGAGATCGTTTGTAGATGGGACCCCCAGGAGGTAATGGAAGGACTGGAGGCTCGCTTTGGAAGGCCGGGAGCGTTGGCCCTGGCGGAGTTGACAAAGCTGGGAGCCATGCCTCGGGTCACCCAAGGCCCGAGCGATATTGGAGTCTTCACCAGCCGGGTTATGAACTCCGTGGTCACCATCAGATCGCTGGGCAAACAGCAGTTTCTGAATGCACCCGAGGCGGTA
The DNA here is from genome assembly GCA_963931805.1 of Microdon myrmicae. NCBI lineage: Eukaryota > Metazoa > Arthropoda > Insecta > Diptera > Syrphidae > Microdon > Microdon myrmicae. The sequence goes on from CAWVOU010000025.1 coordinate 119,803, forward strand.
AGAGAACTAGCGACAAAGATGCCGTCACCCATGAGATGCAGGTGGTTCGCGTCCTACAACAGCCACGACGAAGAGGACCAGCCGGAGCTGAGGGCTTTCAACGATTTCATGAAGCTGGAGGCAGACGTGTACCAATTTCGGCCCACCCGAAGAATCATGGGAGCCGAGAGAAGGCACATCCCCAGGTGCCCCATGTTCGAGAAAGCCAGTAATAGCAAGAAATGGGATCTGGCGAAAAAGGCAAGGCTTTGCTTTAAGTGTTTTCGACCCAAACACCGAAGAGCAGACTGCAGGGCATCACCGTGCGATAGATGTTCAAGAGAGCACCACTTTACCCTCCACCCAGACGAATTTTCACCGAGGATGGTACCAAGAAGAGAAGGGGGGTCACTCCATGACATCTCCCTCTGGAACAACTATTACGAAGAAACCAGAGGAGAGGTAGTTACTGCCATGCGCACCGTTGGTGGCACCAAAGCATACCTGAAGATGGTTCCAGTGGATCTCTACGGTATTGGCTCTGCTAGACGAGGGATCAACCATTTCGTTGCTGGACTCGTCAATCGCCGAAAAGATCGGTGCGAAAGGTGGGCAGGAAGCGCTCGTTCCGGAGACAGTCGGTGGATCGGCCATCAAGAGGAATGATTCGCAAAGGGTCCATGTGCGAATAAAAGGATCCCACAGCCGAAACGGAAGATCGATAGAGGTAACAACCATCACTAATCTAAAATTGACAAAGCAGGAAGTGATGAAAGAGGCGATAGATGGACGCAAGCACCTGCGAGTCCTCGGAGGCCAGTTGACCTACACACAGCAGGAACCTAAACTACTCATCGGGCAGGACAACTGAAGCCTGATAGTTACGAGGAGGCTGGGGAAAGGGAGAAGCACCGAACCAGTTGCTCCACTTACCAATTTGGGATGGGTCTTGCACGGGTGTGAGACCAGGAACAGCGCGCCAGCGAGAAGTAAACCTAAACCACCAACAGAACGAGCCCCCGGTAGACCCAGGAGGAGAAGGAAGAAAGAACTGACAACTCCGCGTACGGTACATTCCGACGAAACACCAAATTGGCGAAACGAAGCAAAGAACGTATCCTACATCAGTGAGGGAGAAGCCATTTACACCGACCCAACAACCAAGTACAAATACAAGGGGTGCGGTATCGAAGAGAAATGGCTGCCTTGGCGAGAAGATGATGGTCAACCCGACGACTGTGCAAATAGTCTTTACGAAAACGAACACTATCGCTGGTGCTGAAAAACAAATCTATGGATACGGACATACACAGAGAAGGGTGGAGCTACATTCTTTTGGGGCACCGAGAAGAAAGCATGGATTTTGAAAATCGATGATGGCTTTATGCCAAGGTATCGAAGGAGTTATGGCCCTGCTGACAACTCGACACCAACGGCGGGATAGCAGACAGAGAAACGAACGCAACCGCCCGACAAGGATGGGGGGGGCGGTCAAAACGATTGCACCTGCAGAGATTGGAGCTGGTGAAAGAAAGCCTGCTACAGAGCCACTACAATAGTTCGATTTGGAATCGAACGGCGAAGAATGCTTCACGTCGAACCACTCCCTGCTGGGGCGCTCTTGCCGTGCGACGGCACCCGATGACTTCGATGGCCACGAACTTGTTGATAGGACGAGCTGGAGAACAGTGCATCGGCTGGCGGACCATCTTACAGAGAAGAAGGGTAAGGGAATACCTGCCAACCCTGATGACAAGGAGAATCTACGGACGAGATACCACCGACCCACAAGTTGGAGATGTAGTCCTGGTGGTGGATTCATCGCTGCCCCGCAGTACCTGGCCCCGCAGGACCTGGCCCCGTGGGGAAGTGCAAGCGCTGTATCCCGGACCCGACAGAAGAATCGGAGTCCTGGGCACGAAGAGGACATGAGGAACGCTGCGAAGACCAACGCACCGAGGAGTGGCGCTGATTCCAGTGACGACATCGCCATTACAAGAGGGAGTGCGGGGGAGACTGTTGGCGATGCGATCAGCATCGGCGCACAAACACCCAACATCGGCGCACAAGCACTCAGCATCGACACACAAGCACTGGGCACCAGCGTACAAGCACCCAAGAAAGAAGAGCATGCCAGACAGCTGTATACCAGTCGCGATAAATCACTAAACAGGAAACGAGTGATTTATCGAGAACAAGCGGACGAGGAGACAGCTGCTGGCAATAAAAGGCGAGCGCGGCGCTGAACCAGTGGGAGAACGAGAGCGAGAGTTTCAATTTACAGTACACAGACGTGTTAATTATAAATTGGAGTGAATGTGTTCGGGAACATTAAATCTTGTGTTGCTGTGACATGTTTTATTAATTAATACATGTGTAATTATGTTACTATGCCAGTTGTGGTTACAAAGAAACAACAAACATACAAAGGTTACCAAGTAAATGAAGACTTCTCGGAAGTGTCATCACTCATCACCAGCAGTGAAAAAAAAAAAATCAGGACAAAACCCAAGGAGACAGGGAGTATTTGTTACAATTTAAATTATATTCTACTCTTCCTTGATTTACATTTAAATTTCATCTTAATTTCAATTTTATTACATTTCATATTCCTTTCCTTTCGTTTAAATCTCATTTTCTTTTCTTCTCACTGAAATCTCATTTTTATAATTTATATACACAAAAAATCTTGCTTTCTCTAACATAACGTTTATAACTTATACAGCAACTTTTTATATTTCGGACTTGCGTTGAATCTAGGTTCCGTCGAGCTGTTTTCATTTTCCTATCTTCTTTCCGTTGTTTTTCTGCATTCCTACTTATTTTGTTCAGCTAGTCTTATCGCGCTTTGTGATTTCCCGTGTCCATCACTTTTCTTTCATTTATCCTTCGCAAAATGGACCTGTGGGGGTGCGATGGTGGATGCACCAACGTATGGCACCAGTTAACCGTCGCCCCACCGCAGAGTTGTTTGCCAGCGAAAGTAAGGAAAGAAATGAAACACTGGGAGTCGGCCGTAAGGGTCTTTTTATTTCATCTTAGGATTTGTCATAAGTTGTCTAGTTTTTATCCGCGAACTGGGCCCGAATGTTTTTTCTTCTATTCATTTTCGACGCTGTACCCGCGGCAATTGGAAGGGGAACATTAGGGCGGACTTTATGTGGCACGCTGGCGCGTCGTGCCCCCGCGTGGCCGCGGCGGTTACAGGGGACTACCGATAAGCGCGTTGTGGTAGTTGGAGGACGACCGACTTATGAATGAAAATAATTCATTCAATGCGTCGTGGCGGTGCGTCATACCGAAATTAGGCTCGCTGCCAATTACGAAGAATTTTGGAGGCGTTGCTACGCTCGCATAAGAACTCAGTTCCAGCGAATTCTAGCCGTACAGGCTGGGTTGACTTCGTTGGTTGGGTGTACCGGGAAATTGGTTTGGGGACGCGAGCGAGTATGGGCATGCATTTTCGGAGGAAATTGTAATGGCTTGGGTGCAAGCAAGGGATATCGTTTAGATAGAAATGTTAACCGAAATAATTTCGGGGAAATGTGCGCGGTTTAGTTGGTTGGTAATGTTCCGTTGAGGATTGGGATATGCGTTTGTTATGGCATATGAGTTTCGGGGAAATTAAGATTGCTTGGTCACAAAGAGAAAATATAACTTAAGTGGAAAGTTGACCGAAGCAATTTTGGGAAAACGTATGTGGGGTGATGTAATTGAGGGAAATGATTAATATTCCGTTGTAAATTGGAATATGCATTTATTTCAGCTTGGGAAATGGGTTCCTGGTAAGTATGGGATGTATGCAAATGCAGATTTTGCACGGGAGTTGGATTGAGGTGATGCGCTGTTAGCGGTCAAGATTGGTTGGCATTGTGGGTTGGTTCTCCATTTGGTTAGAGAAACCCCCACAGACCTCCCTTCTCCTCCGAGCTTGGGCCGTCAACCCAACCAGAATTTGACGACTCTTCTTGAGATATTGAGAAGCGAACTCGCGACCGCGGTAGCCAGGATTGCTGCTCTCGAGAGGGAGAACGCAGTATTGAAAGCTGCACCACCCCCGACCCCATCCTAGAAAAACCTGGAAACCCGTCATTCAAAATCGAACCTGAAATGATAAGCCTCGACAGCGACTTTGATGTCTCTGCCGACGAGAATGGTCTCCATGGCCCTACTCCTATTACTTGCCGCTCCACGCCCACCTCTCTCCGCGCGGAAAAGCGGAAAACACCTCGACCCAAGCTGAACTGCGAGGGAGCTCCCTCCAGTAAACGTGTTGCCACCGGCTGTACGCCATTATTATCCCCAGCTTCTGCTAATGAAATCGTGGCAAATCTCTCGGTACACCCCGCTGCACAAAAAGTCATTGAGCTGGAAAAATCGTGCACATCGAAGGTACCACCCTCCACAACCCCGAAACCAAAAACCATTCCAACTCAAAAGGCCAACCAAACATCGGTCGGGGCAGTCGTACCTGCTTTAAAAAAGAAGCAGGAACCTGGGGTCTTTGCACGAGACCTCAACCTAAAGGAGTTCGTCGGTGATACGAACCGACAAAGAATATCCAACTTTGAGGCAAAGACCTTGAGTCCAAGTCTCAATAAAATCGTAACCTACGATCGACAAACGTTCTCCAAGGTTAACGATACATTGAGGGCCAGGGAGGTGAATTATTACACATTCACCCCGGCCGACTAAAAGTCGAGGACCATCCTCTTAAAATGAGTCGTTGCCTGCTGGGAAAAGGACGACATCGTAAGTGCCCTTGAAGCAACATTCCCCAACGTCAAGTTCACTGACGTTAAAAAATTCTCTCCCCCACAACGGTTTGTAGGCATCACACCGCAAAAATACAGCAAGGTGAACATATGGCAGCTTCACCTTGCCCCAGGAACCGACATAGACTCCATAATACGAACAACGTCGCTTCCAACTCTCCATCAACAAGTTGTCTTCGAAGTATTTCATAATAATAAAATACCTCAATGCCGACGTTGCCAACGTTTCGGGCATGTCTCCCGGCACTGCAACATGGATCGCCCCTGCGTCCGTTGTGGAAAATCCCACGATGTTGACAAGTGCGAACTCCCGTCAGCAAAATACGATCCCACAAATGTGCAGGATGAAATTACGTTGCCGACTTGCTGCAACTGCGGTAAGAAAGGACATCCGGCCAGCTACAGGAACTGTCCCAAATATAAAGAGATAGTCCACAGAAACAAGGAGACTAGAGCTAAACAAGTAACCAAGTCAGACTTCGGAAAACAGGCCACACAAAATTTCATCCAAAATGGATTTACATTCGCTGATAAGATTAAAGGGAACCAAACAAAGAATATGAAAACCGCACAACCTCTACCCCAAAAACATATTCAAGTTCCTAAGCGATCCGCTATACAGGCCAACACAATGCCACAAATCCAAGCGGCGGTACAAAAGCCTCCAAAGGGGCAACCCTCAATGCTAGAGAAACTACTTAGTCTCTCTCGCGTGATTGAGGATATTTGACCCCGCTATGAAAAACTAACAACTGAGGCTGAGAGGGATGCACTCCTTTTCACGGCATATGTAAGACATACGCTTCAAAATGGATCCCAAAATTAAAATCACCCTTACAAATGTCAACTCGCTTGTTTCGCTATCAAAGCGTGCGATAGTCTCTGACCTCATAAAGGATAACCGGGCGGACGTGGTTCTTGTAACCGAAACTAGGTTGCATTCATGTCACCGTCCAACTTTCCCAAACTGTTCAATGATTCGAAGAGATCAAACCCCCACCATCAACGGAGGTGGCACCTGTATTCTAGTTAATATGAACTTCGCCATGAAGCTATTGATCTCCCACATTTCGAGTCTATAGAGGTCTCCGGAGTTGAACTGCGTCTAGCTAATAATGGTAGAGTGAACATATACTCCGTCTACCACTCACATAAAACCAATAATGGCCCCATTAATCCCGAAGATATCGGCCAATCAATAACCTCCTCGGGGCATACACCCTTCATCATAGGCGGCGATTTCAACTCCAGGCATCCCCACTGGAACAACTGCGTCTCTTGCCCAAAAGGCATAAAGTTGTTCCAATGGTACACCGCAAACTGTCATGCCCTCAACTTCGAAATAGTCGCACCTACGGTTGGTACCCGAGGTAACTTCATCCTGGACATCTTTATTGTGTCCAAAGACCGGGCTCATGTCAGATACATACCAGATTGTGGGTGCACAAATTGGAAAACTTCAATATTACATTGAACGAAAAACTCCACAAACTCTCTCCCCACGGACAGGAACCTAACAACGATTGAGATAAATAACGTTGCAACCCGACTTCACGAGATTCTAGTTGAAACTTCTGAGACTCATGTCCCGACGTACAAACTTGAAAGGACTTATCAGATTCCCCTTGACGACCTCACTCGTCGTCTCATCCGGGAGCGTAAAAAGCTCTGCAGAATGAGATATCGTCACCGCTTTACGCAAAGGGAGCCATTATTCACAATATTGGCACACTGATAAAACAGAGAATCCAAAACAATCGCACCCGACAATTGGAAGACAAACTGAAGGGTATTCAGATGGACCAGACCATTTATAAAAATGTTAAAAAGGTATGTGGCGCCTCTCGTATCACTGGACCAATCATGCACAACGGTCTTGTTGTCAATAATGACATCAATAAAGCAAACATCATCGGAGTGACCTTTGAAAATAATCACAAGCTCACTCTCGAGGATGGCGACCCGGAAACGAATGCAATAATCAGTTCAGAGGTTCACAATCAATTAGGCAATTTTAACGAGCCAATAGTTGTCTTTCACTCAACCAACGGTGCATACTTCCACGACACACGTGATAATAGTCACGGCTTCGTCACGCCAAATACCCTACAGAACCTAGTTAAATCTCGAAACCCCAAGAAGTCACCCGCTATCGACAATATGTCCTACCACTCGTTTCGAAGGCTCTCAGTTTTATTCTTTATAAAGCTCTCCATTCTTCTCAACCATGCTTACAACATGGGGTATTTTCCCCAAGCGGGGAAGCATGCTGTTGTCTGCCCAATAGCAAATGTTGGGAAACCAAATTATCACCCCTCAAGCTTTCGACCTATTTCGCTCCTCACCTGCATCAGCAAAATATATGAACAGTTCATATACGAGAAGCTAAATAAATTTATCAGTGTCAGGAACCTAATACCTGACTACCGATTTGGATTTAGAAGAGCGCACAGCACCACTATGGCTCTCAACATCTTTCAAAACCACGTTTGCGTGCGCCTCTTTAATAAGGAACCCACCATTGCGGTGAGCTTGGATATTGAAAAGGCTTTTGACACAACCTGGATCAAAGGTCTCGTTTTTAAATTACTGAATACTGGCCTCAGTAAAACGCCGTGTAGTATCATCTACCAGTTCGTCTTAAACAGAACCTTCCAAGTTCGACTGAATGGAAAGGTTTCCCGAACCTTTCACGCCGCTGCAGGCGTATCACAGGGCTCCATTCTAGGCCACATCTTATTTAATATCTACACCTCAGATATTCTTCGCCCTGTGGATGGTAGAGTAAACCAGATTTGCTATGCGGATGACGTCCTAGTGTACACGTCATCTAAACGACCAAAACTCGCAACAAACCGACTCAACCGCCACCTGGACGAACTGTATCAGTATTACAGTCGATGGAAAATTCGACTTAACCCATCTAAAGCAGTAGTTATAATTCTGAGTAGTAAACACACCAACCTACTTCTCGATATTCACAGAGTATCCGAATACAAATGGGAGGTACTTCGATTAGACCACAGGACAGGATGAAATATCTTGGGGTCACTTATACCCCAAGCATGAATTTCATCAAACATGTGACCCACATTCTCCAAAGGGGCCTTGGTCGGTCTAAGCAACTGCACAACATCTTGAAGTGGAGCAACAAAATTGACACCGAAGTTAAGCTTCTCTGCTATAAGCAGCTAATCCGATCTGGAATATCGTACGCCTTTCCCATATGGTACTGCATATCTTCGGCTCAAATGGAAAGATTTGGGGTTTTCGAAAGGAAACTCCTCAGAAGATGCACCAATCATTCTAGAAGGCCTGACGGTCGGCATTACCCCAACTCTCACCTATACGAAGGCGCCTCCATTAACCCTATCGACGAGTACTTGCTTCAATTAGCATATAAGTACCTCGAAAACGTTCAGAACAGCGAGAACCTACTTGTATGGGACTCTTGCGTTCTTGACACTTCCCTCTCTCGATCTCTTCGGATCAAACCCTCACAATTTCTTCTTCAGTACAAAACTGAAGAAACCACCCTTCCCAACAACATTCCCCTCTATAATAGAGGATTCCTGGGCCCATCCCATAGGGTCTACTATTAACAAACCACACACACGAACGCACAGTACAAGACGGCACAAACACAAACGTACACACCGACCAAAGCACAGATTATCAGACACCAAAGACGTGATCTGCGTTTACTACCGCACCCAAGACCTACCGGTCTTGCACGATTTCTTTTCCACCATCCCTCTATGCAAGTAGTTAGAGAACACCTGGACTAGCACTGCCCACACTATCCTTGGATACCCCACTTTTTTCTTTTCTTTTCAGATATTGCGAGACCGAGCCCAACATCCTCACGGATGTGGGTGATTCAGGTTATCGCAAGATGACCCGAAGTCAGAGACAACATGAAGGACACATCTGTCCTTTTCTCACGGCCCTCTCGCCACCCATTTTTTTTTTTTTGAACCAGTGGGAGTTGTCGAAAGAGCTCCCAAGGAAACGGTATTGTTAAAGACCATAAGAATAAAGAGAATAGATCATTATATTCATAAAATTCAGCAAATACGAAATTAAGGATTCGTACTCGGTAAGACTAAAACGCCCGTCTGATCCAGAGAAGAGTCCGGCTCTGGAGGTACAATTCCTTTTATTTTTTTTTAAAAACCATCGTTGGCCGGGCAGTGCCGGAAGAGACAGTCCACTCGAAAGAGAGACTGAGGCAGCGCTAGAGAAGCGCAGTTCGTTTGTTTCAGTTTCTTTTCAGCAACACAGGCCAATTCTTCCATCCCCGTGAAAGTCTTGGATTTTCGCGGCTTCCCTAATTAATTCGACTACCGGTATTTCGTCTGACATTTTTGATTTGTAAATAGATTTTCCATATTTTTAAGATTAAAGAAAGTGTTCTTTATCAAAACCACTAATTAAGACCAAAATACATGAAACTAACTTATTTTCTAAACAGTGTATGTATGTATGAATGTAAATGTACAGTGTATGGCAGCTTTTATTATTTATATATATCAACTACTTAAAATAAATGTTGCTTACTTTTATTTCCTCCTGTGTTGTTCTGTTCTTGGTGTTGTGCGGCTTCTTCTGCAATTAGAGATGAAGTGGGGTTCTTCTTACCCTTGTTGTTCACGAATTCTTTCTCGTTGGGGTGTTTGTAACCCGTTCATTGTCTTCTTTTTATTTTTAGACTTGTATTTATTACTTGTTACGTAAAATTTATCATTTTTTAACTAGCAACATTTGTGGCGTTTCGAAGAGTTGGGCGATAGAAGTCGAACATGCCTTAGATAACGCCTAAATTCTCGCACATTCGTGGGACGAGGCAATTGCATTAATGCGTCCACCCTGCCTTGTAATGGGCGGACGCCTTGGCCGTTTATGCAATAGCCAAGGTTCTTGACCTCTGATTCTCCGAGGTGGCACTTGTCTTGGTTAATTGTCAAGCCGAACTCTCGGAGGCGTTCGAACACTTGGTTCAAATGGGAGCGATGCTTTTCAATGCTATGAGTGTATCGTCGATATACGCATATGTTGCATAATAAGCCCCACCGTTAAACTTTGGAGGAATGTTATTGAAATAAAAAATTACAAGTGTAAATATCAATTGGTTTACACATCTATTTGCGAACGACAGGCGTTGAACGTAACTTCCACGAACAATGGAGATTGTTGTGGGCAAACATATGTGTGTGTTCAACGCGCTTTGAACACCTCACAAGATTGATGTTTGCAATCGAACAGATGTCACACATACGTGGTCTGGATTGTCAAAAGCAATGGCGACCGCAACCCTGATACCTGAAACCACTAATCGTTAATTAAAAGGGGACAATGGAACCGAATACCTGCGATGAATTCCAGCAGAAATCTCCAAAGCGAATCCTCCTTAAAAACTAGGTTGTTTATGTTTATTAACTGTGATCTTTATTCAATTGATGAATGAAATTTTATACGATTATCTGAGAAGTTGAACTTTCTTGGTCAAATGTTTTACGAAGAAGAGGAAATGTCAGCAATAACACCAGACGATTTAATTGTAATGTCAGCTGATTGTTGACATTTGTTAGGTTGGTGCCACGGGTAGCATTCGGTTGCGAATTCGCTGGTTGTGTCGAGGGCGAATCCCCAGCACATCCCATTGTGAACTTACACTCGAATGTTGGCAGTGACAGATACCTGCATTGTTGGGTTGACACTCGTCGAAGACAGTAATGACGAAGATTGTGTCCGAGGATTGACGACGAACGAGGAATAGAGAGAGAGCGGATCTGAAAAAGAGTCTGAATGCTGATCTCCTCTAAGCAGGAACCTTTTTCTGTTTGACCAATAATTTTTGTCGCACGAAGCGAAATGCTTACTTTAACTTTTTCTTTTGTTAATTTTTAATTGTAAAAGTGTGTCAAGTTTAATAACCGGTGTATTTAAAGTTAGAGTTAAAATCTATGTAAATCTAAAATAGCTCAAACTGAGAAAATAAAGGAATACACGCCCATTGTGGTGAAAGAGTATCCCGTTTGATTCGAGTTGATTAGTCGGAACCCGAGGCGCATCTGCACGAGTGCAAAAGGAGACGACCCTTGTTTAAAAGTCCCTGGAACTACGGGTAAGTGCGTTGCATTAAATACAGTATCAGGGCGTATCCAGGAGTTGGACTGGAAGTTGTGGGCGCCAACGGCACGTAACGGCCCGTTACGTTACACTCAGTTGCCACTGGACTTGCGGTTAACGGGTAACGTTAGTCCCAAATACGCTCCGTTGATGGCATAACCGCCAACGAGAGAAGTACCTGCCAGCGTGATCCTGAAGCATCTTGCAATTTTCGCTCGGCCACACAACTGCTGAGGGATGGAATTTCTAAATTGATATTGAAGAGACTTTCCGCAACACCTGGTGCAGCTTTTTGTTATACTACAACCTTTTATTTTCTAAATGGCTGGACCCTTAAAACTGCCCCCCAGAACTGCCGCTGAAAATACTATATCAAAACCTTTTATATAAGAACTGGCATTGTGAAAGCTCGTATGTATCAATGGGTGCTAATCTCTGTACTATGTTACAATTACTCCCTATGTAACAACTAACTTCTTTATACTATGTTACATCCCCCATGTAACAACTGGTGTCACTGCGGACAGTGCTGACGAAATATGTATAACAGCTTTATTATTATACAACCCTTTACGTTACACATAACAGGGCCGCTTTCGACTGTGCACAATAACGTCGATGCCTCTCCCGCCTTTGCGTTTACTGACTTGGAGAGAGACGTTAACGGGTCTATCCGTCTGTTGTGGGTTACGTCCACTACTAGTTTGTAGCGTCGCAGCAAGTTCGAACCTATCAGGGGTTCGGTTACATTGGCCACGACGAAGTATCTTCGAATTGGTCGACGGAGGCCTATTTTTAATGTCAATAACCTTCGTCCGAAGGTTCTAATTGGAGTATTGTTCGCGGCGAAAAATTTCAATGAATCCGGCAACCGATCCGTGGGTGCGTATGAGCGCGGAAAAAAAGGAAATATCCGCAGCTGTGTCAATTATGAAGTCAATGTTTGACTTGTGGTCATAGATTGACAAGCGACTTATTTGGGGGTTGCCGACTGTTTGCGCTTTTTCTACAGTCGGCAGTTCCAGTTTAAGGAACTAGACAGTGTTGGTCGCGCTTGCGACCAGTTGCAAGGTTGCCTGCACTTTCTGGATTGTGCACAGAAACGGAGGTGAAAATAGCACATGCCAGAGGTGTTCGGGTTGTCTGGCGTGCCAGATCTGCTACCCCAACATCCCATGTTTTCGCGCGACTTACTTTGGCGTCGCGCTCTGCCACGGCCTGCCCATGAACGGGTTCCGACACAGACTGCCGAGTTGTGCGTGCAGCTGTCGGATCTGCAGACTCAAGCTTTCGAGTTTGCTGCTTGGCTGCGTTATGTGGGTGTGCCTTGCCGTGGGAGTTCGTGATTGGGCTTGGGGTGGACTTTGGAGGAGTGTCGTCGCCTGTGGCCGCTGGATATCCGCCCGAGATAGACCCGTCGCCAAAACTGCATCGGCGTGTCGTGCAAGCTCGCCGAGAGTTAGATCCGTTGAGGATCCGTTCGGACAAGGATTCCCCAAATATAGCCGTTAAGGCTCGATCCCACATGCCTGTGCCGGCCAGTGCGCGGAAATGAGCGGCAAGTTGGGACGGTCGCACCCCCAGGGTGTGAGTCTGTCGCAATACGCGTCGCCAGCGATTTTGCGGTGTTGCCCTAAATGTGGTTATCACCATTTATTTAGATGTTGTGTAGGGTCCGAGTGATGGGCTTTTTATTAAATGGTTCGCGTAAGGAAGCCAGGTCGGTTCCAGGTCTCGAGCTACCAAGAGAAATTCCTCCTGTTCGTCCGAGATTCCTTCCCGGCTGAGAACTTGTTTGGAGTAGCCAAACTAGAAGTCGCGGTCGTCGAGTCCTCGGACGCACGATTCGCGGGAATTGGCCGAATACTGGGGGGTCGCTTTCGGTTTTTCTGAGGCGTTTTCGATAGAGGAACGCTGCGAAACAACCTGCTGGTTCCAAAGGTTAGATAAGGGAAAGGGGCCTACCACAAGAAGATAATATTCTGATTTCCAAAATTAGTAAAAAGATGGGCTTACTAAAAGCATATCAAACGGGGCGCAGTCGACAGAGTAGGCGCCTTTGGGGATTTTACACTTGTTCGAGGAGGACGAGAAAACGAGAAGGTGAGGGGCATTTTAGCGAATATGCAACCGTTTTTGCGTTGCTTTTATTGCGGAGTTTAATCTTGCCTGATTTCGCGGTCGTTAAAAGGAAGAATGTCGAGTATGTCGTCAGTTCGCGCACGTGTTTCGGGCTCTGAAGGAGCTTACGAATTTTTTATATATATTATGATTTCTTCTATGTTTTCGGCGGAAGAATTATTTTGAATTTTTGCTTTTGTATCCAAAAATTAACAGTGGTTCCATCTTTTCCAGTAGTGGAATTGTTTTGGTGTTGTGCTTATAAGAAAGGTTATTTCACTAAAATATTTGTAAATGTATTTTTTTGATTTAAATGGTTTTTTTTTGTTTGTTTTCCCGTTCGAAGAGTCCAATTGTTTGCTTTCTCTTTGGGGTTTGTAAATTAACTGCATATTTGCTCAGTTATTTTTCTTTAGTTACAGGAAATTATTTAAAAAAGATTATTGTTAAAATGTCAAGGGGTTTCTCATTAAGATTCTACTGTTTTCACCCGTCAAATTATTTAAAATACCTATTTGTTGCTTTTTTTCTTATTTACCGTCATTTAATGGTCTCTCTGAACTTAGTCGGGTAGAGTGGTCTACAGATTGGTTCAATGTATTTAAAACAAAATATATTTCTAGAACTCTAGAACAATGCGACGACAAATAAAATCAACGTGGGACTTTCTCAAGAAACAAATTGCTACTAGGATTACTCCTCAAACTGGTTACGTACGTTACACAAAAAAAAATCGTTTAACAATTTAGTACTGTGTGTGAAACTTTTGCAGAAACAACATCGTTTTACAAATTAGCACGGTGAGTTAAACTTTTCCGCGCTATGTTTGCTATCGGTTCAGAAGGAGCTTTATAAAATCTTTTAAAAAATATGATTTCACACTTTTCGCTTCGGAAGGAGCTTTTATAAATTCTTCACAGTACGGAATAAAAAAGGAAAGCGAACATGTATATATATATATATATATATATATATATATATATATAGATATATATTTCGATATATATTTCGAATCTCCAACAGAATATGATTCAACAGAATATATTCTAATCATTCCCGCATACATTTCCCCAAAATCGCTTCGGCCAACTCTCTACTTAACTTATATTTTCTCATTGCAACCAAGCAATCTTAATTTCTCGGAAATTACTTCGGTTAATATTTTACCCAATTGATATTCCTTGCTTGCAGCCAAGCAACTCCAATTTTCCCCGAAAACCACCTCGGTTCATTTCCTCCTTAAATTATACTTCTCGCTTGCGACCAAGCGGCAGCCAATTTTCGACGGAACGATCATAACAACCAAGACCCTTGTTCATACTTGGCTATGCTGCTAAACCAATTTCCCAGTATACACAACCAACGAATCCAACTCAGCTTATACGGCCAGCTTCCTATGCAAGCATAGCAATTCTACTCGAAATTAGAATAGATTCTATCCTTCATTAGTCAGTCGTTCTTCAACCTCCAAGCCACACACATCGAGTCAATCTTCATCTAACCGCCACCGAGCGAACACTGTCCCTGCAATTTCCCCCCACCGATTTTAACCACCGCTGCGCCTAGTCAGTCGGTATCCAACCACCGTTGCGTCCGCACACGCAAAGTTGCAATTCATCCACGGTGGCGTCCACAACGCAAAAAAAGGTGTAGCGATAACCACCAGTGCATGCAGACGCGTATCAACCAGGAGTGTGCCCGCAGGAGTCTTCGATACGAATTAGTACCGCTTTGCCGGTGTCCTCCGCGTTCTAATGGTTTAGCATTTTAGTTTGACGCTTAGTGTTGATGTCTTAACAAAAGCTCCCCGGTTTACGAATCCATTCGGTGCAGCGTATCCCCGAACGGAACGGTGACTCGTGCGGTGTTTTTCCTTTCTACTTACCGAAGCAGGGTGCCGTGAGTTATTCGCGTGTCATAACATTACCGCTGTCAATTTCGACACGACATACGCAAATTAAAGACATAATAAACTACCATAAAATAACTTTTCGATGTAAGGTGTCTGCGAACGCAATAATTTTACAGACGAAGTGTACATAGTTCAGTTCGAAATATTTTGTTACAATTATTCGAACGAAGGAACGAAATGTAATATAAGCAACGAATGTGAACAATAAAATAGAACCAGCTAAAATATATGAAGACGAGTTACAAACAATACCCAAGTATTTATTTTTTTGCCGTTTCCGCCCCGTGCCGACAACCGCCCATCATACCGTCTACGCAGGCTTTCACCACGCCAGTGAACGGTTTGCAGCAAACTCTTTCGTGGGGCGGTAGTTAACCAGTGCCATACGCTGCCACAGATTTATGTCCTGGATTGAAAACGGTCTCATTGTGAAAAGACGTTTGGTCGTTCTCAGCCCTAGCCCATGTCTCCCATACTATAGAAATTACTATTTCTAAGCACATCCGTCCGTGTTTTTTTCCATTGTGAGGGGCTGCATCATGATATCCTCTAGAATCTCTCCCCCGACCGCGAATAAATGTTTTCGGATAGGTTCGCCTAGGATACCGAGTATCAATACCGGTTTCACCAACCTCTCGAATTGTGTGGCGATTGTGGCACTACTTGCCTGCTCGTGCGAGAGTGTCCTCGCCTCTTTGCAGAGCGCCACAGCTTGATTCATACGAGAAACGCTGCCTGTGGTGCATTCTGCCTGGAATTTTCGCATTTCGGAAAGTTTTTCACACAACTCCCCGTACAATTGCTGTCGTGCTGCGGTAGCAACGCGCCCCAGAGTCGATGCTCAAACTCACTGAAAAACACTGGGGTTGCCTCACTGGCGATCTGATAGGCTTCTCCGTCTAAGCGTATGGGCAACTGTGGGGGTGCGATGTGGATGTACCAACGTATGGCACCGGTTCACTATCGCCCCACTAGTTTTCCGCCGTCGGCACGTTGGCAAAATGGGCAGGTGACGGGCTGAGAAATTAAACACGCTCACTTTCGTTTGTTTATTCCACTCTAATGTCACTGGGTTTGCACCCCCCGAGCGCACGTTACGAGGGGCGCTGGTGTGCGCCCGTCGATGGTGGAATGATGACTGACTTATGAATGAAAATATTTCATTCAATGCGTCGTGGCGGTGCGTCATACCGAAATTAGGCTCGCTGCCAATTACGAAGAATTTTGGAGGAGTTGCTATGCTCGCATAAGAACTCAGTTCCAGCGAATTCTGGCCGTACAGGCTGGGTTGACTTCGTTGGTTGGGTGTACAGGGAAATTGGCTTTGGGGACGCGAGCGAGTATGGGCATGCATTTTCGGAGGAAATTGGAATGGATTGGGTGCAAGCAAGGGATATCGTTTAGATAGAAATGTTAACCGAAATAATTTTGGGGGAAATGTGCACGGTTTAGTTGGTTGGTAATGTTTCGTTGACGATTTGAATATGCGTTTGTTACGGCATACGAATTTCGGCGAAATGTGGATTGTTTGGTTGCGTTGAGGAATATGGATAATTGACTGACGCAATTTTGGGAAAATGCATGTGGTGGTGATTAGAATATATTCGGTTGAATTATATTAGGTTTGGAAAATATTTTATTGCAGATTTGGGAATATATGCTATTGCGGATTTGATTTTTTGCATGTTTGCCGGTTAGGGTTGTGATATAGAGAACCCCCACACAACCACCTCAGGAAACTCTGTTCTTCCTCCCTGGACAAATATCTTAGGGCCCTGATAGAGTTGTCTATGAACATTTGTAATTGTGCAGCTGCTGTAGGACCCATTTGTCGATTACATACAGCCACCGTTTTTTTTTTGAACTAGGTCCACAACTTTATCAGTTCCCAACATGCTGTTTGTGGGCTGAGCTGATTTGGAAGAAGGTGCGTTTCTCCCTTCCCTTGTGGTCGGTATTTCGGTCGAAGAGTGAATATGTTTGAGCGAAGTTTAAAGGGAGTAATGGGCCTGGTCATCTTCCTTTTGCTGTCTCGTTTCGCATTAAGCAGGAGTTTGCGGTAAAAAACAAAGAAAACCTGACTGAAATGAATGTTTCTGCCACTGACAGCCTTCAGTGTCATTACAGGTTTCTGCCGCAATCGCATAATTGCATTTTATGCAGTATAAGTTCAGGGGCTTAGTGCATTGTTGTTTATTCGAATAAACAACGTGCGCTGTTGGCAGCACTTCATTTATATAGCAGTTTTGATAAGTATGGCATAAAGTCACCATCTTAATTCAGCTGCAGAATCTTCCGATTTGATTAGTAATGTGCCGAGCAGTGCACCTCGGATGAATTCGTCGTTTCGAATCCCTGCTGGCATTTCCGGGTGACGTTTGAGGCTGCTTGGCAGTTTGCTTTGTTGCTGTACTGCAACATCTTGCCGGGCCGACGACGATGCACCAGTTGTTGTTCTTCCCTTTGGTGTGTCAATTTGAGGCCTGTCAGCGTAGTGGTTTTGTCGTTGGTAGTTGTGGTTCAGAACAGAGGCTTCAAAGCTCGTGTTGCTCCTGAACCGGTACGGTACAGAGGTAAGTATTGTTTCTATTAAGTGATTAGGTCATAAACGATAATGAGGTATCAATTATCAGTGTTAGTTTGTGTGTGTGTGACCGAAGGCCCAGTTGGCAACTGATTGCTAACCTTGTAGCTTGAGATAAGGCCGTCGTTGTTTGTTGTTGATATTCTCCGACGGGTTGTGGAGAAGTGCCTGAAAGGCCATATTTGCCGCTTCAGCCGCGGCAACGATGTGATCGGTATTTGTGTTATCCCATTGGTTGAGGTCACTATGGTTATTGTTGGTTGGATCGTAAATCTCTGGTCTCATCGATGAACCAATGGTGTACGAAGTATGGTGTGCCGGCGTACGAAGAGCATAAAGGGGACGCAAACATCCAAATAAAACACATTGTATAGTCAGTTATTCAAAAATTGTTTGGCTTTATTGTCAGTTTTGGAGAAATAAGGGACCCTTCATAAGTTGTTTGGTTTGTCCGGTTCTACCCCACTCGGCCGAGACGTGATAGACAGTTATTGCATGCGAGTGCACGTTACGAGGGGCTGACTCTTAAACCGATGTGCGCGAGTTAATTTACCTTCTTTATTTTTTGGTGTAATAAAACAAGTTATCTTATTTATAAAAATATTCTTCTTCCTTTAATATAACAAGTTAAAAATGATGTTATCGCCAGGTGGCTCAAGTGCTTCTGGCGATAGTCGGCAGAAGACTGTCTATTTATAGAAAATAACATCGAGATTTTAAATTGAAGACAGCGCCGTCTATAAGAGGTTTGTTCAAAAGCTGCTTAGGGCAGCGTACATATGTTATTTTATCTTAGTAATATTTTTACACTGCAGAGGGCAGTGCATTGATATAATGATAGTAAGCGACCGACCACAGAGGGCGATCATATAATTGTTGTGAGAAGCTAACTTTCTCCCTTCTCGGATGAAAACGTCCTCGTTTTCTTTGGTAAATTAATTCGCAATGGTTCAAGCCCTTTGTTCCTTCACGTTTTTGTGTGCTTGGTATCTTAGAATTCCGCACTTAGCTAAGAAGAAATCAACAGTGAAGAGTAAGACATTGAGGAGTGCATGAGTAAAATTTTTTTTTTTTTTTGTGAAAGACCCGTAATTTATTTAAGCTTTCAGGATTTTTCCTAATGCCATCCTTATGGATCTTAGTTCCATTCTCTATAGTGACGGTGGTACCGCAATCTTTCGTGGCGGTACCTTGTTTGAATCTAGAGGTTTCTTTCCCTCTTCTGTTTTGTTTTATATATATAATGTCTCCGGGCGAATAAATCTTTTCGATTCTATTTTTATTATGATTTTTCAATGTCCTCTCTTGGGCTGTTTTTATATAGCTTTCCACTTCCTTTATTTTTTTGTCGCCAATCTGGAAAAATATCTCGATAGGTTTTTGTTCTGTAACCGAATGGATAGTATTATTGTATTGTAAAACGGCATCATATATTACATCAATGGAATTAGTATTATTGTCTGATTTTAATAAGCGAATTATTTCTAATAACGTGGAATGGGCTCTCTTGATGTTAGAATTTGATGTAGAGTGTTGTGGAGGTGCAAGAGCGTGGGTCACCCCCCTTCTTTTGAAAACTAGTTTCATTCGTTTTCCTCGAAAAAATGATGCGTTATCCGTCATTATTGTTTTAACTCTTGGAAAGATTTGAGTAAATACCTCATTTACGATAAAATCTGTATTCAATTCGTTGGGAATAAATAGAAGATATAAATATTTACTAAAAGTATCTAGTGTTGATATGAATTTGTGCTTTTCAATTTGGAATGTGTCCATTTGTATATTTTCTCCGGGCATCTTTGGTATGGGTGTGGGAACTAGTAAGTGTTTCTGCGGTTGTCTGTTATATTTATTTTCTAGGCAGTTTTTGCAGTTTATAACTAATTTCTTACAATGTTTGATTAAATTTGGCCAAAAATACTTTAATGAAATTTCTTTTGCATTATTTTTAAAATGTCTATGAGCTCTGTTGTGTGTTTCCAAAATCAGTTCTTCCTGTCTTTCTGTGTCAATTACGTTTTCTAATCTTTTGGTAGAAAATGTGCATTTGGTTAGATCGATGTGATCTATAAATTGTTGTTGTAATTTATTTAATAATTCATTTGGACAGTGGATGCAATTGGTTTTATTTGGTGAAATAGCTTTATTTAATTGTTCCACTAATTGATTTTCATTTATAATAGTAAATTCGTGACGATAGTAATTTAGGAATATTTGTTTCGATTCACAATTATTCTGTTGTCCCATTTTAATCAAAATTTGGTTTCTAAAGTAGTTTATAGGTTTATCTATAAGTGTGATTAATGGTGAAATATGATTTAGAGTTTGACGACTTAGAGCATCCGCTACTATGTTTTCTTTCCGGGTTTGTATTTTATTTTAGCTCCGTACACTTCAATGATATTCATCCATCGACGAATTTTTGAATTTGGATTTTTTTCCGACATGGCATATGTAAGGGATTGATGATCCGTGTAGATCGTTAGATTGGATATACCTTGAATATACATTCTTAATTTTTGTAGGGCATAAATTATGGCCAGTAATTCTTTTTCATTGGTGGCATAATTTATTTCTGTTTTCGACAAAGTTCTTGAGACAAATGGGATTGGTTTGTTCTTCTGCGAGAGTACCGCTCCTATAGCATAATTAGATGCGTCGATAGTCAAGTCTAAGGGTTCATCATAATTAATTTGATTTAATTCAATATTAGTTTGTAGTGCTTTTTTTAATTTATTAAAGGCGTTCAGTGCTTCTTTGTTAATCTCAATTTTGTATTTTATGCTTTTATTTTTAGAAATGGGTTCTTCTGTCTGTAATAAGTCGGTGAGCGGTTTGACTATTCGTGCATAATTCTCTATAAAACGTCTGTAGTAACCTGCTAGTCCAAGGAACGCTCGTAGTTGCTTAAGATTTTCCGGAGGTCTGTAATTCTTTATGACATCTATCTTTTCGGGATCTGTTTTTATCTTCTTATGAGATATGATGTGTCCTAAATTTTTTACATTATGTTGAAAGAATTTACTTTTTTCTTGAGAGATAGTTAATTTGGCATTTGTAAGTGTTTGTATTATTATATTCAAATGCTCTTGATGTTCCTCTTTATTTTTTGAAAAAAACAATGATACCGTCGATATAGACATAGGCGAACTTTGCTATGAAGTTTCTGAGTATGCTATTTACACAACGCTGAAAAATAGATTGGGCATTTTTTAATCCAAACGGTATTCTATTGTATTCGTATAGAGCACCGTTTGCAACAAATGCAGTTTTTTGTTTATCTTCTTCCCGGATCATTATCTGATGAAAGCCTGATTCTAAGTCGATTGTGGAGAAAATCCTGGCTTCTCCCAGATTCTGAATTGTATTGGCTATATCGAGTAGGGGATATCTATCATTTATTGTGACTTCATTGAGTTTTCTATAGTCTATGACTTATCTCTTTTTTGGTTTATCGTTCTCATCAATGCCCTTTTTTGGTACCACCAACACTGGTGAGCACTACGGTGAGTGAGAAGGTCTAATGATATTATTTTCTAGTAATCTTTCTATCTCTTGTGTAAGAAATCCTCTATCCGTAATTTTAATTGGATATACTTTTCCGTATATAGGGTCTTCGGTTTTTGTCCGGATTGTTGCTTCTATATTTGTTGTATATGGTAGCGTAGAATCTATAATTTTATTATATTCCAATAGTTGCTCTATTTGGGTGATATAATTTTTTTTTATTAAATTTAATTCTGATTTCTCGTTTTTGAATGTAACCTTATTATTTGCTATGTCTATAACAGCGTTTAATCTTTTTAAGACATCCATTCCTATGATTATATCGCATTTTTTTTAGAACAGGAAGTTCGAAGAATTCTAATTCAGTACCACACATATACATATCTCTTTTAGAGTTTATCATAGATTTCCCATGCATTGTTTCTATTGTAAATTGGTTTGTAGGGATTCTCGTGCTTAAGTCTATTGTTGATTTTACGTAATTATGGGAAGCTCCTGTATCAATTAATATGGTGTAGGTATTATTTGTCCTACGGCAAATTTCCTGAATTAAGAGCGTCCCGTCTGGTGTCCTAAAAAAACCATTTGTTGTTCCTTCATTTATTGGTTGCTCATTATTACATGTTTCTTGAGTTGCTTGTTCTATATTATTATTATTCAAACTTCTATCCTGTTGTCCGTAGATTTCTCTAGGATTATTTCGATTTTAATTCCGGCGATTGTTTTGGTATGTATTAAAACGGTAATTGTTATTGTTATTATCGAATGGGCTATTTTGATGTCTGTTTTGTGAGGATTGGTTTTCATTTTGGTGGTAGTTATTAAACCTGTTAATTTGGTTTCTATTAACATTTTGATTGTGTGGTAAATATTGATCTTGATTTTGATGGCAGTTGTTAGGAATGGAATTCTGTGTATTGGATGGCGTCCGAATCTTCATGATCCTTTGTGGACTCCTGGCTTCGCTATAAGCCTCTGCCAGAGTGTGCATTTTAGAGTTAAGTATTGTTGGTTTGATCAAATTATTATTGAGATTTGTAATAAAGATTTCTACTGAGTCTTCATTTAGATCTCTCAATAATTGGAGGGATCCCTCGTATTCTGTCATAATTTTAGCTCGTATGACATTCGGTTTAGTTACCAAATTTTGATAATAATTTTCTAACGAATTATGCCCTTGTATTTCGTCGTTTAGTTCACGTCTGAGTTCTCTTAGGGTTTTTTGTTCACAATATGTCGAATCTAAAAATTTTATCGTGGATTCATAATCTCCGGATATACTTGAACTTGCTAATAGCGTTCGTACTGAATGATCTAATTTGTTCTTTATTATGTTTACTGCAGTATTATAGTCTGGTAATTCTACTAAATCGGATATTTCTTGCATAGCATTTTCTACTGAATATCGCCATGCAAGATATTTAGTTTTATCTCCATCAAATGTGGGTAAGGTTTTAAATGTGTCAAGATTTACTCTAGATGATGTTATTTGTGCGTTGTCTAGTCCGTTTAAGGTTGAACTAAGTCTTGGGGTCTCCAATTTTGCTTCTAATTCAGCCATTTTTCTCATTACTTCCACCAATTCAATTGCGTCTTTTGAAGGTCCTGCTTTTGTGTCTTTACGTATTTGTTCAAGGGCTAGTTCTAGTTCCCCAATCCTTGGATCTTTATCTAAGATTTCTTTGTTTTTAATATTTATTTGATTTTCCATGTTCCCAAATTTGTCTCACTTTCTTAGATTTAGCACTACTCTGTTTTACCTATTTTAATTATGTTGGTTATGATGCGTATCTGTAGTTGGCTGCTTACTGATGTTCTCCGATCTTGGATCTGCTGCGACAGTTGATCTTTCTGAAACGTCTGTAATGTAATTGTGTTTACGGTCTGTGCTTCAGCCCGACCTCAATTTCATATATTTAGTTTTTTATTGAAAAAAAACTAAGCCTGACAACTTAAAAACATTTAATACACAACTTCACTTGCTAATGGTGAAGAATTACAAGTTGGGTATTACAATTGTCTTTTAACTCCACCAGCATATAGTGTGGGATTACGAGTTAAAAGATAGTTTGGTCCTGCGATGAGGAAATATGGATAATTGACTGACGCAATTTTGGGAAAATGCATGTGGTGGTGATTAGAATATATTCGGTTGAATTATATTAGGTTTGGAAAATATTTTATTGCAGATTTGGGAATATATGCTATTGCGGATTTGATTTTTTGCATGTTTGCCGGTTAGGGTTGTGATATAGAGAACCCCCACACAACCACCTCAGGAAACTCTGTTCTTCCTCCCTGGACAAATATCTTAGGGCCCTGATAGAGTTGTCTATGAACATTTGTAATTGTGCAGCTGCTGTAGGACCCATTTGTCGATTACATACAGCCACCGTTTTTTTTTTTGAACTAGGTCCACAACTTTATCAGTTCCCAACATGCTGTTTGTGGGCTGAACTGATTTGGAAGAAGGTGCGTTTCTCCCTTCCCTTGTGGTCGGTATTTCGGTCGAAGAGTGAATATGTTTGAGCGAAGTTTAAAGGGAGTAATGAGCCTGGTCATCTTCCTTTTGCTGTCTCGTTTCGCATTAAGCAGGAGTTTGCGGTAAAAAACAAAGAAAACCTGACTGAAATGAATGTTTCTGCCACTGACAGCCTTCAGTGTCATTACAGGTTTCTGCCGCAATCGCATAATTGCATTTTATGCAGTATAAGTTCAGGGGCTTAGTGCATTGTTGTTTATTCGAATAAACAACGTGCGCTGTTGGCAGCACTTCATTTATATAGCAGTTTTGATAAGTATGGCATAAAGTCACCATCTTAATTCAGCTGCAGAATCTTCCGATTTGATTAGTAATGTGCCGAGCAGTGCACCTCGGATGAATTCGTCGTTTCGAATCCCTGCTGGCATTTCCGGGTGACGTTTGAGGCTGCTTGGCAGTTTGCTTTGTTGCTGTACTGCAACATCTTGCCGGGCCGACGACGATGCACCAGTTGTTGTTCTTCCCTTTGGTGTGTCAATTTGAGGCCTGTCAGCGTAGTGGTTTTGTCGTTGGTAGTTGTGGTTCAGAACAGAGGCTTCAAAGCTCGTGTTGCTCCTGAACCGGTACGGTACAGAGGTAAGTATTGTTTCTATTAAGTGATTAGGTCATAAACGATAATGAGGTATCAATTATCAGTGTTAGTTTGTGTGTGTGTGACCGAAGGCCCAGTTGGCAACTGATTGCTAACCTTGTAGCTTGAGATAAGGCCGTCGTTGTTTGTTGTTGATATTCTCCGACGGGTTGTGGAGAAGTGCCTGAAAGGCCATATTTGCCGCTTCAGCCGCGGCAACGATGTGATCGGTATTTGTGTTATCCCATTGGTTGAGGTCACTATGGTTATTGTTGGTTGGATCGTAAATCTCTGGTCTCATCGATGAACCAATGGTGTACGAAGTATGGTGTGCCGGCGTACGAAGAGCATAAAGGGGACGCAAACATCCAAATAAAACACATTGTATAGTCAGTTATTCAAAAATTGTTTGGCTTTATTGTCAGTTTTGGAGAAATAAGGGACCCTTCATAAGTTGTTTGGTTTGTCCGGTTCTACCCCACTCGACCGAGACGTGATAGACAGTTATTGCATGCGAGTGCACGTTACGAGGGGCTGACTCTTAAACCGATGTGCGCGAGTTAATTTACCTTCTTTATTTTTTGGTGTAATAAAACAAGTTATCTTATTTATAAAAATATTCTTCTTCCTTTAGTATAACAAGTTAAAAATGATGTTATCGCCAGGTGGCTCAAGTGCTTCTGGCGATAGTCGGCAGAAGACTGTCTATTTATAGAAAATAACATCGAGATTTTAAATTGAAGACAGCGCCGTCTATAAGAGATTTGTTCAAAAGCTGCTTAGGGCAGCGTACATATGTTATTTTATCTTAGTAATATTTTTACACTGCAGAGGGCAGTGCATTGATATAATGATAGTAAGTGACCGACCACAGAGGGCGATCATATAATTGTTGTGAGAAGCTAACTTTCTCCCTTCTCGGATGAAAACGTCCTCGTTTTCTTTGGTAAATTAATTCGCAATGGTTCAAGCCCTTTGTTCCTTCACGTTTTTGTGTGCTTGGTATCTTAGAATTCCGCACTTAGCTAAGAAGAAATCAACAGTGAAGAGTAAGACATTGAGGAGTGCATGAGTAAAATTTTTTTTTTTTTTTTGTGAAAGACCCGTAATTTATTTAAGCTTTCAGGATTTTTCCTAATGCCATCCTTATGGATCTTAGTTCCATTCTCTATAGTGACGGTGGTACCGCAATCTTTCGTGGCGGTACCTTGTTTGAATCTAGAGGTTTCTTTCCCTCTTCTGTTTTGTTTTATATATATAATGTCTCCGGGCGAATAAATCTTTTCGATTCTATTTTTATTATGATTTTTCAATGTCCTCTCTTGGGCTGTTTTTATATAGCTTTCCACTTCCTTAATTTTATTGTCGCCAATCTGGAAAAATATCTCGATAGGTTTTTGTTCTGTAACCGAATGGATAGTATTATTGTATTGTAAAACGGCATCATATATTACATCAATGGAATTAGTATTATTGTCTGATTTTAATAAGCGAATTATTTCTAATAACGTGGAATGGGCTCTCTTGATGTTAGAATTTGATGTAGAGTGTTGTGGAGGTGCAAGAGCGTGGGTCACCCCCCTTCTTTTGAAAACTAGTTTCATTCGTTTTCCTCGAAAAAATGATGCGTTATCCGTCATTATTGTTTTAACTCTTGGAAAGATTTGAGTAAATACCTCATTTACGATAAAATCTGTATTCAATTCGTTGGGAATAAATCGAAGATATAAATATTTACTAAAAGTATCTAGTGTTGATATGAATTTGTGCTTTTCAATTTGGAATGTGTCCATTTGTATATTTTCTCCGGGCATCTTTGGTATGGGTGTGGGAACTAGTAAGTGTTTCTGCGGTTGTCTGTTATATTTATTTTCTAGGCAGTTTTTGCAGTTTATAACTAATTTCTTACAATGTTTGATTAAATTTGGCCAAAAATACTTTAATGAAATTTCTTTTGCATTATTTTTAAAATGTCTATGAGCTCTGTTGTGTGTTTCCAAAATCAGTTCTTCCTGTCTTTCTGTGTCAATTACGTTTTCTAATCTTTTGGTAGAAAATGTGCATTTGGTTAGATCGATGTGATCTATAAATTGTTGTTGTAATTTATTTAATAATTCATTTGGACAGTGGATGCAATTGGTTTTATTTGGTGAAATAGCTTTATTTAATTGTTCCATTAATTGATTTTCATTTATAATAGTAAATTCGTGACGATAGTAATTTAGGAATATTTGTTTCGATTCACAATTATTCTGTTGTGCCATTTTAATCAAAATTTGGTTTCTAAAGTAGTTTATAGGTTTATCTATAAGTGTGATTAATGGTGAAATATGATTTAGAGTTTGACGACTTAGAGCATCCGCTACTATGTTTTCTTTCCGGGTTTGTATTTTATTTTAGCTCCGTACACTTCAATGATATTCATCCATCGACGAATTTTTGAATTTGGATTTTTTTCCGACATGGCATATGTAAGGGATTGATGATCCGTGTAGATCGTTAGATTGGATATACCTTGAATATACATTCTTAATTTTTGTAGGGCATAAATTATGGCCAGTAATTCTTTTTCATTGGTGGCATAATTTATTTCTGTTTTCGACAAAGTTCTTGAGACAAATGGGATTGGTTTGTTCTTCTGCGAGAGTACCGCTCCTATAGCATAATTAGATGCGTCGGTAGTCAAGTCTAAGGGTTCATCATAATTAATTTGATTTAATTCAATATTAGTTTGTAGTGCTTTTTTTAATTTATTAAAGGCGTTCAGTGCTTCTTTGTTAATCTCAATTTTGTATTTTATGCTTTTATTTTTAGAAATGGGTTCTTCTGTCTGTAATAAGTCGGTGAGCGGTTTGACTATTCGTGCATAATTCTCTATAAAACGTCTGTAGTAACCTGCTAGTCCAAGGAACGCTCGTAGTTGCTTAAGATTTTCCGGAGGTCTGTAATTCTTTATGACATCTATCTTTTCGGGATCTGTTTTTATCTTCTTATGAGATATGATGTGTCCTAAATTTTTTACATTATGTTGAAAGAATTTACTTTTTTCTTGAGAGATAGTTAATTTGGCATTTGTAAGTGTTTGTATTATTATATTCAAATGCTCTTGATGTTCCTCTTTATTTTTTGAAAAAAACAATGATACCGTCGATATAGACATAGGCGAACTTTGCTATGAAGTTTCTGAGTATGCTATTTACACAACGCTGAAAAATAGATTGGGCATTTTTTAATCCAAACGGTATTCTATTGTATTCGTATAGAGCACCGTTTGCAACAAATGCAGTTTTTTGTTTATCTTCTTCCCGGATCATTATCTGATGAAAGCCTGATTCTAAGTCGATTGTGGAGAAAATCCTGGCTTCTCCCAGATTCTGAATTGTATTGGCTATATCGGGTAGGGGATATCTATCATTTATTGTGACTTCATTGAGTTTTCTATAGTCTATGACTTATCTCTTTTTTGGTTTATCGTTCTCATCAATGCCCTTTTTTGGTACCACCAACGCTGGTGAGCACTACGGTGAGTGAGAAGGTCTAATGATATTATTTTCTAGTAATCTTTCTATCTCTTGTGTAAGAAATCCTCTATCCGTAATTTTAATTGGATATACTTTTCCGTATATAGGGTCTTCGGTTTTTGTCCGGATTGTTGCTTCTATATTTGTTGTATATGGTAGCGTAGAATCTATAATTTTATTATATTCCAATAGTTGCTCTATTTGGGTGATATAATTTTTTTTTATTAAATTTAATTCTGATTTCTCGTTTTTGAATGTAACCTTATTATTTGCTATGTCTATAACAGCGTTTAATCTTTTTAAGACATCCATTCCTATGATTATATCGCATTTTTTTTAGAACAGGAAGTTCGAAGAATTCTAATTCAGTACCACACATATACATATCTCTTTTAGAGTTTATCATAGATTTCCCATGCATTGTTTCTATTGTAAATTGGTTTGTAGGGATTCTCGTGCTTAAGTCTATTGTTGATTTTACGTAATTATGGGAAGCTCCTGTATCAATTAATATGGTGTAGGTATTATTTGTCCTACGGCAAATTTCCTGAATTAAGAGCGTCCCGTCTGGTGT
Organism: Microdon myrmicae; assembly: GCA_963931805.1. Classification (NCBI taxonomy): domain Eukaryota; kingdom Metazoa; phylum Arthropoda; class Insecta; order Diptera; family Syrphidae; genus Microdon; species Microdon myrmicae. The sequence continues at coordinate 148,021 of CAWVOU010000025.1, forward strand.
CCTAAAAAAACCATTTGTTGTTCCTTCATTTATTGGTTGCTCATTATTACATGTTTCTTGAGTTGCTTGTTCTATATTATTATTATTCAAACTTCTATCCTGTTGTCCGTAGATTTCTCTAGGATTATTTCGATTTTAATTCCGGCGATTGTTTTGGTATGTATTAAAACGGTAATTGTTATTGTTATTATCGAATGGGCTATTTTGATGTCTGTTTTGTGAGGATTGGTTTTCATTTTGGTGGTAGTTATTAAACCTGTTAATTTGGTTTCTATTAACATTTTGATTGTGTGGTAAATATTGATCTTGATTTTGATGGCAGTTGTTAGGAATGGAATTCTGTGTATTGGATGGCGTCCGAATCTTCATGATCCTTTGTGGACTCCTGGCTTCGCTATAAGCCTCTGCCAGAGTGTGCATTTTAGAGTTAAGTATTGTTGGTTTGATCAAATTATTATTGAGATTTGTAATAAAGATTTCTACTGAGTCTTCATTTAGATCTCTCAATAATTGGAGGGATCCCTCGTATTCTGTCATAATTTTAGCTCGTATGACATTCGGTTTAGTTACCAAATTTTGATAATAATTTTCTAACGAATTATGCCCTTGTATTTCGTCGTTTAGTTCACGTCTGAGTTCTCTTAGGGTTTTTTGTTCACAATATGTCGAATCTAAAAATTTTATCGTGGATTCATAATCTCCGGATATACTTGAACTTGCTAATAGCGTTCGTACTGAATGATCTAATTTGTTCTTTATTATGTTTACTGCAGTATTATAGTCTGGTAATTCTACTAAATCGGATATTTCTTGCATAGCATTTTCTACTGAATATCGCCATGCAAGATATTTAGTTTTATCTCCATCAAATGTGGGTAAGGTTTTAAATGTGTCAAGATTTACTCTAGATGATGTTATTTGTGCGTTGTCTAGTCCGTTTAAGGTTGAACTAAGTCTTGGGGTCTCCAATTTTGCTTCTAATTCAGCCATTTTTCTCATTACTTCCACCAATTCAATTGCGTCTTTTGAAGGTCCTGCTTTTGTGTCTTTACGTATTTGTTCAAGGGCTAGTTCTAGTTCCCTAATCCTTGGATCTTTATCTAAGATTTCTTTGTTTTTAATATTTATTTGATTTTCCATGTTCCCAAATTTGTCTCACTTTCTTAGATTTAGCACTACTCTGTTTTACCTATTTTAATTATGTTGGTTATGATGCGTATCTGTAGTTGGCTGCTTACTGATGTTCTCCGATCTTGGATCTGCTGCGACAGTTGATCTTTCTGAAACGTCTGTAATGTAATTGTGTTTACGGTCTGTGCTTCAGCCCGACCTCAATTTCATATATTTAGTTTTTTATTGAAAAAAAACTAAGCCTGACAACTTAAAAACATTTAATACACAACTTCACTTGCTAATGGTGAAGAATTACAAGTTGGGTATTACAATTGTCTTTTAACTCCACCAGCATATAGTGTGGGATTACGAGTTAAAAGATAGTTTGGTCCTGCGATTCAACGGTTTGATCACTGGAGGATCGCCAGTTAATTTACCTTCTTTATTTTTTGGTGTAATAAAACAAGTTATCTTATTTATAAAAATATTCTTCTTCCTTTAATATAACAAGTTAAAAATGATGTTATCGCTTAAGTACTTCTGGCGATAGTCGGCAGAAGGCTGTCTATTTATAGAAAATAACATGGAGATTTTAAATTGAAGACAGCGCCGTCTATAAGAGATTTGTTCAAAAGCTGCTTAGAGCAGCGTACATATATTATTTTATCTTAGTAATATTTTTACCCTGCAGGGGGCAGTGCACTGATATAATGATAGTAAGTGACCACAGAGGGCGGTCACATAATTGTTGTGAGAAGCTAACTCGCGCGTCGATGGTAGAATGGTGACTCACTAATGAAAGCAAAAATTCATCGCCTTGTGGCAGTGGGGTTATAGCTAAAGTGAGCTCACTGCCATTTACTAAGAATTGGCGGAAGAGTTCCTATGCCCGCATAGGAATTTGGTTCCAGCGCATCCTTGCCGTATAAGCTAAAGTGGGTTCGTTGGTTGTGTGTACCGGGAAATTTAAATTGGTTGGGTGCAAGCACGGAATATCGTTTAGATAGAATATTAACCGAAGTCATTTCAGGGAAATGTATGCGGCTTGGTATAGTTGTTAATGTTCCCTTGTGGATTTGAATGTGCGTATTGTTACGGCATATGAATTTCGGGGAAATAAAGATTGCTTGGTTGCAATGAGAAAATATGAATTAAGTGGAGAATTGGCCGAAGCAATTTTGGCAAAAATTATATGTGAGGTGATGTAATTGCTCCTCGATAGTATAGTGGTTAGTATACCCGCCTGTCACGCGGGAGACCGTGTTCGATTCCCCGTCGGGGAGCCTCTGGCGCAAGGCTAATGACCTTGCCCGGAAAAAACAAATCATTATGGGAAATTTAACAAGCCTCAGGACTTGCTAAATAAGGCCAAGACCAAGAAAATTAGGAGACGCGATAGACCTGACTATATATTCGGCGGTTTGCACCCCCCGAGTGCACGTTGCGTGGGGCTCCTGTGTGCGCGGCGATGGTAGAATGATGACTGATTCATCAAAGTAAAAGTTCATCGCGTCGTGGCAGTGGCGTCATTGCCACTTACTAAGAATTTAGTGGAAGAGTTGCTATGCCTGCATAGGAAGTTAGTTCCAGCGAATCCTCGCCGTATAAGCTAAGTTGGAAATAAAGATTGCTTGGTTGCAATGAGAAAATATGAATTAGGTGGAGAATTGACCGAAGCAATTTTGGAAAATATTATATGTGGGGTGATGTAATTGGGGGATATGATTTAGAACATATTCTATTGAATTTTATTCTGTTGGGAGTTTGGAAAATGTCTTTTATTGCAGATTGGGAGAAGGGTTCTTGGTAAGTATGGGATGCAGGCAAACGCAGATTTAGCATGGGGAGTTGGATTAAAGTGACGCGCTGTTAGCGGTCAGGGTTGGTTAGAATTGTGGGTTGGTTCTCCATGTGGTATAGAGAACCCCCACACACCTCTTCGACGTAGTCCTCTTTTGGATCGTGAATCCTTCTGTGTCATCGATGGCCTCATTGGACGTAGCCTTCTCTTTGGATAGTGGATCCGTATGTAGAGTATCAATATTTTGGACGTAGTCCTGTGTTGGATCGTAAATCCGTGAATAGTAATTGGTATCTTGGGCGTAGTCCCATGTTGGATCGTAAATCCATGAATGGTAATTGAACGATGTGGTCGCCAATATGTTGAAGTGTTTGTGTTTGTCCTTGGTTGGCAATGTGGCCAGTTGAAATCTAGGTGGAATTAGTTGAAATCTAGGTGCACTAGATGGAGCTGTTGATTCAGGCCAAAGACCGCTTAGTTGGGTTGGCGTCGGCCATGCAATGTTGTTTTCACCATCTGCTGAATATGGGCAGGCTGTGCCGATACTCGAAGTGGTAGAGTAGCCGCCAACTGCATATGATAATCTGCGTCTCGAATCCAAGTTGATTGCTCTAGCTGATGCTGTTGCAGTTGGGGATAAATCCCATCTACGCCACTAAACCAATGCTCGGCGTTGGGCGAATTTCTTGATGGGATCTGTAGTCTCTGTCGGTAGCGTTGACTGGTGGAGGAATTGTTTTACTGATCTCCACATGTTAATTATGATAATGGCCACCATAGAAGTAATATTTTTGGCCTCAAGAACCAGAAGAAGTCGATATGTTCTTTGAATTGAGCGAATTCGCTTAACTTCCCATGATCAGAAGGGATTGTATTGTTTCCTTAATGGTAGTTCATGGTTGAACACCTTGCGGGATATTTTATTGAATTAGAACTGGCACTTGACTGAGCCAGGGAAGTTTTGTATCCACGTCGCTATTAGGAAGAATAATCCGTTGACCAGTAGAAGCCTTCGTTCCATTATGCCCCAGGATGAAATAGTCCCCAAAGCCAGGTACTTCCTTCTTTGTTTGGTGCTCACTTTTCACTTACCGTTGATATGAGCTCCCGAAGGGTGCCGGCATCTGTCCTTCTTCCTCATCTTCTATACTCCGTTATCTTGTTACCGTTAGTCCAGCTCAGACACTGGCTTTGTGGGAGTGGTGCCCTCGTGGCATCCATGTGCCTGGGCGGTGTTAAGAGGGTGTCCCCAGAGCATTTCGTCCAGGCGGCGAGAAGCGGGGAACTCCAGACACGTGTCAGCGATGGGCCCAGGTGACGAGAAACGACAAATCCTGGACGCGTAATAGCGATGCGTCCAGCCTTCTGCGGACGAAGGATGCCGGCATATTTCCTGTGCCTCATCTTCTATACTCCCTTATCCTGTTACCGTAAGTCCAGCTTAGACACCGACTCTGTTGGAGTGGTGCCATTGTGGCAGCAATATGCCTGCGCGGTGTTAAGAAGATGTCCCCAAAGCATTTCATCCAGTCGGCGAGAAGCGAGGAACCCCAGACACGTGTGAGCGATGTGCCCGGCTGAAGAGAAGCGACAAATCCTGGACGCGTGATAGCAAACCGGTGAACTCCAAATCCGTAACAGCTTTCTGATGACATGATTTCCCGAAGGGTGCCGCTATATTTCCTGTGCCTTATCTTCTATACTCCCTTATCCTGTTACCGCAAGTCCAGCTTAGACACCGACTCTGTTGGAGTGGTGCCCTCGTGGCAGCAATGTGCCTGGGCGGTGTTACGAGGGCGCCGCCAGATCATTTCGTCCAGGCGGCGAGAAGTGGGGAACTCCAGACACGTGACAGCTGTGCCCAGGATTAGAGGTAGATGAACCAGTGAAAATCGCAATTCCTGGGGTTCTTGGCTTTAATCATGTCGAATTCGATTTTTGGGTTGAGACTTGCAAGTATAGGACCGCATGTGCCATTGTTGACAAAACCTTTCTTTGGTATTGACCGCTTGCTTTACTATGAGGGTTTCGAGCTCTGCGGTTGGATCTGATTTCTACGTTTGGATTCAATGGCTTTGTCCTCTCGACTATTGCCCGATGCGTCATCGTCCTCTGCTTGAGGTTCTTTCAGGTATACACGGGGCGTATCTAAGTTCTGCAGCGTAGGTCGTGCAAACTATCTGCAAGATCGTTAAAAGAGGAGCCGAATGATGTCCTGAACCGAAACACTGGAACTGATTAGAAAGCTTCGTGATTTACCTCCAGTGAATTCTTCAGAATTAAATAAATGAACAACCTCGGATATTAAAAGTGGACTATAATTTAGATTGTTAAACTTGATCATTATTTAATTTGTTGTTTGACTTGTGTGTTAAAGTTGAAATGTAAGTTCGATCGTAAATCCATCTATATCTGAATCCATCATATCACTTCTTGGACGTAGTCCTAATTTGGATCGTAAATCCATACGCGTTCCACTCGAATGAAACGCAAACATTTTGTCTTATTTATATTGGAGTTGTAAGATGGGAAAAATAGCAAATATGAATTATTTGTTTTTATTTTCCGGTGATTAGAAGAGAAAATTATTTAAATAACAAGCAGAAGTTAACTTTATTTCGCAAGAGTAGTGAACCACCCCACCAATACGGGTTCGCATATGTCCAGTCCGATTGAAACTCAGTGGTAAGCATATTCCACTTGACCTCCGTATCTTCGTTTTTCAGAAGCACGTTTGCCAGAGTTCCAATCATATGAAGTGCTCCATCCCTTTGATTATCATCAGCGTTTGGTTGGTGTAATAACCTGCATCATGATTTCCATTGCTTTCGGTAGAATTCCTTTCTGCGTTCTACCTGATGTTGAAATATTTGTGCTGCAGAAACTGGACAAATAAAATCTTCCAAACAATTGGGCGTTGAAATATTTGTGTTGCAGAAACTGTACAAATAAGTTCTTCCAAACTGTTGAGCGCTATTCGAATACTAATTGCAACCGTGTGTGGGTTAATTAACTTCCAGGAAAACAGATGAGCCACAGCATTTTTTAGGTACGTTAGACTATGTGTTAAGATGAACATGGTTACGCTATTGGTCGAAAAGCCCAAATGAAACATTCAGAACACCTGACGTGAACGTCAGAAAGTACCATTCCATAAAGTTCAGGTATTTCTCATTAACGTTTTTGAGACTTCCATGTCTTTCAAAATGCGGACCATTATGCCGGGAGCATGCACAAATGCATTCACAATATTGCCCTGAATCAGTGCACGATCATGTTCAAGAGTTGAGAAGGTAATTGCTTCCCCCGGTTTTGTCTCCTTGTTGAACCAGCAGGACGAAGTGAACTTCTTGAGGTAGATAGCTCCAGCTTGTCTAACTGGTAATTCAACTCTGTTCGTCATAACAGTCTGTAGAATCGTTGGACAAATCACATAATTTCGTGGATCTGTGATAGTTGTTCATTGGCGTGCTTTCGCTGCTCAGGAACAACAGCCATTGTGACCCGTATCAGTTGCGTCCGTTTGTTCTGGTCCATATCTAGTAGGTGTTAGTGTTTCCCGTTTCACCATTTTAATATTTTTAATTGTTCAATGTATACTCGTACTGTGTTAAAGTAAAGATTCCTTTTAGTGAAATAAAAAACTCTGGTTGTCTGGGCGCATGGCGCTCGGACATTATATTCGTGACAACGTATCCTAAATATGTAACATTGAATATACAAGTTATTAAATCAAAATTAAAGTGTTTTTGTTGCTTAAATGATAATTACATATATAAGTAATTTTTTTTTTATTTCTTAATATTTTACATTTTTTGATATATTTTTATAATTATGTTCGATATTTTGTTTTATGTTGCATTAATTCTTTCGATTGCTTTTACTCTGCTGACGATAGGGTGATGATACGAGAAGTAGGATAACAATGGTAACATCTCAACTGTAACGTGTCTTGAGAAGCTTAGGTCGAGGGTTGTTCCTCCCAATGTTGTAGGCTTGTTGACATTCGACCGGCATTCGAGATTAAACGTACTCTTCATGAAGTTAATAAATGCACTATCAGTTGTGACATTCATATTGAAGTCACCACAAAGAAGAATTGGTATGTCTGCATCAACTTCATAGATCGTCGGTACACTCGGATTGTGTACATATGGGAGTAATGCTTGGTGCAACAACAAACCAATGTTCGGGGTAGTTGATCCAGGATGAATGTACACTGCCCCGAGTAATACTTTGTACATCCTATCGACAGTGAAGCATGAAATTTCAGCCAAGCATACATCACCCGTGTTTTAATATGACGAGCTGAATCGGACAATTCAACTCGAAAAGTTTCCTTTGCCATGGACGGCGATGATAATCTTCTATAAATCGCTACTCCACCAGCTGCGTTTGTTTCAGAATCCGAACGATAGTTCTGCTTCGCAACGCACTCATAATCATCGATTGGCACTGAATCACAATCATCGCGCATCCACGTTTCGGTTAATACGAACTTGCCGCTGCGAAACCACTATGAACAGTCACTTTTATCTTAGCTATATCCGATTTATTTAATGCTGCAAGGCGCTGTCTGTATTCCCGTTGTCTCACTGCATTTGACTTAGGAGCAATTAATGTTGGTGGCTCAGAAATTGGTATTTCCTCCATTGATACGATATATTCTTGCTTTTTCGACAGTTCACAATACTCTGAAAAATTAGTGAATTCGGGTCCGACTCGAAGAGGTTGATTCTTTTTCTTTTATTCGTTTTGCTATTCATTTTTACGGTTTATTTATTTTGCTATTTTATCTCCTCCCGCCGCGTTCGAAATCCATTACTATCGGCGCTACTATTTTACTATCGGCGCTACTATTTCCCTCTCTCTCGCTAATCGCGCTCTCGCTCACTGTGGCCTGTACGTTGTCGGTTACTCTCGCTCAAGTGTAGCGGGACCCGACCGTAACGCTACAAACTTTTTTCCGAATGCCTCCCAAGGTATACCGATTTATAAGACGCTGTCACGTCAAAAAAAAACGACAATTGCCAGCCGGCGGTAAACAATATCGACGAAGGTCCAGACCCTTATATCAACACACCACACAACACTTTTTATTATAACACTTCAGACGTTTTTAAATCATTAATATTAAATTATAATAATTGCCACCTACCTCGTCTTCCTCGTCGAGGGTTTTATATGGTGGTGATGTCTTCAATCCTCTTTGATCGATGATCCAGTGATGAGAATTCTCCGTGCATGTTATTCCATTGTTCCTCGTGGAGGATGTTGGTGGATGCATATAATCCGGCACACTGCACGGCGGATGTAATTCCTTTTGGGTTCGAGCACACTTCGAGCGATCCGGCTCGAAGGACCATGTTTCTGCGTCGAGATTCCTCGACGAGACAGCTAAACTGTGTGTGGCGTTGTAGCCCAGCAAATATAAAAAATGTGTCGCCATGGACACAGCAAAAAGTACTGCCGCACTGGGCAGACATGAAACTCACATTTTAAAAATACACAAATTTAACCTATTATTACCTAAAAAAGTTCACAGGGACAAAAAGGTGCTAAAGACGCTGTATACATCTTAAAAACGTTAAAAACAAACTGTGTAAGAACAGTACAAAAGTAAAGAATAAAATTATTCTTTGTTTAAAAAACAAAGGTACAAAAAATGGTCAAAACGAAACTGTGAAAAAGACAATTGTCTATCTTCCCCTATTCAACCACTGGCAGCCTTCAGTGTCCTTAGAGGTTTCTGCCGCAATCGCATAATTGGATTTTATGCAGTGTAAGTTCAGGGGCTTAGTGCTTTGATGTTTATTCGAATAAACGACGTGCCCTGCTGGCAGCACTTCATTTATATAGCCGTTTTGTGATGAGTTTGGCATAAAGCAACTGATCTGAACAACCGAGGACACCTGTATTAAAATTGCAAGTCGTGACCGTACAAGCAGAGAAACCAGAAAGTAACAACTATATCGCGTGAATCAACCTGGGGCAGCACAACATGGACCGAACCAATGTCGGTAACTAGTGATCCCAATCATCATCATCATCGGCACTACAACCAGGAACCGGTCTTGGCCTTATTTAGCAAGTCCTGAGGCTTGTTAAATTTTCCATAATGATTTATTTTTTCTGGGCAAGGTCATTAGTCTTGCGCCAGGGGCTCCCCGACGGGGAATCGAACCCCGGTCTCCCAGGTGACAAGCGGGTATACTAACCACTATACTATCGAGGAGCCCAGAGATCCCAATACCCACCAACAAAAGTTCTTGTAGTTGCCGTCCGAAAATTCATATTGAGTGACTGCGATCAGAAGAATTTGGGTGTAAAGAAGAATGGAAGATAGTAACAAATTCTATGTTCTGTGCCGCTCGAGTTCTCAGCTCCACGCCCTCACACGCACACACACACCAAAGCCACATTGGTACCGACGTTCGTGTGATGTTTTTCAAGTGTATGCGTTGAGTGCAACCACTCTATGGAACCTACCATGACGGTGTATGATAACGGAGGCAAAGATAACTTCAATGGTAGCAGTGAATGCACCACGAAAGGTCCTGGGTCGGAGGCCCCAAGGCGGTTAAGGGGACCGATGCTGTTCCTTTCTCTTCTGATAAGTTAAGGAATTTCCAGGTTGTTACGTTTTAATCAACAGTGGAATCAGCTGTGTCACTGCGTCAACAAAAAATAAATAAACTTAATTCAAAGGGTTTTTTTTTCTTTTTTCACTATCGGAATTCCAGTCGCGACTGTTTTTCTTTTCTCTTCCTTAAATTAAATTTTAGACATTGTGCTTGTACACTTTGCGTACACAATCGGAAGGAAAAACTAAAATGGTGATACATTAAGCATATATATTGTAAAATATTGTAAGATATTGCAATTATTTGAATGTTTAACTTTTGATAATATATATAGAAAAATTGTAGCTATAGAAAAATTAAATGGAAGAGGTAGAGATTTTTTTCTTATGTCTGAAAATGTTGTTTTGGTTATAGATGGAATGGTGATTTTTTTCTCCGGGGTTCTTGGTGGTCTCGTCTGCATACTGTCTTCTTTCTTATTTCGTCAAAATTTGTTTGCCAATTGTTCTTATTAAATATTTTATTTATATGGTTCTTTACTATTTCTATTGTTCTGTTTATTTCTATTTGTAAGTAATTTTATTTCTATAATTACTTAAAAAATTATATAAATTGTTGCAAATACTCGATCTGTATAACCAGCTGTTGCACAAATGTCTTTTTCGAAAGCACTCTTCAGTCCGGTGGTCAGTTGATCCTAGTTGGCTTTCAATGGAGAATTTCGGCGTATATACCCCTAACGCCTGTGATATACTCCTGCTTCTTGTAAACCCTCTGTTCTTATTTTTGACTAGCGTATCGTACTTCCAGAAACGGAGTCTTCTGGACCCAGTACGATCGTGTATAGATTATTCTTAGTGTCTATTATTTTTATGTTATTAATATGTTATTTTAATGTTGTGTTTTTATTTAAAACAATTAATATTGATTCATTTGTTTTATCACCTAAAACCACAGCAAAACCTAGCTTTATTTTTATTTGCTACGGTTGGTGAAGGTTCGTCAGAGCCTCGGGGCTTTCCTCACTATTGGCCTTGTACCTTCAAGCTTTTGAATTAATCTCGAAGGTCGTAAAAATATTCACCGGTGCACTACCAAAGAGTAAGTGCCGGGTGCGCAGATTGTTGCAATATTTTTTTCCACACAATTATATAGTTCCTCATGAAAGAGTACTCACTCGGTTCGTGTGGCGTTGGTGTCGTCGTTGCTGGCTTTCCTCGTGAATTTCGCAGTTTTGTTGCTCGCTCCCTTAACTATGTGCTTATATAATACGGTTGTCGCGCGGCGCGCCGTGCTTCCTCGGGAATTGAGGAAAAGTCGCATTCACAGAGTTTTACTAAAAAAACTTCGTGTAGTACTACAATACTGAGAGTTTAGCAATCGAATTATTTCACTATTTGTTTTTTAAAAGTTTAGGAATCGAGTTATAATTCACTATTTGTTTTTCTGTTGGAAATGTAATTCTAAGAGTTTAACATATCAATCGAATTATTTTACAATATGTTTTTTAAGAGTTTAACAATCGAATTATTTCAGTATTTATTATTCTGTCAGAAATATAATACTAAGAGGTTAACATTCGAAATATTACAATATTAGTTGTTTAAGAGTTAAACAACCAAATTAATTCACTATTTGTTTTCTGTTGTAAATATATTGTAATATCTTCGTTATTGACTTTCTCCCACGACTATTTGTTCTCGCGGAATAATAAAAAATTACTTTCAGTCGAATAGCCGTCATAATATTTATTAATAACTCGCCGGTAAAATTCTCTCAGTAACACTATGTGTGAACTACTACTTGTACGGTCGTTCTACTTAAGTTATTTATACTTAGATTCTATCTTAACGTAGGGGTCTGCTAATGTACATTTAATGACCAAATGTATAGATGCACGATTAGAAAACATGTGATTTGCTTCTTGACATACTATTTTGGGTTCTTCTGGGTTCACGTAAAGGGTGTCTAGAAACGAATTACAAATGCTTGTATTGATTCTCTTATGGTATAGTTATGCTTATTGTCTATTGCTATATTGTTATTAAATTTAATTAGCGACATTCCATTCAAACTCCCGTTATTTCCTCTATGTTTCACCGATATTATTATAGTGTCATCTGTAACCTGCGATATCTGTTCTTGCCTTTCAAATTTTTTGCCACAATAAGCTTCATTATTACAATACGAGGGTGGCCTGAAAAATGTCTGACCTCAATGTGAAGATAGCAGCACGCATCGACAACAGCTAGTGAATATAGTTATGCATCTTTTGACAGTTACTCACTAAAATTGTAGCCATTTTAGATGGGTAGCTTTTATTTGACAGTCGGTTCAGTGAATCGATGTGAGTGTTTTTGTGAAAACAGGTAAAACTGAGTATCGAGCGTAATTAAATGTTTGTTTTTAAAAGGGTATGAGCTTACGAAAATAGAGGATGGCTTAGACTCTGTGTGTGGGGACTCTGCACCATCATTTACCACGACAACATTTTGGGCAACTGAATTTAAACGTGACCGTGAGAGCTTGGGAAACGATAAGCGTTCGGGACGTCCAAAAACTGCAACAACTGACGATAACATCGCCTAAGTTCACCAAAAGGCGCTAGACGACCGCCGAATTAAAATGAGAGGGATAGCAGAGGTTATGAAAATGTCCTAAGAACGGGTTTGTCACATAATAAATCATGATTTGGGCATGAGAAAGCTGTACGCCGGTTGAATGCCGCGTTTGCTCACGTTAGACCAAAGACGTGTTCGAGTAGACATTTCCAATAGACTCTGTTGGCGTAGTTTAGGCACAATGAATCCGAGTTTTGCCGCCAATTAATTATTGTCGATGAAACTTGGATACGCCGATATAGACCCGAAAAAAATACGGTCAAAACAGTGGACTGCAAAGGGGGAATCGGGTCCAAAAAAGGAGTTTTTTTTTCGATTGGGAAACAGTTGGCGTCTGGAAAGGAAAAACAATTACAGCAGCATACTACGCACCATTACATGAGCACCTGAAGGCAGAAATTGCGGAAAAACGGCCACATTTGCAGAAAAAGAAAATCCTGTTTCATCAAGATAACGCGCCGTCTCACACCTCGGGGGTTTCCATGGCGAAAATCCACGAATTACGGCTTAAACTGCTTGACCATCCGCCTTACTCACCAGATCTGGCCAAAAGGGTTTTCTTTCTGTTCCCTAACCTAAAAATTGCGCTCGGAGGACAGATTTTCATCAAATGAACAGTTCTTTTGCAGAGAAAACGCCGGGTACTATTTGGACGCGTTCGAGAAATGGGAGCATCTCCGGGAGAAGTGTGTAGCGTTACAAGGAGACTATATGTAGAAAAAAAAGGATAAACTTTAAGAAAAAATGTTTTGTACCTTTGTTAGGTCGGAAACTTTTCGGGCCGCCCTCGTAGTTAATAGGTTTTTTTTCGTGCACTTTTACATATTGGTTCATTCAGTAATTCTCTACATCTTTTCCTTATATAATGCTGTTACAAACTATTTTCTTCGAGAAGCAAAGTTAATCTGTAAGAGATTAATTTTCTAGAAGTGGTACAACAAAATCATAAAAGGCAAAGAGCGACGTCGTCGTGACTCCGTTACATAAATCTTAATCATTGTGTAAAATTAAGTATTTTAAATTTTAATTAATTAATGTGCCGAAATATATTGGTATTTGAGGTAGGTTATAGTATTTTATTTCGATTTGTGTATTTTTAAGACATGTTTCAGAAATAGAAGAAAAACGGGTTTAAAACCACATTTTTAAATTCATTGTATGTTAAAGATTAAATTAATTATTTTTCCAATTACATACATAGTTGAAGTCATTAAAGTTTATAATTATAGAGATATTAGTAATTGTTGTATACTATATAATATTATTTTGTTCTGTACATCTCGTTTTCTTCTAGTTTTAGTTATTCTTAAAATTATTTTCTGATGTGTGCATTTAATCTTATAAATGTTTTTTCAAATGGTGATACGTAGTTAATTTGTATTATTTCTTACTTGGTGTATACTGTAAGCAGTATTTAAGATTTCCAGAATTTCGTTTTTACTATCGTTAGTGATGTTTCTGTAGTTTACGTCCTTTGTTTGTAATTATACTTTGTTTTTTTTTCGATCGTTCCCCTTGGCAGTGACCTTTGCTTGTTCAGCCTTGCACCAACATCGAATCCTCAATATCCTATCAGATAACGAAACCTCAAACACCAAGCCAATCTTCGGCCCCACCAGGCATACACACCTTCCTGCACAAATACTCTGACAAAAAAACGACAAAAAAACGCTAAAAAGAAGTGACACACAAAAACTGTTTCCGTTCAGTTTTCTTCCTCTAAAAAAAAAAAAATACGCGCCTCCAGTATCTCATCCTCCTCTAGGCACCCGTTCCCTGACACATTTGTCTCGGTGAAAGAACCTTGGAATTGACTGTCCCGAAACTGATCGAAAACGCCCTGGTTAAATTTTAGCTTATGCAGGTTTGTGCACCAGCTGTTTCTGTTTCTCTTACCAATCGTTATATGTAGTTTATGTGTGTTTAATATATAGAATGTACATTGTTTAAACGGATATGTTTAATTTATGCAGTAAATCACAATGCACGTTTTTTATACCATAATCATTTTTATAATATTATATATAATCATAATAAAATATAAAATATAAAATATACATGTTGGCTGAATACAAACTTATTTTAACAGATTTAAATTCATTTAATGTTCCCCTGTGCGGTAATATTTCGTACATAACTAGTTGATGGCTACTACGGGTGTAGGTGTCCAAAACTCAACACTCAATACTTCTTGCTAAAATGGTCTTTGTTTTTTTCTCGTCAGACAGGGTATTTTAGGAAAGGGATTTGTGTGTTAAATACCAGTAGGAAATACTAATTTTGGGTCTGACGATGAAATTGGTTAATTTTTCGAGATACTTTGGTTTTCGAAATAGATTCTTCCAATTGTGGATTTGAATTATTTATTGTTTTAAATATCTACCTAGGCGGCAGGAACAGAAGACTAAAATGGAACTCAGTAGGACACAAATGACAGTAAAGTGATGCAGATTAAGGGAGGTAATTGGTGTGTGTGTGGGGCGTTTTCTTCGATTCTGACGTTATGTATTTGCTTTGATGTTAATTTAAGTCCACTTTTGGTAAAGTATTTTATGATTGCTATTTTTGTGCTATTTCTTTCTATTTATTCGAAAAATATTTTTATGTTATTATTATGTAAAATTTTGAATTTATTTCCTATTGTGATTTCGGTGTTCTCATATTTTGTACACATCATGAGGACCATCCAGTAGCGAAGATAGCTTGACTTTTCGGGTGTGATATTTTAGAAGGATTTTATTACCAACCTTGAATGTATTGATGTGTGAAAACTTTCTCATATATGCTTTAGCTTTGTCCTTTTTGTCCTGCAATATGCTTTTACCGGCATTATAACCACGTTGTAAACGGGCCTGTAACTCGTTAGCGTAAGTATGGTATATATATGATGGTTGGGCACTTCTGCAAATGGAATTTGGTATCATAGAGTAATTCAAATGAACTTAACATATAGCACTCTTATGGGCTATAAACGAACACTGAGTACGGTAGCGTATCCCAGAAAGCTGTTCATTGTTAACGTAGTGGCGGAGATATTCGGCTAACATTCGATGGCCGCGTTCTAAAGCATCGTTCGTTTAGGGATGATATTAAGTTAGTTGTTTGTATCTTTTCGATTTTCAGTAGCTTATATACCTGTTTAAATATATTGCTCAAGAAGTTAGTGCCTTGGTCTGTCAATACCACGTCGGGTATTCTGAAACATATAATTTTCTCCACAAAACTACGTGCTACGATAGATGCTTCTGCATTGGGTAGCGGCATCGCCGACGTAAACTTTGTTAAATCGTCTTGAAAATTTGAAATATACTTATTGTCCTCATAACTAGTTGGAAGTGCTCCGACAATATCCAAGACCACACGTTCAAAGGGAATTGTGCACGTCGTAGTGATTTTCATAGGGATAATCGGATTTTGTTTTAGTTTGTTTTGTTGTATTCCAGAATACTACCCTCTATTAAATTTAACACTGAATCTCCTTACACATCCTTAAAAACTTCCCTTAACTTATATTACACTCTCACTTAATACATACCATTCATGAACATTCACAATATTGCCAGTTACAGCGCATTTAATAACCTGCACCTTTTTATTCATTCAAAACATAGTAACTTTGATTTTCGTTCAAATTTTATTCAAGTTAAAAGTCACAGAAACTTTGTTAAAATTTGTTTTGTTCATGTTATAATTTCCAGTAAATTAGAACACAATGTTCTGTAAGTAGAGAAAAAATTCATTTGTAAAATCAGTTGAGTATCAGAAATAATAGAGTTAAGTACCAGTTGAGATTAAATAGTTGAGGCAGAAAGTTTTGAGAGTTAAGTTATCAAGTAGAAGTTTAGTTCAAATCAAGTAGCAATTGAGTTAAGTAATTAGTTCAGTTCAGTTTGAAGAGTAACACCAAGAATAAGAAAATAAATAAAATAAATCTTGTAAAAATAAATACTTTGAATTATCCCTAATTTAATGAAATAAAAGCAATTTGTGAGCAGACAATAATAATAAAAGGTCCCCGCTCTTCCCTCATCCGAGGAAGCACGGCGCCGGACATCAACACTGGTGGCAGCGGTGGGATCCAACCGAAGGATCTCTAACTAAATCAAGAAGAAAAAAAAAGTTGAAAAAAATAAGAAGAAACTAAAACGGAACTGGTGACTAGCCAATGACGATGATGATGATGCCGATGATGAGGACACTCGAAGACTGGTGAGATCCTCGAAAACTGGTGGATCCCTAAATAAATAAATAAATAAAATAGGAAAACCTAAAACGACATAACAAGAAGAAATCAAATCAATAGAATTATTAAAGAAATGGAATTAATTTTATTAAAATTTAAATCAACAAAATTAAATAAACAAAAATAAAAAGAAAATTCCTATAGAGAAGGAAGGAGAAAATATAAAACTAAGGAAAACTGAAGAAAAAAAAACAAAACTCAAGACAAAGACGTCTATCAACAGTACAACGACAACAATTAGTAGAGTAAGCATTTTTTTAATAGCTACTTTTCTCTCTACTTTTTTTAGGAAAATTTTCTAATTGGAAGCTCTCCTTTTCACAAAAAAGAATTTTTTTTTTTTTGGATAGAAATTTCTATCAATATTCTTTTAAAATTCTCATTTCAATATTTCGACGACTTTCCCATTTTTTCCTTTTTCGTCGAACATTTTTTTTCAGCTTTGGATCCCAATTATCGTATTTTTCCATATATATATATATATATATTGAATAACAAAAAGAAAGGCCAAGTTTTTCATAACCATATTTTTCAGTTAACCATAGTATTAAGAATTGATAACAAATTTTCGCCATACAGTGTTTTAAACTTTCACTATTATCAAAGACTCTGTGACTTTTAAATTGAATAAAATTTGGACGAAAATCAAGGTTTCTATGTTTTGAATGAAATAAAAAGGTGCAGGTTATTAAATGCGCTGTAACTGACAACATTGTGAATGTTTGTGAATGGTATGTATTAAGTGAGAATGTAATATATGTTAAGGGACGTTTTTATGGATGTGTAAGGAGAAATAGTCAAAATAGTCTATTTACATTACATATTAACTAACTAAATTTAAATATTTCTCCTTGTAACCTTTTCTTTTCTTATCCAAAAGTTATTATTACTTATTATATTGATGACATAATATTAATATTATTGTTTCAAAATTCTCATTTCCGTTCGAATATATATATTAATTCCAAAATTTCCAATATATATATTACCTCTAAAATTTCCTTTCTTTCGTTTTCCGTTCGAATATATAAATATTCCAAAATTGCCAATAGATATTACCTCTAAAATTTTCTTTCGTTATTCCCCCTCCTTTACTTTTTGTTTTTTTTTTTCGTTTTCGTCAATTCCTACAATTGTTTGGATAGTTCATATATATTGAATAAAAAAACAAAGGCCATTTGTTATGTGTTTATCTTTTCCTTAAATTTATGGACAATTTACAAAACTGTGTTGGGTCCTAATTTTAAGATAATTGTTAAAAATTGGGTTAACTTGTGTGTATAGGTTATTTATTGATTCCGAAAATAGTTTTATATTATTATTGTGTAAAATTTTTAATTTATTTCCTATTTTGGTTTCCAAGTTCTCATCGGATACTATGTTGTGTATTTCGTAAGGACCCTCCCATAAAGAAGCGAGCTTATTTTTTGCGGTATGATTTTTTATGAGGACCTTGTCGCCAACATTGAATGTTTTATGGCTTGTTCCTTTGTCATAACACGGTTTAGCTTTTTCCTTTTTGTCCTGCAACATGTTTTTAGCACCTTTGTAGCCGTGCTGTAGCCGGGCTTTTAGCTCGTTAGCGTAGTTCCCATAGTTGTATGAGGTTTGCGGATTTGTGCTGATAGAATTCGGTATCCGTGCAGGAAAACCATAAATTAATTTAAAAGGGCTAAATGCGGTGCTACTATGAGGTGTGGTATTATACACAAACATTGAATATGGTAGCCAGGTATCCCATGAAAGTTGGTCCTTGTTAACGTAGTGTCTGAGATATTCGGCCAACGTTCGGTGGCTACGTTCTAAGGCTCCATTTGTTTCGGGATGATAAGTCCATATTACACGATACAGGCGGCTAGGCAGGGGAAGAACAAATCCGCTATCAACCGATATACAATAAACCCCCTGAACTGGCTCTCTCTGTCGGAATTTCTGATGTTTTCAGAATCGTCCCTACCTTTAACGGGAAACCCTGCGACTTCGGTAAATATATTTCTGGGGGAGACGTTTTATTTAGATCCATAAAGAAGGCGGACCCGGATATATATGAGACATTTTTAGAGCTAGTCAAAAATATACTAGAGGGTGCTGCATACGATCTTATTAGGTATAGCAAAATCGCTAAGTGGCAGAAGTTAAAGGAAAAACTTGAATCGGAATAGAAAGAGGAGCAATCTCGGTCAACGGCACACAATGAGTTGATTTCTCTGAAACAAAACTACAGAGAAACCGTCCGGGAATATGGCGATAGAGTTGCGAATGCTCTAAGGACTCTAAACTCTGCCACGTGTGAAATAACAGCAGACGCGGTGGTTGGGGGAATTCTTAATGGAAGAAATCAAAAAATTGGCCATACAAATATTTGAAGATGGACTAAAGAACGAACAGCTAAAGATACTAGCTAAAGCCCATGTGGGAAATAGTTTAAAACAGTCGATTGCCCATGTAGTAGCGCATGCTGCTCGAATGGACAACTCTCCCAGGCCATATAACTATAATGACAGATTTAATCGAATAGTCTGCCAAACATGTGGTAAGTCAGGGCATACACAAGACACATGTTATCGAAACATGCAGTCCACTTTTCCGAATGGACAACCCATAAAAGGGAATACAACATTTTATGCAATTTCTGTGGAATAATCACACAGATGTCTAGGAATGGATCGGCTTCAACAAATTACCAACAAGGTACAACAACGCGTAACCTATTCCGAAATAATCCTACAAACTCTGAAAATCGTTTTGGTGAAAATTCTAGGACCACCAATAGACAAAACGATCGGCAAAATGTTCACTGTTCTCGGGTGCAAGAGTCGGAAAACGAGGCCTGACGCCAACCAAAATTGATGGAAGACAGACCAAATTTTTCTATTTACAGCATTACATCTTTGGAAATAGATAACGATCATTTTAATGAAGCTCCCTACCAAATTTACCTTGAGCCCACATACTCCTATAAAGCTAGACATACGAGGGTTGCCTTTTATATTTCGGGATTAGAGAACAAAAACAAATATTGATCATCGAAAATCACTTTATTGTTTTTCAAAATATTCCCCATGAAGATCTATACACTTTTGCATGCGTTTGAAGCAACTGTCGAAGCACTTTTGCCACTCTGATTGAGGTATCTCCAACACATGCATTCTGAATGCAGCAACCGCTTCTTAAGGTGTCGAAAAACGTTGACCTCTCAGTTTGTTTTTTACGTACGGGAATAAGAAGAAGTCATTCGGTGCCAAGTCAGGACTATACGGCGGATCACCCATCAAATCGATGTTTTGGGTGCTCAAAAATGCAGTTGTCGCAGACGATGTGTGAGAGCTCGCATTGTCGTGGTGAAGAGTGATCCGTCTTCGGCGGTTGGTTTTCTTGATTTCTTGGAAGAAAACTGGCAAACAAATGGTTGTGTACCACTCAGAATTGACTGTTCTGCGTTGTTCTAGTGGTACGGTTGCGATATGTCCAGTTTTCCCGAAAAAACAGGCGACCATTTGCTTGGAAGTGCTTCGTGCGCGAACAACTTTTGTTGGATTTGGCTCATTTTGAAACACCCAGACAGTCGACTGCTGTTTACTTTCGGGCCCATACGCGTAAATCCACGATTCATCACCTGTCACGATGTCATAGACGTGGTTCGAAGCACCGCGACCGTATTTTTTGAGCATTTCTTTCGATCAATTGACACGACCATTTTTTGGGCGATTGACAAATTGTGTGGGATCCAACGCGAACAAATTTTTTTGACAGTCAAATGTTTATGCAATATAGAATGTATGCTGGTCCCACTAACGCCTAAGGTTGTCCCAATCTCACGATAGGTCACATGACGATCTTCCAATATCAGTTCGCGCACAGCATCAATGGTTTTCGGAACAACAACTGATTTTGGACGACCTTCACGAAATTCATCTTGGAGTGAACTACGGCCACAATTGAATTCACCATACCATCGATAAACACTGGTCCTTGATGGAGCTTAATCGCCAAAAATTGAATTAACTTCATCCATGCAATGTTGCTGAGTTATTAATTAAATGTCGACGATTTAATTCCATTGTTGGGCCGAGATGAATCTTTTAAGTTACTGTAAACAACACAAATAGCGCTCGTATGTCAAAACGTTCTGAGTGCGTATAACCTCAAAAATGTCCAACTTTACGACAGAGCTGTCAATTGCCGGATTGCAACACCAGGGTTGCCAAATCCCGAAACATAAGAGGCAAACCTCGTATAAACGAAGATAACCCAGACCCTAATATAAAGACTCCGATTTATACTCCAATTCTGGAAAATAATTCAGCAACACAGACTAAAAATTCGAAATTTTCAACAGTATTAAAGACTGAAATCCCTAATATCTCGGCTGTCTCTATTGACAACGCAGACACTTCAGCAACCAAGGCTGAAAACTCAGCAGTATTAAAGACTGAAAATTCGGATCTTGCAAAAAATATACAAACAAAATACCCTAATATTCCGGCTTTCCCGACACTTCAGCAGCAAAGACTGGAAATTCAGCAGTGTTAAAGACTGAAGACCCAAAAGTTGCATCCCAAGTCAGTTCAGCAGCTAATACTGATGAACAAATCTTTTCTGCAGCAAAGACTGAAGGATTGAATGTTTCTACAGCAGATATAACTGAAGAAATAGTTCAAACAGCAAATAGGACTGGGAACCAAGATGTTCTAACAGCTAATAAGTCTGAAGAACTATACGAATCAGTAAATGTGACTGAGAAACTAAATGATCCATCAGCAGTGAGTAAGACTGAAAAGGTAGACGTTCCGACAGTGGTTAAAGCTATGGACACTGACAACACTAAGCCGAAAACAATAAATATTTTAAACAACGAAAACAAACACAAACATTTAATCAAACACGAAATAATAAAAAATGAAAATAATAATTTAACTAAAATAGGTACGGAAAAGGAAAACGATATAAGTACATTACAAAAATTTTTTTTTTCAACAATGAACATAATATACAAAAAAATAAAAAGTTACACAGTCATTAAGGACATTTGAAATCATTTCTTAAGAAGTTTTTTGGTATTATGCATTTCTATACAATCATCATAATAATAGGCCCAGAAGAGTTTTGGAAAATTTTCCATAAATTTAAGGAAAAGATAAACACATAACAAATGGCCTTTGTTTTTTTATTCAATATATATGAACTAATCAAACAATTGTAGAAATTGACGAAAACGAAAGAAAATTTTAGAGGTAATAAATATTGGAAATTTTGGAATTAATATATATTCGAACGGAAAAGGAAAGAAAGGAAATTTTAGAGGTAATATATATATTGGAAATTTTGGAATTAATATATATATTCGAACGGAAATGAGAATTTTGAAACAATAATATTAATATTATGTCATCAATATAATAAGTAATAATAACTTTTGACTAAGAAAAGAAAAGGTTCCAATGAGAAATATTTAAATTTAGTTAGTTAACATGTAATGTAAATAGACTATTTTGACTATTTTTCTCGTGTTACGAACTTTTTGATTATTGTAAAAATTTAGTTAATATATAATGTAAATAGACTATTTTTCTAGTATTAAGAACTTATTGATTATTGTAACCTAAACAACGAAAACAAACACAAACACTTACGCAGACACGAAATAATAAAAAATTAAAATAATAATTTAACTAAAATAAGTACGGATAAAGGAAATACTTATAACATTACAAATTTTTTTTTTACAACAATAAACATTTATTCAAACACAAGATACAAAAAATTAAAAAGTTACACAGTCATTTAGGACATTTGAAATCATTTCTTAAAAAGATTTTTGGTATTATGCATTTCTAAACAAACATCATAATAATAGGCCCAGAAAGGTTTTGGAAAATTTTCCATAAATTTAAGGAAAAGATAAAGACATAACAAATGGTCTTTGTTTCTTTATTCAATATATATGAACTAATCAAACAATTGTAGGAATTGACGAAAACGAAAAAAAAAAAGTAAAGGAGGGGGAATAACGAAAGAAAATTTTAGAGGTAATATCTATTGAAAATTTTAGAATTAATATATATTCGAACGGAAAAGGAAAGAAAGAAAATGTTAGAGGTAATATATATATTGGAAATTTTGGAATTAATATATATACGGAAATGAGAAATTTGAAACAATAATATTAATATTATATAATTAATATAATAAGTAATAATAATTTTTGGATAAGAAACGAAAAGGTTCCAAGGAGAAATATTTAAATTTAGTTAGTTAATATGTAATGTAAATAGGCTATTTTGACAGGACTTGGGTGGGGGGTATGTTTTTGCCACTTTCATCTTTTCAGGATCCGGTTTAAGACCATGTTTGGGATTATATGACCAAGGTACATTCATTCTCTCCTCAGAAAATTACATTAGTCTGATTGAAACTTCAGGTTATTTTTCCGTAAACAGTTGAATACTCTTTTGAGATTAGAGTTATGGTCTTGTAGGTCATATCCGTAAAGGACTATGTCATCAACATATACAAAGCAGTCAAACCCTGTAGACCAATCAAAACATTCTTCATTAAACTCTGAAAGGTTGTGGGTGCATTTCGTATACCAATTGGCATACGATTGTATTTATAATGCCCAATGGGGTACTGAAACCAGTTTTGCACCTGTTTTCATTATCCATGAGGATTTGATGACAACCATTTGTCAAATCGAGGGTGCTAAAGTAAATTTCCCTGTCTAATTGATCTAAAATATCTGTAATATTTGGTAACGGATATGCATCGGTAACTGTTAGTTCATTCAGGCTACGGAAATCGACCGCGACTCTCCATATATTATTATCTTAGTTGTCGGTTTTTTTTTTGTACCAGAGGCAAGGGGAAGTTGCATGGACTAGCGCTGTGCTGAATAATGCCGCTTTTTACCACGTCGTTCACCTGTCTGTGGACCTCGGTGTTTTGTGTCTGCGAGAATGTAGGGTCTCGTAAATAAGGATGGTTTGTTTTGGTCAGTAATGATTTTATGTTGTAGTGCTTCCCTAAACGTAAGGTTGTCGCCTTCGAGGTAAAATAAATCACTGTATCCTTTACATATCTGGATAATTGATTGTTCCCCTTCTTCATAACAGCCACCGAGATCAATGACTGACTTCAACTTATTTAGTCTGCCTTAATTGAATCATTTTATTGGTTAGACACCAGGTTAAAGTTATCTGTCCCATTTCAAATCAACGTATTTGATTATATTTACTCTCCGTTCAGTTTCTGCAGTGTTCATCATTAGTATCTTAATTTTTGAGTCTTTGGGTCTGGCCAAAGGTTCGCCAACATATAAACTAGGCATACATTGTTTCTTTTGAATGATTATATATCACCCGACATGGATTAGTATTTATCATTTAAAGGGAATTCTATTACCTCATACGTATTTACAGGTTATTGTTCAAAGTTATTCTATACAGCCTGTGTGCCCGTTTGCTCTTCCTCTTCAACAATTATTTTAATTTCGTCCTAGTTCTCACGATTTTTAGTAGGGTTAGTATTGCTAATCCATTTACGTTTTATTAAGTTTCAACTTTTTACCCTGCTTAGATTTATTTTCTTCTAAGTTCTTAGTTTTGCTCGAATCAAACTGAGTATCTGGGTCGGTAGATCGTGATTCAAATATTCACTCACCACCACCGGCGCCCCGTTCATATGGCTGTATGTCTTTCCTCGATAATCACCATCGTTATCCACGGATAATGAGTCCCTCTCCTCTAAATGGCTCGGATTATTATTGAAATTATATCTCTACGACGTCGTTTCGTATTGCGCCGCCATATGCCAGATTTATCTTTTCGGTAATTAGATGGAAAAGATCTTTTACAGATTAATTTACTTTCTTCAAGGAGGGTGGGATGTAGTGCTCTCGAACCAATCTTCAATGCTTCAGAACCAATCGTGACACCCATAATGTCCATGATTTTCAAAATACGCGAAGACCCTGCATTAAAAATACGCACGGCTATATAATTGGCAATTTCGGTGGTTCCTGTTCCAGCATGTATATGCTTTGGTGAGAAAGTCCGGACTAATGAGTTAAATGATTAACTATTATTCTGTTTCTGAACCTAAACACCGATTCAGCATACTCTCTTTAGATAAACCATCGTAAATCGGCCTTATCGCCTCTAAGACTCGATCATTTAGAGGAGGATTTTCGTGCACAAACTCATCTAATGTACTGTGGCGTCTACAACAGATGCACACACAAGCACACAAGCAAATAGTGAAGAACACCGAACGAAAATCGAATAAGAAAACACATCAGTGCCAAATACCATAGCGATAAAATAACAATTCACATCAGTGGAATATATTTCAGTTTAAAAATTGAATTCTAAAATCGGCCAGTAACCTGATGTGTTACGCTTGGGTTCAATTTTTGGTGATTCTAACTGTCATAGCGTCAGTTCGAATCACGCGTTATTCTCTATAATTCGAAACGCTATAATTGGCAACCCCGACGTGATCTGTACACACAGCACACACTTTCTCATAGTAAACAGAACTTCACACACGATCACGACTTCCGCATAGAGGAACCCGCACATTCGCCACCTCCGACGATCTCTCGCTCCATCGTGCTCACACGAAATTGATCGTGACGAAGTCACGGAGGAGGAAGTGGTGTGGCGTCTCTAACAGATACACACACAAGTACATGCCACAGTACCCCAGCATTTCCTTTTTGCCATTGGCACCAGCTTGATAGACTAGGTGGGCAATACCTGCGTTGAGAATTTTTATCACTTGATCTTTTATGATGATAAGTTGCTCATATTTCTCTTTTCATTTCATCTGTTGAATGCGGATCCCGCCGAATAGCCAAACCGTAGTACAATGTTAATTCATTGATAATTTTATCGGTAAGTGTACCATCACCTCTTCCACCAAGACCTTCATTGTTTTTTTTTTTTTTGCTTTACGTAATCTTGAGCCCATATGTTTCTGCATGTGTCCTACACACTCTTTTTTCCACTACAGGATGACCATTATAAGCATTAATATAAATATTGCATTTAAATGTTTTTGAATCAAGATCTCCTATATATTTGACACATTTCTCCATCGAAGGCTCAAACATTTCAATTAACGCATCTATTTCCATTTTCCCGCGCATCCATGATGATTTATGGTGCAAAAATCCTTGTGCTCTGCATACCACCCTTCGTAGGCCTCGATGTTTTGGGTTTTTTCCATACGTTACAAGTTTGACAAAAACTGGATTTCACGTCTGTATCGATTCGTGTTTTGCTGTATTTACCGATAAGCATAGTAACTCCAAAAAGCAAGGTGGAACCTCTTTCCTTTTTAGTACCATCTCCAGAAATTGTGAAATGTATTGGATTAGAATCAGGATCAGAGGCTAATATTATTTCTTTCTCTTCTTCAACAGCATTTGAAATGATTTAATTTTATAAACACCCGATGCGGCAGAAATTTGTTTTCGATGGTACAGGAAACCTTTCCTGCAGTTTGTAAAGGTGTGTCAGGTTGTACAGTTTCCAGTAAACATTCAAACGTTACGGCTCGTCCTTTCTTAAATTGTCTTGTCACATTACACGACCATAAAGCATCGTGAATAATATTCTAAATAAGCAATACAATCATTCCGGTAGTGCGAACTCACCGCGTAGTTTTACCGTAATTAGCAAATAGTGAACAAATCAACCAAGTTATCCACGCATCGAGTACAATCATCCGTCCAAACATTCATTTCCGGGTGCTAAAAAGTACATCAACCTTCGGTAACGTGTACTGGATCGTTTATATCAAAATCACCATCGCTATCCGCAACATTAATCCAGTAATTATATCTAGACGGTGCCCCTGTGTTGTTTGTATGTAGTGAATTCTGAGTGCCTTCAATTTGTTTGCTGTGTACATCCATGCGCTGTCCATGTTTTTCTTTAACTGATCACCTGCAGTCGGTCCAAATTTTTATGTAGACGAAATTCCCGACAACTAACTTGGAATTTATATTTCTACATATTCTCTTTGTTCCCCACGACTGCATTAGCGCAGGGGAAACGTTCTGGACTGTCATTTCACAATTGGAGAGTTCGAATTGTGCACACAATTTGTAGTTTATTTAGCATATAACCATCATAATCTAAGCATATCAAATCAACATTAATCACTAACTACTAGCTGCGGCGACCAGGCACCACAGAGAGGAAGGCGCTTGGCTCACACAGGACAAGACAAGACACGTTAAAAAAAATCATATATTTTCATTCTTTGTAATCCAAATTTGACATCTTTTTTTTGTTTTATATATTTACTTTGTACTTCCAAATAATAATATCTATCATCTATCTAGATCTTTATTGTAATCTGTTTGTTAAACACAATTTCCCCATTTCCAATCTACTGCCCATTCACCCATTTCATATATTCCTTAATTCTCCGATAGTGCGTGATCGGTTAGCTCGGGTGTGAAGAAAATTGCTTGACGATTGCTTCTTTGATAGAGAGTTTCGAGGTCGTTGTCTTTCGCATCTTTCAATGATTTGTTTAATAGACTTTCTTTTTCATTTTCCCATACCGTTCCTCTCCTTTCTGCATCGTTTTATCTCCAATAAAAATGGAAGACTGTGATAAACCGTATTACACTGCTTCAGAAACCGGCGCAAAATTAATCTCGTTCAGAAGAGCCCTCCTGCACGGGCCGCGGGAAAGGAGCCCCCTCCTACATAAACGAATACTCTCACAATGTCACTTTCTTCTGGGACGATATGATAGCATCTCCTCGTCACATGTTGTACTTGCATTCACACATTTAAGCGAGTTTCTCGGCCAAACTTTGGAAGATCTAAAACTATTTCAAAAAAAATGTCTACTAGAGCTCACCAGACTTGATATGTAGTATTTAAATCAGCTGAGGAGGTGCCCTCCGCTCTTGAACGCTATGACCCTTCGTTAATAACCCATCACAATAGGGGTGAAAGCCAAATTGCATTTAGCGAAAAATCGCTAAAAGATGAGGTATAACAATGCATCAATAATGCGATCTGTGACCTTGGGTTTGACCTTCGAACGCAAATCAGGGCCTTAGAACATTCAACAGACATAACAAGAAGCATAAATGCCTTATCAAAAAATATCTCTTCCTACAAACCCCTTCCCCAAAACATGTCCCCACCCGCCACTCTTGTCAAGGGAAACCCTTTTACTATCCGTACTATCAGCACTGGCCGACAACATGATTGACATGGGAAACGACCTCACTCTTATGTAGGTGCTGATAAGCGACCAAACTGATGAGATTAAATCTGTAGCAGTTCGTACAGTTGAAGTCCATGAACGGGTCTCCCGTGCTCGTTGTTTAACTACCGATACACTGATACCCAATTTCCCTCCCACGTGGGATGGGGATCCCGCCTTGGGCCTGCAAACACTACACACACACTAGGCCGCCGATCAGCCCCACAAGCTCTATTCACCGCCTTGGATCAACTTGGTCCCTTCAAGAGTGGAATGAGAGGATCACAAAATTAAATAAAAACAACTTCTCTCCTTTTACTGTCACCGACATCCCTATAAACGGCCATGCTTCCTGGGTATCCAACTTCTTCCCAAATTATTACGCGACCAGCATCATTAACGTCAACAAAATCCCAAACCAGCCCCCCAACTCATTTTGTTTTTACATCCCCTCTCCCTATGAATGGCTATTCCTTCACCCCCCAAATGGCGCTCTTAAACAGGGTAAATTTTCCGTTTTTAAAAACGACACTAATATTAACACTTCCCTTATTCATAAATTGAGCCCCACTCGTAAACATCCCCACCCCGCTCGCAATAATTCTACAAGATCCTCGCCCAAGACTTCTCGCCCATACAGTTACTTCCCACGACACAGCCGATCCTCCAAACCCGCTTGTTGGCGCTAATTCCAGACATTTGTTATCGAGTTCAATTTTATAATTAATATTTTTTTTTTAATTATTGCAAGAAGTTTGAAGTAAATTAGGAAGGAGTTTTACCACCGACCTAAAAATCCTCTTAATACTTTCTAGTTTTTTTGGTTCAGGGTAGTTTTTAATTCTCAGGATCAGTGTTCATCGATTTGTGGCTAATTGTGTAACCCAGAAATTTGACGTATGATTTGAAATAGTGTGACTTTTCGTCCGAGATTGTTAAATTGGCATTGTATAGTGCTTCAAATATTTCCCCAGGTGTTGTATATGCTCCCCTTTACTTTTGGAGAAAAAAAAAAACGATTACATCATCGATGTATAAATAGCAAAAATTCGCACTGTATGGACACACGGCATATCGTCTACATATCTTTGAAATATTGCTGGTGCATTTTTTAGTCCGAATGCCAGTCTATTTTATTCGTACAACGCACCATTTAATGCAAAATCAGTCTTTTCTTTTTTATCCTCTTCTTTAATCAGTATTTGGTGAAATCCTGATTCTAAATCAAGGGTTGATAACCGTTTGGCTTCTCCTAAGTGTGGTATAGTATGCACAATGTTTGGCATGGGGTTTTTGTCACCTACCGTCTGTTCATTTAGGTTTCGGTAATTATTTAGTAATCTTAGTTTTGACTACCGTTCTCATTTATACCTTTTTTGGTACAATATGGTGATCTCGACGGGCGAATTATTTCTCTCTCTGCTAGCTTTTCTATCTCTATATTTACAAATTCATGGTCGGATATTCGGTATAGATATTATTTTGAACATATTGGTTCTTCTGATCATAGCTTCGTTCTGATCGTAGCTACTACATTAGTGGCATATAGTAGGTCTTCATTCACGCGTCTGTTCCTATCCATGTATTCTTCTATTTTATTGTTATATTCTTCATCAACCATTATATAATTAGTCTTCTGTATTTTTGTTTCATTTCCTGTTTTCAGTATGAATTCGTTAAAATTTATTTCTGTTTGCATTTCTTTCAACCCTTTTATAAACCCACCAACAGATCGTGTTCTTTGAGCTCTGGTAGTTCGTGGTGTGTTAAACTATACCCTAGTATGTATGTTTCTTTTATTCCTAACTATACTATTTACATGGATTGTTTTGGTGCAGATTGGTTCGATTGGGATGTTGTGGCCTAGATCTAGATCTAGGATCTTACTGCAATAATTGTGAATATATTATGGTATAGAATTCTATACTTTTGGTAATTTTCCTAATTTTTTAAAGTTGAAATTGGCACTTGGTTACTTAGACTAAAAAAAGATTCTTTAATATCTTCACTTACATTATTCTCCATAGCAGTTGGGACCTCGCTGGGGCGCAAATTGTTCATCTGTCGTGGCTGAAGATATTGTTGGCTGTACTCTATGTCACGTTGCTGCTGTCCAAAGGAGTTGTTCTGTCTTCACCTGCTTACCGTTGATTTGTCTTCGTTGAAAATTGTTGAAATTAGGATTATTCATGTTTTGGGGTCGATTGCGCTGGCCTTTGCTGTCCTTGATATTGAGTATTTCCGTTATTTACCATGAACCCGGATGAAATGTTATTTTGTGTATCGTGTTGGATTGTGAGTGCGATTCCATATGCTTCTGGCAGTGAAAGTGCTTTTGTGGGTATATAATGTTTGACCAGCTGTTACGGTTGTACAGTCCGTTGGAGAATATCTTTGTAGCTTCCTGCTCTGCTTCATTCTTTATTTCGTCGTGCTTATAAACCATCCGGGATGGACTAAAACAGCGGGTGGCCTTTTAGCGGTTCTACGAACCATACAACTCCTTACAGGTTGAGTTATCCTTTCCGCCAAGGAACATACTTACGTTTTTCCAATACACGTGTCCGCAGACACGTGTCCCAATAGCCGGTGATCATACCTGTAACAAATATTATAAGAAATTATAACAACGTTGAACCTGTTACGTTTGTATTTATAACAATTAAATTAATGAAATATAGAAGGTGGGACTTACTGTGGTTTATCTTAGAGCGACCGTTGAGCGGTCGCTGTGCTGTTGTTATTGTTGTTGTTACAGGGGGCGTTGTTTTGTTCCTCCTGTTGTGGTTGACTGCGACAGGTTGCAGGGGGCGTTGATGGTTGCTCCCCTGTTTGGTTGTCTTCCTCCTGCGTTCTATTGTCGACACCGTTTCACAAATAGTCGTCCCCAAGACATTGGAATATGCGAATATACTGTACCATTCGAAGGTTCATTTGGAGTAGTAATGCTTCTGGTTAGATTTTCACCAAATGATTAGAACTGCTTCTCGTACATTGGAATATGTGAATATATATTGTACTATTCGCAAGGTTCATTTGTATGTGCCAAAACGTTTGAAGATTTACGACGAATTGACATTTTTCCGAATTTATTTCCGGTTGTTATTTTATTTTATTATTTTTTTTCGCCGCCAAGTAGAATTTGCATAAAGTAGTTTATGCAAATTAGTGGATTCTGGGGGGACCTGGACTCAATGTCGGTCCGTAACATATTTCAAAAAGACTGACTAGAATCCGGATTACCTACCCTACTGCTAGAGGTTGGGGACCAAAGACGAAGAGATAAACATCAAGCAAAAAAATGGGAAGCACAAAGAAAAGTCGCACGATCAACGACCATTTTAAAGTGTAAGGGGTATCTTCCTCATTCACTCAATCATAAGTAATAACAACCAGTTGGCCATAACGTACAAAGCAAGTTAGTACTTTTCTAAGCCTGCTGGAGATATTTTTAATCATTTAATGTAAATTAACTGCGACCACGGAGAGTACTTTGAAGTACACTTAAATGCCAAAGTACAGGCACACAGAAGGGGGTGATGATAGGGAAAAGTTGTATTGATGTACATTCATCTTGAAAGCATTGAGGTTATACTGCCGGGGAAACACATGAACAGTCAGTTTGCAGACAGTTCGGCTGAAATATGATTCGATGTGTTTAGTCATTAATATGACTATATAGTATGTAGTGTAACAACATACGCACGACATGACCACAGACAATAATATTAAATACATTAATTGCCCGTGTCACATTTTCCAAATATCAAATAACCAGCATTCGTTGTTGACCATAAATTCAAGGTCAACTCATTTCATTTCGTATACAAACGAATAGTTCCGGTTACGAAGAAACGTTTCCGAGTTTATTATTAGCAAGCAATTAATGAATTAATTGGGTCAACTCGTAGCGTAGTTTTTGCATTGCACTCTTAATTGATTGTAAAAAATGAAATAGCTTAAGTAATCAATAAGTGAAGTTACCGTTAAGAAAAGAATTGCATATTAAGCAATATTTGTATGGAAATTGTAAATAATTGAACGAATGATTGGGAGTATAAATACCCCAGCATTTTTGGAAGTAAAGTTAATCATATACCTGAAACGTATTGATTCATTAACTGCGGCGCTCTACGCCATATGCTTTAAGCGAGCTGCGCTTTAATCAGCACCCATAGGGAACTAGGTTGTAGATAGTCTCTTCCAGTAATAACACTACATGACGATTCTGTCAAAAATATTACATACCTGCCAAACCTTTCCACCGTCGTACCCCACATGGCGATTATGTTCCCGTTGACTACTTAAAGATACGGCACTAAAA
Organism: Microdon myrmicae; assembly: GCA_963931805.1. NCBI lineage: Eukaryota > Metazoa > Arthropoda > Insecta > Diptera > Syrphidae > Microdon > Microdon myrmicae. Next base: position 179,942 of record CAWVOU010000025.1, read on the forward strand.
CTTGTGCATAAAGTAGGATACACTATCACATTAGGTATCACATAGGCATTATACAGGGTTTCCTCATCACATTGTATCTGCATCTGTATCTGAGCACAGTTGGTCCTATCATCTGTATCTGAGCACAGTTGTGAAAGTGTTATTCAAAGTGAAAATTTAATGTAAATTCAAAGTGTTAATCGAAATCGAAATATAATTCGAAATATAATTCAAAGTGCCGTATATGCTGTGCAGTAATGCACCAGCCCAAGACTACTTAATAAAGCGAAAAAGAAAGGCTATCGACTTTCTTCGCAACCCCCCTAAAAAGACGGCAGCTATATTGGAAAATATGGAAAACATGACCTTAACACAGGATCAAAGACTCCAGCAGGCCCTGGATCACATCAAGGCCCAGGAGAAGCTTATCAAGGAATTAACGAAGAGAATCGACGAATTGGAAAGCAGCTCTGCAAACTTTCCTGAAATGTTGGACGAGTCTGACATGGAGGAGCAACCGTCTCATCTATCAGCACCAGCTACCAAGACAACGCCAAAAATCTCCAGTATCCAAAAAATGTCTGGAAGTCATAATCAACCGAAACCCCAAATAAATAACGCCGCTGCCAATGGAAGGGTTCCAAAGAACGGGAGGCCACCACAAATCAACATAAAAAAAGTTAACAACATCAAACAAGTTATTCAGCTTCTGGAGAGCGCCCTGGGGCACCGGAATTTTACCACCAGATCGAGAGGTGACAACGTGTCCGTAACACTCTCCTCTTTAAAAGACCACGCGCTAGCTGAAAAAGCGCTTATCTCGAATAAACTGGAGTTCTTCACCTTCCTCAGGGCGGATCTCAAACCGAAAACGTTTATAATACGACACATCGACCCTGC
>CAWVOU010000026.1:0-165448 GCA_963931805.1 Microdon myrmicae
AGCAAATCTTCAAAGTGATAGAGAAGCCCATACGAAATCGATTAACGCGTTAAAGAAGGAAACTAAAAAGGCTTTAGAATCAAACCTAAACCATATTTACGATAGATTCAGAGGGATTGAAAATTACTTGTTCCAAAAATTTATCGAGAAAAAATCCTCCAGAATTGTTGAAGAACAGCGAAAGTAATAAGACGAAGAAAAAAACATAAAACATTTGTTAAGATATGAATACTCGTATTGATGAAGATGATGATGAAAAGAGAAGTATTGTGAATGAACTTTATAGACAAGCTCGTAGAAATTTCAAAAGGCGGCGAGTAATCACAAAAGGAATAGATGATCTCTGGCAAGCAGACTTAGTTGAGATGGGTGCATATTCAAAATTTAATCAAGGTCATCGTTTTCTCTTAACAATCATAGATACTTTTTCAAAATTTGCTTGGGCTGTGCCGCTTAAAACTAAAAATGCTTTCGACGTTACAAAGGCTATGAAAAGTATATTTGTCGGAGAGGAGCGATCACCAACAAATTTACAAACCGATCCCGGAAAGGAGTTCTTCAACAACAATCTAATGAGAAAGCACGGTGTTAATCATTATTCAACGTATAGCGTTGTTAAGGCATCAATAATCGAACGATTCAATAGAACCCTTAAGAGTCTAATGTGGAAGGAATTCAGCTATAATGGATCATACGAGTGGTTGAATATTTACAACAGCTTGATTATGAAATATAATAACACAAAACTTCGAACTATCGGAATGTGTCCAAGTAAAGTAAACTATTCAAATGAAAAGCTAATATTAAACTCGGCCTATAACAATGTGAAAATATATGACAAACCTGCATTTCTCGTTGGTGATCACATGCGAATCAGTAAATATAAGCATGTTTTTGAGAAAGGCTGTGGGGTACGAGGGTATGGGGTGCCAAAACACGGGCACTAATTCCCTTTTACACCCGACGATTGTGCGCGGAATAAAAACACGATTCAGGATTGGAGTTTTAACGCTTAACTTTAATTCGTAATCAACATTCGATATCGGCTCCGATTGTTCGGGACACTGGTACACAAGAGAATTGTTACTATTGTTCTGGACACTGATACACAAGCTGCTGTGGTGCAAAAATCGACTATTTACAAAATTGTTAAAATCGTTCTGCGCACTGGTATACGAGTTATTGTAATCGAAACATGAAGTACATACAGAATTGTTACTATTGTTCTGGACACTGATATACGAGTTATTGTAATCGAAACATGAAGTACATACAGAATTGTTACTATTGTTCTGGGCACTGATATACGAGTTATTGTAATCGAAACATGAAGTACATACAGAATCGTTACTATTGTTCTGGACACTGATATACGAGATATTGTAATCGAAACATGAAGTACATACAGAATTGTTACTATTGTTCTGGACACTGATACACGAGTTGCCTTGATCGTTGACACCGTACACCTTGACTCCCCTGTGGCGATGGGTTAAAGATACTCGCGGCACATGTACACGTTTGCGCGATTAGTATTCGAGACTTTAACGGGGGGCTTGATCGACCGCTGTGGCGGTTGTGACTTATTATTGTGTGCCGTTTGGCGGTTGGATAACGACTGGCTCATGAATGAAAATAATTCATTCATTGCGTCGTGGCGGTGCGTCATAGCAGAGTTAGGCTCGCTGCCAATTACGGGGAATTGTGGACGAGTTGCTATGCTCGCATAGGAATTCAGTTCCAACGAATTCTGGCCGTACAGGCTGGGTTGACTTCGTTGGTTGGGTGTACCGGGAATTGGTTTGGCGACGCGAGCGAGTATGGGCATGCATTTTCGGGGGAAATTGGAATGGCTTGGGTGCAAGCAAGGGATATGGTTTAGATAGAAATGTTAACCGAAATAATTTCGGGGAAATGTGCGCGGTTTATTTGGTTGGTAGTGTTCCGTTGAGGATTGGGTATACGCTTTGTTAAGGCATATGGACTTCGGAGAAATGTGTGCGGCTGGGTATGCTTGCTGATGTTCCGTTGAGGATTGAATATGCGTTTGCTATGGCATACGAATTTCGGGGAAATGTGGATTGTTTGGTTGCGTTGAGGAAATATGGATAATTGAGTAACGCAATTTTGGGAAAATGCATGTGGTGGTGGTTAGAATATATTCGGTTGAATTATATTCTCTTGGAGGTTTGGGAAATATTTTATTGCGGAGGTGATTTTTGCATGTTTGCAGGTTAGGGTTGTGGGTTGGTTCTGTGTGATGTAGAGAACCCCCACAGTACTCCCCGCCCAGTGACGTAGTCACGAAATAAGGGTAGGGCGAAAGGAGTAGGTTGGTGTGTGGCGGGAGGGGTGTTAGGTAGCTAGGGGTCCGGTGGGTTTGGTTTGTCCGGGGGGGCGCGCTTGGCCACGGGTACGTGGTGGTTGGGGCGGCTGGTGGTTGCTGGTGGGGTCGGGTATTGGTGCGGGTTGAGGGTCTGGGGCTGAAGCCTCCAGGAAACAAGGTTTGAGTCTCTCGACACTGACCGTGGATCGTTTGCCTCGGATGTCGATCTCGAAGACACGGTCGCTCATGCGGTTGGAGACTCTGAAGGGGCCGTCGTATGGGGGGTCCAAGGGTTTTTTGACTTTATCCACCCTGACAAAGACGTGCGTACAGCTGTGCAGTTCGGGGTGGACGAAGAGTTTTTTAGAGCCGTGTCTGGTCACGGGTGTTGCTCTGACCTTGCGAAGGAGGTCGCGGAGGTGGCCCACATCCGGCAGCTGGGTGCGTGGGGTTTCGCCGTCCATGAAGAGTTCGCCTGGCAGTAGGAGGTTGGTGCCGTAGGTCAGTTCCGCCGCGGAAGAGCCTAGGTCCTCCTTGAGGCTTGTCCTCAGGCCGAGGAGGACGGTGGGAAGGGCGTCGAACCATTGGGTGTCGTTATGACACATGAGGGAGGCCTTGAGAGACCTGTGCCAGCGTTCGATCATGCCGTTGGATTGGGGGTGGTAGGCCGTCGTACGGCTTCGTTGGCAGCCGAGGAGGTCTGTCAGCTGTCTGAAGATTGTTGCTTCGAATTGCGGTCCTCGGTCGGAGGTAATGGTAGCGGGCACGCCAAAACGTGTGACCCAGGTTGAGTAGAAGGCTTTGGCGGCAGATTCGGCAGTAACTGCTCTGAGGGGGGTCGCCTCTGGCCATCGCGTCAAGCGGCCCATCATGGTGAGGATGTAGGAAAATCCCCTCGATGGAGTAAGCGGCTCCACTATGTCGATGTGGACATGGGCGAAGCGTGCCGTGGGGAGCTTGAATTGGGCTGCTTCTAATACGTTATGCCGCGCTATTTTGCAGCGTTGGCATTGGAGGCAAGAGCGGGCCCAGCTGGTGAGATCTTTGCTCATTCGGGGCCAAATGAATTTTTTACGTATGGCGGCGGCGGTCGCGCGGGCGCTGGGGTGGGCTGGGTCGTGGTAGACCTGGAACACGCCCCTACGGAGCTTCTCGGGGATGTAGGGTCTGGGGGTTCCAGTGGAAACATCGCACCAGATTTCGCCCAGGGGGTCGCGGAGGGTGATTTTCCGCAGCTCGAGTGCTGTGTCGGCGGTCAAAAGGGATTGGAGCTGGCTGTCCTCCTGTTGGGCCAGGGCCAGGTCGGCGTTGTTCAGGGCGGCGCGCAAGTGGATCGTATCGATTCGCGAGAGGGCGTCCGCCGTGACGTTTTGTTTGCCGGAGATGTGTTTAATCTCGGTGGTATATTGGCCGATGAGGTCGAGTTGGCGCTCTTGTCGGGGGGAAGCGTTTCCCGACTTTTTTCGGAACGCGAAGACCAACGGTTTGTGGTCTGTAGAAATGGAGAGCGGGCGGCCTTCCACCATATGTCGAAAGTATTTGACGGCGCTGTAGATGGCCAGGAGTTCCCGGTCGTAGGCGCTGTATCGTTGCTCTGTGGGACTCAGTTTCCTTGAAAAGAAACCGAGTGGTTCCGGGTGGCCCTCGAAGTCCTGTTGCAGGACTGCTCCGATTGCGGTGTCCGATGCGTCGCATTGGATGGACAATGCCGCTCCCTCTAGGGGGTATCGAAGCAGTGTGGCGTTAGCCAGTTGTTCCTTGGATAGTTGGAACGCGCGGTCCGAGGCTTCTGTCCAGGGGATTGGGCGCTTGTCGTTGCGCTTGGCTCCTCGGAGGAATTCGGTCAGGGGGGCCTGTGTTTGGGCAGCGTTTTTGAGTGTTGGGCGGTAGAAATTGAGCATCCCGAGGAAACGACGGAGCTCGTTTACGTTGGTTGGGCGCGGGTATTGCATGAGTGCCTCTACGCGGTCTGGGAGGGGGCGTATGCCCTGGTTGTCAACAATGTAACCGAGATAAGTGATTTGCTCTTTGGCGTATTGGCACTTATCGGGGTTGATGATGAGACCGAATTCGCGGAGGCGCTCGAGGACTTGTCGTAAATGGCGCTTGTGTTCGATGTGGTCTCGTGAGGCGATGAGGATGTCGTCGAGGTAGGCGTGGCAAAAATCGAGACCACGTAGTGCCGAGTCGATATATCTCTGGAATGTCTGGGCGGCATTCCTGAGGCCGAAGGTCATTACTTTGAACTCGAAGAGTCCAGAGGGTGTAATGACTGCCGTTTTCGGGATATCTTCCGGTGCCACTGGGATCTGGTGGTAGGCCCTGGTGAGGTCCAGAGTGGTGAAAACCTTGCACCCTCGTAGTTTGTATGAGAAATCGTAGAGGTGTGCGATTGGGTATCTGTCGGGGACTGTTGCTGCGTTCAGCAGCCTGTAATCCCCGCATGGGCGCCACTCCCCGGAACGTTTTTTTACTAAGTGAAGTGGGCTTGCCCAAGGGCTGTCTGATGGTTGACAGATACCTTGCGTGATCATTTGGTCGAACTCGGCGCGTGCAGCGCGTAGTTTTTCGGGCGCCAGGCGGCGTGGGCGCTGGCTTACTGGGGGGCCTCGTGTTTCGATGTGGTGAAAGACGTTTGCCCTGTGTCGACGCTGGTTGGGGAGGGGGATTGTCGTACTGACGAATTCCTGTATCATGGCCTGGATTGAGTCTGTCGGTGGTGTGGGCCTGGGTGTTGCCGCTGGGGATGCCGGCGGGGGCGCAGGAGGTACGGTAAGGGCTACTAGCCTGTTGTGGGTCGAATCGACCAACAGGTTGTGCTTTCCTAATAAGTCGGAACCTATTAGGGGTTCGTTAACGTCAGCGATCACGAACTGGTGTGTGATTGGATGTCTAAGGCCCAGATGGAGTATCAGCTTTTTTCGTCCGTACGTGCGTATCGGGGAATTGTTTGCTGCTGACAATTGTAAGGCAGTGGGCGCGCGGTTGCGTGGGGCGAACGAGCGCGGAAGGACCGAGATATCAGCGCCGGTGTCGATGGTAAAATTGATATTTAGTTTCGGGTCCCCGATTGTGAGGCGTCTTATGGATGCGGTGCCGGCCGGTTGCGCAAGGGCGTCGGTCGGCAAAATTAGTTTAAAGGCTGGCGCGGGTCGTTGGGTGGTCGAGTCCACCCGCAGGGTGCCCTACAATTAATTGTACGATCCCCGTACCGTTGGTGGTTGGCGCACCAAGCGCGTGTGACGGTATTGTTGGGCGGATTTTGCGCGTTGGCGGGTTCGTCGCGAGGGGGCCGTGGAGGTGGGCGACGCGAAGAAGTCCGCTGGGAAGAATGTTGTGGGGGTTGCCGCCGGTTTATTGGGCGGTTTGGTGCGCTTCGTTGTGTGCCTTGGATCCTTGCGCAAACTTGGTCCAATTCACGGCGGAATGAGGCTTGAAGCGCGAGTAGGTCGGCGGTAGTGACCTGAGTAGGAGGGTTGTCTGGCTGGGTGTCGCTGGTGGTGCGGTCGGGGATTGGTTGGGTTGTGTTCGGGTTAAGGCCGGTGTACCTTCTAGAGGGTGAGGACGGTAGCTGAGTCGAAGCTACCAGGGGGGTTCGAGGTGCGGTTTGTGGCGACTGAGGGTGCCGTGTGGGCAGTGGGGCGTGTTGACAAACCGCCGCGACTTGGTATGGTAATGGCTCGGACTGTGGGTCCAAGGTTTCCATGATCGCGTCAGCCACCTTTGATAAATAGCCCAAGCTTTGATTGGGTTGGGCCATTAATGCCGAGCGGGCGTGTTGAGGTAGATTCCTCAGGAAATGTGGCCTAATTAGGTCATCCGAGATCCTGGTCCCCGCTATGGAGCGTAAATGGGTCAGGAAAAGGGATGGTCTAATACCCGAGAAATTGGTCTCATTCGCCAGTCGTTGCTGTTTGATGCTGATGGGCTGGTCCAAGGCGTTGAGGAGCGTCTCCCGCATGTTGCTGTATGGGTTGGGGCCTGGTGACCTGATTGCGTGCGCGATATGCGTCCGCTGTGTCCCATCCAGCACCCGCAGCAATTCTATAGCACGATGTTCTTCGTCGTGGATGTTGGCGAACCGGAAAAAACGTTCGGCTGTAGCGAACCAGAGCTCTGTGTCGTCCTCACCGAACGGGGGGAGCTTTATATTTTGGGTAAGGGGTGGGAATTCGACGCCGGAAGCGTCCTGGAACGCGGGGGAGTTGGATCGCGGTTGTTCCTGCTGGGTAGTACCGGCTCGTGTGGTGGGCATAGTGGTGCCGAAGTCGTAGGGGTAGGCGGGATTGAGGAATTGAGGGGAGACGGGGTGTGTCTGTGAGCGTAGCGGAGAAGCGTGAAGAGGACACGTGAGTCGAGGGGATCCGCGAAGGTGTCGAGCAAGTTTCGGTATTGTCAAAGGAGTCGCTTGTGGACGCGGGGAGTCGAGAGGCTTGAGTGGAGTCGAGTGCTGTCGCGAGTGCTGTAAATAAAGTGCTGTGCGTGGATTGTGCCCAGAAGGGGCTTACGGTAGTATGTAATTCTAATTTTTGGGGGTAGTATTGTTTACTAATTATTTAGTTTTCCTCTGCCTTATAGTCAATGGTAGTTGTTTCTTCTTATAAATTTTAATTCAGTTGCTCTTTTTGGTAATCTTTCGTGTATTAAAATTAAGATTGATTATTTTTGTTCTTTGGTATTGCCCTTGTTCTGTTCGCTTGTTTACCTTGTAGTGTGGGTATTGCCGCGGTTTAAATGTTAATTAAGGTTGAATACATGTTTTTGGTAAAAAAAATAGGAAGAAACTAAGAGGAATTCAGGAGAAAACCGTGAGTTGGTCTCTGGTTGCAGAGGCAAAACTAAATGAATTGCTATTTGAGATGCGGCTTAGTTGTGTGCGTTAATTTCTTAATTTCTGTTATTTCGTTGATGCAAAGTAAAGCTTATTGGGTTGAATATTTAAAAATAAGGGTGTGTGTGCGCGGGCTCGACACGAGTGTGTACCCAGAAGGGGTTTACAATTGTTTATTAATTCTATTGGTAGTGTTGCATTCTTTATGTATATTTTTTTTCAATAAACTTACAATTTTTCTTGGCAGATTTTGGGATTGTGCCGCTTGTGTTATGGTTAGGGAAAATAAAAAGTTTTATCTGTACAGTTTTTAAGTTAATTGTATAAATTTGTTTGTTATAATATATTGCCGGTCGGTTTAGTTGAATGCGTTAAACTTAAGTTCTATTTAGGTATCAATAAGCATACATTCAGTGTTTCCTTCTCTTCTATATTGGTTTTGTCAAATATTTTGCTTACATATACAACCTAGAAACGGACTCAATTTATTATATGACACAATAATGGGGTATTAATTACGGGCGCAAAATTAAGAATAATTCAATCTATACTGCTTGGTTCAAGGGTGGAAGAGAAATTATTGCAAGTAAATTCTTCGAATCTGTTATAGTTTATTTGATGCGCACTTAATTTAATTGGACACGGTTGCACAACTAAACCAAATAATTAATTGGAGGGCTTACGAAAACTAGGGGTTCCTGATGAGGTGTTTGCTGATGTTGTTCGGGTCGTTCCTGGTTCGATGATGCTGAGGTGGCTCCGTTGCGTCGCTGGATTGTTGGTTGGTTTAGAAATCGTTGGGGCTCTGGTTGCCCTTTCAATGTCTTTCGGTTTTTTTTTTTTTTTTTTTTTTTAAATTTTAAATTTTAGGCGCTGTCACTGATTTAGTTTTGGTTGGAGGTTGCGTGGTTCTTGTATTGGGGTCACTGCAACCGGTTAGTGTCTTTTTATTTTTTATTTGGGGGCGCGTATCACCACTTGCACTCGTCACTGTTTAATTGTTGTTCGGAAGGAGTATGTTTTTTATCGGGGTCACCAGTGTGGGGTACGAGGGTATGGGGTGCCAAAACACGGGCACTAATTCCCTTTTACACCCGACGATTGTGCGCGGAATAAAAACACGATTCAGGATTGGAGTTTTAACGCTTAACTTTAATTCGTAATCAACATTCGATATCGGCTCCGATTGTTCGGGACACTGGTACACAAGAGAATTGTTACTATTGTTCTGGACACTGATACACAAGCTGCTGTGGTGCAAAAATCGAGGATTTACAAAATTGTTAAAATCGTTCTGCGCACTGGTATACATACAGAATTGTTACTATTGTTCTGGACACTGATATACGAGTTATTGTAATCGAAACATGAAGTACATACAGAATTGTTACTATTGTTCTGGGCACTGATATACGAGTTGTTGTAATCGAAACATGAAGTACATACAGAATCGTTACTATTGTTCTGGACACTGATATACGAGTTATTGTAATCGAAACATGAAGTACATACAGAATTGTTACTATTGTTCTGGACACTGATACACGAGTTGCCTTGATCGTTGACACCGTACACCTTGACTCCGCTGTGGCGATGGGTTAAAGATACTCGCGGCACATGTACACGTTTGCGCGATTAGTATTCGAGACTTTAACGGGGGGCTTGATCGACTGCTGTGGTGGTTGTGACTTATTATTGTGTGCCGTTTGGCGGTTGGATAACGACTGGCTCATGAATGAAAATAATTCATTCATTGCGTCGTGGCGGTGCGTCATAGCAGAGTTAGGCTCGCTGCCAATTACGGGGAATTGTGGACGAGTTGCTATGCTCGCATAGGAATTCAGTTCCAACGAATTCTGGCCGTACAGGCTGGGTTGACTTCGTTGGTTGGGTGTACCGGGAATTGGTTTGGCGACGCGAGCGAGTATGGGCATGCATTTTCGGGGGAAATTGGAATGGCTTGGGTGCAAGCAAGGGATATCGTTTAGATAGAAATGTTAACCGAAATAATTTCGGGGAAATGTGCGCGGTTTATTTGGTTGGTAGTGTTCCGTTGAGGATTGGCTATACGCTTTGTTGAGGCATATGGACTTCGGAGAAATGTGTGCGGCTGGGTATGCTTGCTGATGTTCCGTTGAGGATTGAATATGCGTTTGCTATGGCATACGAATTTCGGGGAAATGTGGATTGTTTGGTTGCGTTGAGGAAATATGGATAATTGAGTAACGCAATTTTGGGAAAATGCATGTGGTGGTGGTTAGAATATATTCGGTTGAATTATATTCTCTTGGAGGTTTGGGAAATATTTTATTGCGGAGGTGATTTTTGCATGTTTGCAGGTTAGGGTTGTGGGTTGGTTCTGTGTGATGTAGAGAACCCCCACAAGGGTATACACCAAATTGGACAACAGAAATTTTCAAAATCAAAACAATTAAGCATACGAATCCGGCTACATGCATAATAGAGAACTATCAGGGAAATACAATACGAGGAGGATTCTATGAGTATGAACTGATGAAAACACAACATACAAATAATTATCTCCTAGAAATAGCCGTCTCTTTTAGTTTCCATCAATATCATCATTTTCTCGTTAAATCGCCCTATGCCTTTAATAAATTATCATCTAAAGATCAGAGATAAGTGAATTGGCTAAGCAAAAATCATCATAATCTTTCTTGGAAACTCGGCAATATAACCTACAAGAGCGTACACAATTTTCTAAGGCAAAACATAAAATCTGACGATAGAATTTTCACAAAAGGAATTGAAAAAATGAAATGGATCTCTACCATCATTGGCGGAGCTACAAATCAACAAGTCTATAATATGGAAGATTATGGATGCATCAGCAGCTTTAAATATCTTCGGGGAGACAATCCCCAATATTCGAGATGTTACCATCATCACCATCATCTTCAACAACAACAGCATCAGAGCGGGATCTGCGCATTAGAAAATTCAATGTTGATAAGACATGTTGTCCCTGTAAACAAAATAATAGAATATGAATAAAAAAACGTCTTTTCAAATTATATAAACATTTTTTCTCTTTATTGATATTTTTTTTCTTAGATATTTCCAGATGAACAGTTTTATTTAGGGGTCCATGGTATGTCAGCGTATATCCTTTCTCGTTGATTGCTTGCATTGTTGTCTCTGACATTTTGGCATATCATGAGGGAAGGAAAACCTGAGAAGGGTGCAAGAAAAACAATTATTAATATATACCCTTTTCTTATTTTTAATGGATTACTTACTTGAAAGTCGCGCAGATCGCATAGAATGGCATTTCCATATATGGTTTTGCAAATTTTTACTTCTTGGATTCAGCGGTCTCTCGAACTCCAGCAAGAAAGCACGCCCCTCTGTGCATCCACAGAGGCTGCATTGCGACGACCCCGGGAGGCACTTGGTCCGTGACTGCCACTACGAAAGGACACGTGGACAGTGCCAGGGTAGACACCGCACCCGACTCCACGTTACAGCACACACCCCCAACGGTCGCATCCCGCCGGCCATTCACTCCAGACGGGCGCCAACGTGCGCAGTACATGGCACCACCACCGGTCTCGACATAGCTAGACCCATCACCAGTCATCACGTGGTCGTTGATCGTGGGTTGCGACCTTACAACTCCAACCCGAATCAACTGGCCGGTCCCGCGACCACAAGAGGCAACGGACATCAGCGATGGGGAAGAGGTTCCTGTCGCCATCGCTCATACGGGCCACCCCAGACCCTCAAGCCTCCAGCGCTCCTCAGGGCGGGCGGCCCCCTCTCAACCGATCATCAACGTGAACGTGGACAGCCGACCAAGACCAACCGCCACCAGCAGACCGCACACTCCTGGCCCTTGGCCACCGTCCCCTGGAACGAAATGATTCGCCAATGATTGGCGAAGGCGGGCGGAATGATGCGGATTGGCAATTAAATGTGCTGGAATGTACTGGAGAAATCTAGTACATTCGCATGTATACCAGTTGCGCAGCAGCTGGCACCAACTGGCCATCATTGTCACCACGATGATGTCATGGCGTCACTTTTGAATTGGCAGTTATGCCATTTCGTCAGTCTACAATCAACATCCACAGAAGAAACACCATCGGTCATTAATTCTCCTTCAACACGTGTCTTAATAAAGCTGGCTTCAAGTTAACTTCTGCCTTTTGTGATTCTGTCACCATACGACAGAGTTTTTTATCGGTGCACACGTACTACGTAGAGCTATCAACAAACACCTTTATATAATAATACATAACTATAACATGCACATATCAAATTAATTCAAAGTATTCCTTTATATAATAATACGTAATAACCATATATGATGCACATACCAAATTAATTCAAACTATTCCTTTATAGAATTATACATAATAACCATAGCATGCACATACCAAATTAATTCAAACTATTTCTTTATATAATAATACATAACTATAGCAGTAGAGGGTTTATAGGTGTTCTGGCTCAATGACGTCACGATAGACGTTTGCCGGCAGAGGGGGTTGGTGTCTCGGTTACGGGTTGGCGTCCGGGCGGCGTGTTGGTCCCCCGGCTACGGGAACAAATTATAACAGTTTGGGTGATGTCTCGACTATCGGCGTGAATGCTCGCTGGGGATGTCTAGGATATCGGGGTGATGCATGGTGTGGTTAAGAGAACTTGGATTATAACCGTTTTGGGTGGTGTCTCGACTGTTGGGGTTTTGTATTATGTATAATTGTTTGATCAATATCCTAATAGAGGTCCTTTATGGAATTAAAAATACTGCTGAAAAAGCGTTGTAGATGATTGTATCTAGTTATCAGAGGCTTTTGTTATATTAATTGTCATTTACGTGTATAAATGTTATATTAATGGAGGGATATATTATTAAGTCTATATGCTAGGGAAGTTTTAGTATCGTGCTGTTATATTGATGATATGCTTTATTTTTAGAGGTGGATATATATTTTTAGGGGCTTACGCTTTAGTGATTACAAGACTTAGAAAGATAAAAAAATTAAAAAAATTAAATAATTAAAAAAAAAATTAAAAAAAATAAAATAAAAAAATAAGAAAAAGATATATGAATTTCATCATATTGCGTAATTATGGCGTCAACAGAAAAACAACTCAATTTGTTAGTGTTTTAATGAGTCATCGAATGATTATATTAATTTCATCATACTGCGTAAGTGCGGCGTTAGCAGAAAAACAACTCCATTTGTTAGTGTTTTAATGAGTCATGGAATGATTGTATGAATTTCATCATATCGCGTAATTGCGGCGTCAGCAGAAATACAACTCAATTTGTTAGTGTTTTAATGAGTCATCGAGTGATTATATGAATTTCATCATATTGCCTAATTGCGGCGTCGGCAGAAAAACAACTCAATTGTTAGTGTTTAAATGAGTCATCGAGTGATTGTGTGAATTAGTGAGGTTGTGTGAATGGGTGAGATAGCATTGTTTAGCTGTGGTGATATATAAACGTGTTGCGTTCAGCACACTTCATCATTTAACAGTCAAACTTCAAAACGGTAAGTTCTTATATATATTTTTTCAATTATTATCATCATTAATTCATATTTTTTATTATTTTCACATAATTTAGGTATTTCACAATTGTAATAAAAATTTCATCACCGCTTTTTCAACAACAAATTAGAAAAATAAGGTAAGTTATCATATTTTCAATTATTAATATAATTTTAATTAATTCATATTTAATATTTCTTGCATATATATAGATTTCCCAAACCAAAAAAGAAGACTCCATAACAGAATATTCGACGAAGGACTAACACAAATTTGAGCAAAAAAAATCATAATCAAACTGTAGGTTATCTTATATATTAATTATTTTTCATTTTCAAATGTTAAAAAACAGATGCAACGTTAACGCAGTGCTAGTGTTTAGAGAGTGTAATAGTATTCAGTCGAATAATCTCGTTGTTTGTGCTTGCGTCATAAATTATTTATTTGGTGTTTTATTTTTTCAAAATGTTGTGCGTAATATTCGAGGAAATTTTTACATAACAATAACGCGGCGCTAGTGTTTAGAGAGTGTAATAGTATCGGGTCGAATAATCTCGTTGTTTGTGCTTGCGTCATAAATTATTTATTTTGCGGTTTATTTCTTCGAATGTTGTGCGTAATATTCGAGGAATTTTTATATATCAATAACATGACGTGTATTGTTTAGAGAATGTCGCAGTATCGTAGATGAATAACCCCGTTGGTCGCATTAATAAAATTATTTATTTATTTTATATATTTGATCAAATGTTGTGTGGTATATTCGCCGAATTTTGCGTATCATCGGGGAGGATGTTTTCTGAAAACCTAAATTGGGCTTAATTGGTGTGAAATTTTTTCTTTTATAGAAATAGATATGTGGAATTGTATATAGATTTAATTCGTTTTTTTCGTTCAGTACTCATTGTCCACTCTCTGTTCTCGCAAACGTAGACAGGTTTAAAAGACGAATATTCGACACAAAAAATTAAATAAATAAAAATAAAAAAAACAAAAAAAAAATACAAAAAAAATAAAAATAAAAAAAAAATAAAGAGAGAAAAAAATGAAAAAATGAAAATAAAGAAAATAAAAAAAATAAAAAAAAAAATAAATAAAAAAAATAAAAAAATTAAAAAATAAAAAAATAATTCTTAGAGTACGGAGTCACAAGTAGTAGGAAGGATTTGGTGAGACATTATTAGGGTGTTTTTTGAATGATGTTTTTATCTTAAATGCATCCAACATTTATGAGACTGATTAATAGTCAGTTCGATTTCTCTAGACGCGAGATAGGAGAACGGGTCGAGGGTTATGAAGGCGATGCATAAACTACATTACAGGGATGAATGTGCGGCGATTAATGATATCATAGGGTTAAGGAGGAGGTTCTCATACAGAGACCCAAGAAAAAATTCTGCGTTTTATTTTTCACTCCTCGCCTTGACTAGTGTTGTTTAAAGAACCTTTTGCAACCAACATTATTTATGTAAGTGGGGCCTCATCCGCCGCACCCGCCCACAGCTAGATATAATAAAATAACAAAAAACAAAGCTATAGAATTAACAATAAATTTTACATTACTTTTTAGAAATATGTCTGCTAACGCGAGCAACAACAACAACAACCGCAATAAAAATAATAAAAATAACAACGATAATAATATAAGAACCAGAATAGGGCAAGGGTTGAAGGAGCGCCAACAACAGCAACCAACAATGTCAGGAGAACAACCTGCTAAAAAATCCAAATAGCCCACCTATAAAAGATGTTTGTTTTGTGATGAGAATGTTGAAGAACAGCTTTAGGCCCAAGATCAAAGAAAAAATGCTCACAAAGCAAACGCTCAACATGCCCTTAATGAAAATGTCTCCTCAATAGAAAGCGCATTCAAAAATCGTATGAAAACATTTGTCATTGACAACAAAGATGAGGACATGGTAAATATCAAAACTTTATTCTAGAAGAATATTCCATTGACTGACGAGTTACTGGAAAATCAATTGAAAGTTTTGAGAGCCTTTAAATTCAGCTTGGATCTTTTTGCGAAGTTTGCAAAGTTTACAAAAGAATGTGATGGGCTAGTCCAGCTGGATATTAAAAGTGTGCAAACAAAAATGTATACGATTAAGAATGAGGAAGATATAAGGGAAAATTTGAGCACGGCAATCGAGAATATCAAGGTTAAGCTTGAAGAATTTCAGGAAAAAGATAGCGGATGGTCGTTGATATCATTACAAAGAATCGAAATAAACATCAATAAATACGACCCGATTCGAGCTTCTTTATATTTTCGTTTGCCCAAACAAATAGTATGCAAACACGCCTGCATCAATGTTCAAAGCAACGATGAATACTGTTTTAAATGGGCCATTATATCAGCTTTCGATAATGATAGAAACTAAGCTAAAAGACCATCACACTATAAAATTGTAAACATAGCAAGCGAATCAATAGAATACAAGAATGAAATACTTTGCTTCAAAAATATGCAATTTCCTCTGGCGGTCAAGAACACGCGCATCTTCGGAGTCAACAACCCAACCATCAGCGTGAATGTTTTTGGCTATGAAATTAATGATAGGTCGGAATGTAAAATAATTGGACCCTACTATCATACCTGCGAAGAAAAGAGGAAGCATATTAACTTGCTTTATTGTGAAAGCCGTGATGGCGATAAAACTTATTATATTTACATCAAAAACATCTCGCGTTTATTGGGACGCCAGATAACTAAACATAAAGATCGAATGCATCTATGCAACGGCTGCTTGTTGCGATTCGCCACAGAATCCCGGTTGCAAAAACATAAGAGCGAATGTCTCAAAATAGTTAATAGATTTGAACAAGCACCGCGCATATGTTGGTAAGAAAAAAAAAAGTTTAATAAAAAAAAAAATCAAAAACTAAAAAATAAATATTTTCCTTTTTGTAGGAGAGAACTCGTCATCACAATTTGTGAAGATGCTAACAAATAATCTGGCGCATCTTCACAGGGAAATCTTCGAACATCCAAAACTGATGCTGCCACTAACGCAGAACGAGACCCAATATCAAAACACATCCCCATTATGTGTTATATGTAAAGGTAGATTTAAAGAATTAGATGTAAGAGTAGGGGACCATTGTCACTTCACTGGTGTCTACAGAGGACCAGCCCACTGGCAATGTAATTTAGATTTTCGCGTTCCGACATTTTTCCCAGTCTTTTTTCATAATTTGTCGGGTTATGATTTGCATCTACTTGTGAAAAGTTTGAGTTGTTTTAAGGGGGAAATAACTATAATTCCGCTTAATAAGGAAAATTATATATCGCTTTCCAAACGAGTATATTTAGACGAGCATAATTCATTCGAAATTAGGTTTTTAGATTCATTTCGATTTCTGCAATTTAGCATAGACTCGTTAACGAGAAATTTATCTGAAGATGAGTTCATCACGAATAAGAGATTTTATAAAAACGATGACTCTTTCAAATTAATGATAAGGAAAGGTGTATTTCCCTATGAGTATCTTAATTCCTGGGATCGTTTAGATGACTGTTCTCTTCCGCCAATTTCTGAATTCTACAATAAGCTAATGAATGAAGATTGTTTAGTTGAAGACTGCGATTATGCTCAAAAAGTGTGGAGACATTTCGAGTGTAAAACTTTAAAAGACTACACGTTTTTATATCTGCATAGCGATGTTTTATTGTTAACAGATGTATTCGAAAATTTTCGTAATGTTTGTTTAGATATATATGAGTTAGATCCTTGTCGTTATTATACATCTCCCGGTTTATCTTGGGATGCGATGTTAAAAACCACCAAAATGAATCTGGAACTTCTAACAGATGTTGAGATGCTCAATTTCTTTAAGAATGGCATCCGTGGCGGCTTATGTCAGTGTAGCCATCAACATACCGTGGCGAATAATAAATATGTAGATAAATTTGATTAGAGCAAACCAAATAAATTTCTTATGTATTTAGATGCAAATAAACTGTACGGTTGGGCAATGTCTCAACATCTTCCAGATGGAAACTTTCAATGGAATGATCCACAAATTTTCACAGCCGAATATATTTTAAATTGCGACGTAAACGGTAAAATCGGCTATGTGTTGGAAGTAGATTTGTCCACGATCCACACAACGATCTTCCATTTTGCCCGGAAAATATGGCAACGCCGGGTTGCAAAATTCCTAACCTGGTTGCCAATCTACAGTCAAAGACAAAGTATATAATTCATCTGAGGAATTTGCAGCAATGTCTAAAACAAGGGTTGATTCTCACTAAAGTTCAAAGAGTGTTGTCTTTTACTCAATCTGGGTGGCTGCAAAAATATATAACCCTCAACACTGAATACAGGAAAAAGGCAAAAAATAGGTTTGAAAAAGACTTTTTTAAATTAATGAATAATAGTGTGTATGGAAAAACGATGGAAAATGTAGAGAAGGGACGAGATGTGAAAATCGTAACTCAATGGGATGGACAACGAAATTCATTCAGCGCCAGAAAGTTGATCGCCAATCCCAATTTTCATAGCACATCAATATTTACACCTGAGATGTGTGCCATCGAGATGAATAAAGCTCGAGTGGTATATGATAAACCTATCTATTAAGCTTTCGTTGTATTAGAGCTGTCAAAATGGCTCATGTATGACTTTCACTATGATTACATGAGAAAAAAGTTTGATACTACGATTCAGCTGAATTACATGGATACGGACTCTTTTATCTATACAATATCAACAAACGACTTTTATTCGGATATATATAGCGATGTTGTTGACCCAAAAAATCTAGATTTGATACATCAGAATATACGGTAGATAACATTCACAATTTTCCTCAAATAAATGGAAAAGTTCTGGGAAAATTCAAAGATGAGAACAATAGCAAAAAAATGATTGAATTTATTGGGTTAAGAGCTAAATGTACTCTTTTGCTTTAGACACCAGCGAAGTAACACAAAAGGCCAAGGGGGTAAAAAAGTCTGTTACCAATAGTTTAGATATACGAGATTATAGAAATTGCTTGTTAAGGCGTAAGTTATTATATAAGCCTATGTTAATATTTAGAAGTAAGTCACACAATATCTACACTCAGTCCGTAAATAAGTTAACGTTAAGCTTTAGCGACAGAAAAAGATATATTTGTGATGATCGCATAAGTACACATGCTTGGGGGCATAATAGAATAAGAAATGTTTAAGTTAAAAATTATTAAATTAAAAAAATGTTTCTGTGTGTATATAACCGATATTTATATTTAATAATAATAAGCAATAATTTTTGTATAATAATTTTGTATCCAATAGGTTAGTTATAAGTATAAGCGATAATTTTTGTATCTAATAGGCTAGATATAAGTAATAGGTTAGATATAAGTAATAGGTTAGGTATAAACGATAATTTTTGTAACTATTAGGTTAGAAATAAGTAACAGGATAGATATAAGCGATAATTTTTGTAGCTATTAGGGTAGAAATAAGTAATATTTTTATGTAAATAGTTTTGTAGCTAATAGGTTAGATATAAGTAATATTTTTTTGTTGTAAATAATTTTGTAGCTAATAGGCTAGATATAAGTAATATTTGTTTTAAAAGAAGTAATAAATGATATTGTTATAAAAAGAATTATTGTTTTCTCTCTCGCTCTCTCTCTCTCTCACTCTCTCTCTCCCTCTCTCTATTCGCATACACAATTTTAATGGATATGGTCATGTTAGGTAGGGAATATGAAGTTTCGGTAGATAGAAATTAGTGTTTCGTTAACATTGATTGAATAGACAGCTCTCTAAAATAGAAAAAAATATAACGATATAAGAGATGGAAAAAATAGATTGCTCAGAGTTTTTAAAACAAATCAAAAAATTGCTGATAGAACACGAGGGAAATTTATTGGACGAACATTTAGAGTTAACAAGATGTTATTCCAAAATAATTCAATTCAGCGAAATGTATACCACCACCACCATCGCAGCACCCGAAAAGGAACAACAACGCCGTACCGCACGTCGAATGTGTTTAGACATCAGCCAGGATAAGCTGGATACTTGCGCATGTTATATGATGGAAAACATGATAAGACGCACAAAGAAATTAATGTTGCTGTATGGACGTTTAATAAATCCGCTGAAATCAGAGGCAAAATCATCTTCAGCAGCAACAACAACAACGATGACGAATACATTTCATAAAAAAGTTTAAAAGAAAAAATAAAAAATGTATATGATTTAATAATAATAAACAGTTTTTATCTATTATAAAAAATTATGCGTTATTTTTTCATTTATGTTGTATAGAAGTTTCAGGCATAGATGACCACAATTGAAGGAGTTAAAGTTTTGATGTTGTTTATAGTTATATTGAATGTTTTTTCCACCTAGGTATTTGATAATCTCTCTGGGCGGTTGAAGATTGGCAAAACTATCGAAATATTCTTTGAATTTTTGTTGATATTATACGCCACCCAATGTGTTCACCGACCGCGAGAAGAATCCAGATTAACAATGCCGCATTCCCGTTGATATGATTGTTTCTATAGAGTATCAAGCAATGAAATGTGGTAAGTACTTGGAGTATTTCATCAAATCCCGGTCACTAAGAGCTCGTCTGGGCAGCTTCCTTAATAGTTTTTTGTTTCCTTCGGACTATAAAATAAGCCATAACCCGTTTTGTATGGTTTAAGGTATAACCCTTTACCAACAGCAATGGCTTCCATTGTTTTATTATGACGATTTGCTTCTTCAAGTTGGTTTTTTAGCAGATCTAGCTTCATTGAATGCCTTGAAAATAGAACTTCCACCCGTTGCTAAAGCTCCAACTGCTCCGAGGGCGGACAAAACTGGTAGGAGAGGGAGAAAGCCTCCGTTCTTGGGAATTGGTATTACCCGTGGAATTTGCACTGATGATTTCTTTCTCCTAAATACATTATTCAACGTCTTTCGGGCAATTCTTATCGCACTTTGGAGATCTTCTGGTTTTGCTCCAAGTAAAATCTTTTTCGTTTTTCTTATAGCTTCATTGAAGAGAGTCTTTCCACATTTGCTTCTTTTCTTCCCATTCTCTTTCGTTTTAGTCGGTGATTTATTCATTTTGCTCATTTTATTATTATTATTATTAATCATATTACCCATACCGAATGTTGTTTTAGTTTTCATTTCATTAGTCACACACCATGCGTTTATGTGTTCTCCCAAACTACTGTCTTTAGATTTGACTCTTGCCCACGCGTTGTTGGCTAATATTTGATCGGCTTCGTGTCTTTTATTAATATCCTTTGTTTGAGAATACGCAATGTCGTGTTGTTTACATGCGGCGTCCAATGGATTAATTCCTTTATCGCCTCTGGCTAAACGTTTATTTAGTTTAGTATCCGGTCCGCAAAATTGATATCCAGGCAGATGAAGTTCTATTGGTAAAGAATTGATTACTTTATCTAACAGACCTCTTCCATAGACGGTTCTATTACGACTGATTGCTTTTCTGTAATGCACACCTATTTTTCTAAATATCATAACATGAACTGAAGCAAATTAATGAAAAAACGCATATATATATGAGATAGCGTGCTAAAGATGTTTTAATTAGTCGCAAATATGCGTTTTGTGAAGCAACAAAAAGATTTGGTGCTGCGAAATATCGATTTTACAACCAATAGTTGTGATACATCAAAAGAACACAGACATAGCCCTCTTTTACCAAATACAATTAGATCTCTTATGGTTGGTCCATCAAATTGTGGCAAAACAAATGTCATGTTGAGTTTAATAGAGAGCCGAAACAGATTAAAATTTAAAAATATTTATATTTATTCGAAATCGCTATATCAACCCAAATATAAGTACTTAGAAAAATTAATACAGCCCATAAAGGGCATGGGATATTATACATTCTCTGAAAATGATGATGTCCTAACACCGGATGCAGCAAAAACCGACTCTATTATAATTTTCGACGATGTTGCATGCGAGAAACAAAATCATATTAGATTATATTTTGGTATGGGACGCCATGAAAGCATTGATACTTTTAATTTATGTCAGTCTTATACACGCATTCCAAAGCATTTAATACGCGACAATGCAAATATGATTATGATGTTCAAACAAGACGAAGTGAATACGAAACATGTATACAATGATCATGTGGGAACGGATATAAATTTCAAAGAATTTCTCAATATCTGCCGCGAATGTTGGAGAGATCGCTACGGATTTCTTGTCATCAACAAAGATGATCCTATAGATAATGGACGTTATAGAGAAGGATTTGATATTTTCATTCGACTATAAAACCTTTACACACCAAAACATTTGTAGTTAGTATAAATATATATGCGCATCTGATCAGACTCTCATCCTCAATATAGAAATAGAAAAATAAATTCACAATGGGTGAGAAAATAAAAAAAGAACAAGTGCTAGCAGATCTTATAAACACTAGGAGGGTGTTGAGGAAAAAGTTTAATAGCATCAAAAATCGCGGTTTAATAACAGACGACCTATTGGAAGATGCTTTTAAGCCCATCACTAAACCTCTGAAGAAACTAGTCGAAGGTGTTAAGAAATATACTCATGATGATGATGATAATGAAGTGAAAATAGAATTTGACAGCGATTTTTTAAAGAGGAATCCCCCGAAAATTAATACAAGCACTCCGAAAACAAACAAACAAAGAAAAACAAATAAACAAAATACTCTTGATACGAGTAAGGAATGCACTTTCTATACACAACGAAATGAAAGCGACAACAACGACATTAGAATCTGTAGGAGCAACAACAATAGCAATAACAACAACAACAGCACAATGTCATTGGATCTGACAGAGTTGGGGCGAGATAAGAAATTAGATAAAGTTTATGGTCCATATAAAGATTTAAATGATAAATGGAGAATGGGTAATGCAGAATTTCAATTGGGCGCCAATGAGATCACCATTAAAGGCAATAACTGGTCTATTACACCGGGTCTTATTGAATTGTTGCTCTACAAAAACCTAAGCAGTATAAAGAAGATGACTTGCGAGAATATAAGGAAGTTTTAAATGAAACAAATGCGCACAAGCGTAGACATGATAAAAACCAGCAAATCAAAGCAACTAAAGCAACCAAGTACAAAACGATTATAAAGTCATTTTCCAGAATGAGAAAAAAGGGTCTGGTTTAATGAGAGTAAACACCCAGAAACCGAATTATATATATTGGTATGATCCTAATGAATTAGTCGATCGATTTAGATTTTTGGTTTCATCACAATCAGCTGGTCACACGAATCATAACAATGAAATTATACCCATCATTGAGGAACTTCGCGAAGCAGATATTATATATTAACATCGCTATACTCGAGAAACGAATAAATACTTTATGGGTATTTTATAAAGAAAAATCATAGATTAAGACATTTGATTTCATCACAATCAGCTGATCACACGAGTCATAACAATGAAATTATATATCAATCATTGAAGAAGAAGAAGAAGAATTGAGGGTGGGCAATTTATATAATTGTGTAAAATCTACATTTACATAGCCATTACATAAATGAGTGTTGACAAGTTCGGTAGTTCATCACATCATCGGGATAAGCATTTGAGAAAAGTCTTAGGCTTTAATTTGGATCGCGGTAAGAATATCAATCTTCATTTTAAACGGTTGAAAAATTTAAGTTTACCCGTTGACGACGATGATGCAGTATCCAAAGTATTTGTTGTTGATAAAGTGAATCAAACGTTTTTAAAAGCTCAAAAACACAACACACAATTACACAACAAAATTGCTCTGGAAATTAAAAAATTAACAGCAAATCTTCAAAGTGATAGAGAAGCCCATACGAAATCGATTAACGCGTTAAAGAAGGAAACTAAAAAGGCTTTAGAATCAAACCTAAACCATATTTACGATAGATTCAGAGGGATTGAAAATTACTTGTTCCAAAAATTTATCGAGAAAAAATCCTCCAGAATTGTTGAAGAACAGCGAAAGTAATAAGACGAAGAAAAAAACATAAAACATTTGTTAAGATATGAATACTCGTATTGATGATGATGATGATGAAAAGAGAAGTATTGTGAATGAACTTTATAGACAAGCTCGTAGAAATTTCAAAAGGCGGCGAGTAATCACAAAAGGAATAGATGATCTCTGGCAAGCAGACTTAGTTGAGATGGGTGCATATTCAAAATTTAATCAAGGTCATCGTTTTCTCTTAACAATCATAGATACTTTTTCAAAATTTGCTTGGGCTGTGCCGCTTAAAACTAAAAATGCTTTCGACGTTACAAAGGCTATGAAAAGTATATTTGTCGGAGAGGAGCGATCACCAACAAATTTACAAACCGATCCCGGAAAGGAGTTCTTCAACAACAATCTAATGAGAAAGCATGGTGTTAATCATTATTCAACGTATAGCGTTGTTAAGGCATCAATAATCGAACGATTCAATAGAACCCTTAAGAGTCTAATGTGGAAGGAATTCAGCTATAATGGATCATACGAGTGGTTGAATATTTACAACAGCTTGATTATGAAATATAATAACACAAAACTTCGAACTATCGGAATGTGTCCAAGTAAAGTAAACTATTCAAATGAAAAGCTAATATTAAACTCGGCCTATAACAATGTGAAAATATATGACAAACCTGCATTTCTCGTTGGTGATCACATGCGAATCAGTAAATATAAGCATGTTTTTGAGAAAGGCTGTGGGGTACGAGGGTATGGGGTGCCAAAACACGGGCACTAATTCCCTTTTACACCCGACGATTGTGCGCGGAATAAAAACACGATTCAGGATTGGAGTTTTAACGCTTAACTTTAATTCGTAATCAACATTCGATATCGGCTCCGATTGTTCGGGACACTGGTACACAAGAGAATTGTTACTATTGTTCTGGACACTGATACACAAGCTGCTGTGGTGCAAAAATCGAGGATTTACAAAATTGTTAAAATCGTTCTGCGCACTGGTATACGAGTTATTGTAATCGAAACATGAAGTACATACAGAATTGTTACTATTGTTCTGGACACTGATATACGAGTTATTGTAATCGAAACATGAAGTACATACAGAATTGTTACTATTGTTCTGGGCACTGATATACGAGTTATTGTAATCGAAACATGAAGTACATACAGAATCGTTACTATTGTTCTGGACACTGATATACGAGTTATTGTAATCGAAACATGAAGTACATACAGAATTGTTACTATTGTTCTGGACACTGATACACGAGTTGCCTTGATCGTTGACACCGTACACCTTGACTCCCCTGTGGCGATGGGTTAAAGATACTCGCGGCACATGTACACGTTTGCGCGATTAGTATTCGAGACTTTAACGGGGGGCTTGATCGACCGCTGTGGCGGTTGTGACTTATTATTGTGTGCCGTTTGGCGGTTGGATAACGACTGGCTCATGAATGAAAATAATTCATTCATTGCGTCGTGGCGGTGCGTCATAGCAGAGTTAGGCTCGCTGCCAATTACGGGGAATTGTGGACGAGTTGCTATGCTCGCATAGGAATTCAGTTCCAACGAATTCTGGCCGTACAGGCTGGGTTGACTTCGTTGGTTGGGTGTACCGGGAATTGGTTTGGCGACGCGAGCGAGTATGGGCATGCATTTTCGGGGGAAATTGGAATGGCTTGGGTGCAAGCAAGGGATATGGTTTAGATAGAAATGTTAACCGAAATAATTTCGGGGAAATGTGCGCGGTTTATTTGGTTGGTAGTGTTCCGTTGAGGATTGGGTATACGCTTTGTTAAGGCATATGGACTTCGGAGAAATGTGTGCGGCTGGGTATGCTTGCTGATGTTCCGTTGAGGATTGAATATGCGTTTGCTATGGCATACGAATTTCGGGGAAATGTGGATTGTTTGGTTGCGTTGAGGAAATATGGATAATTGAGTAACGCAATTTTGGGAAAATGCATGTGGTGGTGGTTAGAATATATTCGGTTGAATTATATTCTCTTGGAGGTTTGGGAAATATTTTATTGCGGAGGTGATTTTTGCATGTTTGCAGGTTAGGGTTGTGGGTTGGTTCTGTGTGATGTAGAGAACCCCCACAGTACTCTCCGCCCAGTGACGTAGTCACGAAATAAGGGTAGGGCGAAAGGAGTAGGTTGGTGTGTGGCGGGAGGGGTGTTAGGTAGCTAGGGGTCCGGTGGGTTTGGTTTGTCCGGGGGGGCGCGCTTGGCCACGGGTACGTGGTGGTTGGGGCGGCTGGTGGTTGCTGGTGGGGTCGGGTATTGGTGCGGGTTGAGGGTCTGGGGCTGAAGCCTCCAGGAAACAAGGTTTGAGTCTCTCGACACTGACCGTGGATCGTTTGCCTCGGATGTCGATCTCGAAGACACGGTCGCTCATGCGGTTGGAGACTCTGAAGGGGCCGTCGTATGGGGGGTCCAAGGGTTTTTTGACTTTATCCACCCTGACAAAGACGTGCGTACAGCTGTGCAGTTCGGGGTGGACGAAGAGTTTTTTAGAGCCGTGTCTGGTCACGGGTGTTGCTCTGACCTTGCGAAGGAGGTCGCGGAGGTGGCCCACATCCGGCAGCTGGGTGCGTGGGGTTTCGCCGTCCATGAAGAGTTCGCCTGGCAGTAGGAGGTTGGTGCCGTAGGTCAGTTCCGCCGCGGAAGAGCCTAGGTCCTCCTTGAGGCTTGTCCTCAGGCCGAGGAGGACGGTGGGAAGGGCGTCGAACCATTGGGTGTCGTTATGACACATGAGGGAGGCCTTGAGAGACCTGTGCCAGCGTTCGATCATGCCGTTGGATTGGGGGTGGTAGGCCGTCGTACGGCTTCGTTGGCAGCCGAGGAGGTCTGTCAGCTGTCTGAAGATTGTTGCTTCGAATTGCGGTCCTCGGTCGGAGGTAATGGTAGCGGGCACGCCAAAACGTGTGACCCAGGTTGAGTAGAAGGCTTTGGCGGCAGATTCGGCAGTAACTGCTCTGAGGGGGGTCGCCTCTGGCCATCGCGTCAAGCGGTCCATCATGGTGAGGATGTAGGAAAATCCCCTCGATGGAGTAAGCGGCTCCACTATGTCGATGTGGACATGGGCGAAGCGTGCCGTGGGGAGCTTGAATTGGGCTGCTTCTAATACGTTATGCCGCGCTATTTTGCAGCGTTGGCATTGGAGGCAAGAGCGGGCCCAGCTGGTGAGATCTTTGCTCATTCGGGGCCAAATGAATTTTTTACGTATGGCGGCGGCGGTCGCGCGGGCGCTGGGGTGGGCTGGGTCGTGGTAGACCTGGAACACGCCCCTACGGAGCTTCTCGGGGATGTAGGGTCTGGGGGTTCCAGTGGAAACATCGCACCAGATTTCGCCCAGGGGGTCGCGGAGGGTGATTTTCCGCAGCTCGAGTGCTGTGTCGGCGGTCAAAAGGGATTGGAGCTGGCTGTCCTCCTGTTGGGCCAGGGCCAGGTCGGCGTTGTTCAGGGCGGCGCGCAAGTGGATCGTATCGATTCGCGAGAGGGCGTCCGCCGTGACGTTTTGTTTGCCGGAGATGTGTTTAATCTCGGTGGTATATTGGCCGATGAGGTCGAGTTGGCGCTCTTGTCGGGGGGAAGCGTTTCCCGACTTTTTTCGGAACGCGAAGACCAACGGTTTGTGGTCTGTAGAAATGGAGAGCGGGCGGCCTTCCACCATATGTCGAAAGTATTTGACGGCGCTGTAGATGGCCAGGAGTTCCCGGTCGTAGGCGCTGTATCGTTGCTCTGTGGGACTCAGTTTCCTTGAAAAGAAACCGAGTGGTTCCGGGTGGCCCTCGAAGTCCTGTTGCAGGACTGCTCCGATTGCGGTGTCCGATGCGTCGCATTGGATGGACAATGCCGCTCCCTCTAGGGGGTATCGAAGCAGTGTGGCGTTAGCCAGTTGTTCCTTGGATAGTTGGAACGCGCGGTCCGAGGCTTCTGTCCAGGGGATTGGGCGCTTGTCGTTGCGCTTGGCTCCTCGGAGGAATTCGGTCAGGGGGGCCTGTGTTTGGGCAGCGTTTTTGAGTGTTGGGCGGTAGAAATTGAGCATCCCGAGGAAACGACGGAGCTCGTTTACGTTGGTTGGGCGCGGGTATTGCATGAGTGCCTCTACGCGGTCTGGGAGGGGGCGTATGCCCTGGTTGTCAACAATGTAACCGAGATAAGTGATTTGCTCTTTGGCGTATTGGCACTTATCGGGGTTGATGATGAGACCGAATTCGCGGAGGCGCTCGAGGACTTGTCGTAAATGGCGCTTGTGTTCGATGTGGTCTCGTGAGGCGATGAGGATGTCGTCGAGGTAGGCGTGGCAAAAATCGAGACCACGTAGTGCCGAGTCGATATATCTCTGGAATGTCTGGGCGGCATTCCTGAGGCCGAAGGTCATTACTTTGAACTCGAAGAGTCCAAAGGGTGTAATGACTGCCGTTTTCGGGATATCTTCCGGTGCCACTGGGATCTGGTGGTAGGCCCTGGTGAGGTCCAGAGTGGTGAAAACCTTGCACCCTCGTAGTTTGTATGAGAAATCGTAGAGGTGTGCGATTGGGTATCTGTCGGGGACTGTTGCTGCGTTCAGCAGCCTGTAATCCCCGCATGGGCGCCACTCCCCGGAACGTTTTTTTACTAAGTGAAGTGGGCTTGCCCAAGGGCTGTCTGATGGTTGACAGATACCTTGCGTGATCATTTGGTCGAACTCGGCGCGTGCAGCGCGTAGTTTTTCGGGCGCCAGGCGGCGTGGGCGCTGGCTTACTGGGGGGCCTCGTGTTTCGATGTGGTGAAAGACGTTTGCCCTGTGTCGACGCTGGTTGGGGAGGGGGATTGTCGTACTGACGAATTCCTGTATCATGGCCTGGATTGAGTCTGTCGGTGGTGTGGGCCTGGGTGTTGCCGCTGGGGATGCCGGCGGGGGCGCAGGAGGTACGGTAAGGGCTACTAGCCTGTTGTGGGTCGAATCGACCAACAGGTTGTGCTTTCCTAATAAGTCGGAACCTATTAGGGGTTCGTTAACGTCAGCGATCACGAACTGGTGTGTGATTGGATGTCTAAGGCCCAGATGGAGTATCAGCTTTTTTCGTCCGTACGTGCGTATCGGGGAATTGTTTGCTGCTGACAATTGTAAGGCAGTGGGCGCGCGGTTGCGTGGGGCGAACGAGCGCGGAAGGACCGAGATATCAGCGCCGGTGTCGATGGTAAAATTGATATTTAGTTTCGGGTCCCCGATTGTGAGGCGTCTTATGGATGCGGTGCCGGCCGGTTGCGCAAGGGCGTCGGTCGGCAAAATTAGTTTAAAGGCTGGCGCGGGTCGTTGGGTGGTCGAGTCCACCCGCAGGGTGCCCTACAATTAATTGTACGATCCCCGTACCGTTGGTGGTTGGCGCACCAAGCGCGTGTGACGGTATTGTTGGGCGGATTTTGCGCGTTGGCGGGTTCGTCGCGAGGGGGCCGTGGAGGTGGGCGACGCGAAGAAGTCCGCTGGGAAGAATGTTGTGGGGGTTGCCGCCGGTTTATTGGGCGGTTTGGTGCGCTTCGTTGTGTGCCTTGGATCCTTGCGCAAACTTGGTCCAATTCACGGCGGAATGAGGCTTGAAGCGCGAGTAGGTCGGCGGTAGTGACCTGAGTAGGAGGGTTGTCTGGCTGGGTGTCGCTGGTGGTGCGGTCGGGGATTGGTTGGGTTGTGTTCGGGTTAAGGCCGGTGTACCTTCTAGAGGGTGAGGACGGTAGCTGAGTCGAAGCTACCAGGGGGGTTCGAGGTGCGGTTTGTGGCGACTGAGGGTGCCGTGTGGGCAGTGGGGCGTGTTGAAAAACCGCCGCGACTTGGTATGGTAATGGCTCGGACTGTGGGTCCAAGGTTTCCATGATCGCGTCAGCCACCTTTGATAAATAGCCCAAGCTTTGATTGGGTTGGGCCATTAATGCCGAGCGGGCGTGTTGAGGTAGATTCCTCAGGAAATGTGGCCTAATTAGGTCATCCGAGATCCTGGTCCCCGCTATGGAGCGTAAATGGGTCAGGAAAAGGGATGGTCTAATACCCGAGAAATTGGTCTCATTCGCCAGTCGTTGCTGTTTGATGCTGATGGGCTGGTCCAAGGCGTTGAGGAGCGTCTCCCGCATGTTGCTGTATGGGTTGGGGCCTGGTGACCTGATTGCGTGCGCGATATGCGTCCGCTGTGTCCCATCCAGCACCCGCAGCAATTCTATAGCACGATGTTCTTCGTCGTGGATGTTGGCGAACCGGAAAAAACGTTCGGCTGTAGCGAACCAGAGCTCTGTGTCGTCCTCACCGAACGGGGGGAGCTTTATATTTTGGGTAAGGGGTGGGAATTCGACGCCGGAAGCGTCCTGGAACGCGGGGGAGTTGGATCGCGGTTGTTCCTGCTGGGTAGTACCGGCTCGTGTGGTGGGCATAGTGGTGCCGAAGTCGTAGGGGTAGACGGGATTGAGGAATTGAGGGGAGACGGGGTGTGTCTGTGAGCGTAGCGGAGAAGCGTGAAGAGGACACGTGAGTCGAGGGGATCCGCGAAGGTGTCGAGCAAGTTTCGGTATTGTCAAAGGAGTCGCTTGTGGACGCGGGGAGTCGAGAGGCTTGAGTGGAGTCGAGTGCTGTCGCGAGTGCTGTAAATAAAGTGCTGTGCGTGGATTGTGCCCAGAAGGGGCTTACGGTAGTATGTAATTCTAATTTTTGGGGGTAGTATTGTTTACTAATTATTTAGTTTTCCTCTGCCTTATAGTCAATGGTAGTTGTTTCTTCTTATAAATTTTAATTCAGTTGCTCTTTTTGGTAATCTTTCGTGTATTAAAATTAAGATTGATTATTTTTGTTCTTTGGTATTGCCCTTGTTCTGTTCGCTTGTTTACCTTGTAGTGTGGGTATTGCCGCGGTTTAAATGTTAATTAAGGTTGAATACATGTTTTTGGTAAAAAAAATAGGAAGAAACTAAGAGGAATTCAGGAGAAAACCGTGAGTTGGTCTCTGGTTGCAGAGGCAAAACTAAATGAATTGCTATTTGAGATGCGGCTTAGTTGTGTGCGTTAATTTCTTAATTTCTGTTATTTCGTTGATGCAAAGTAAAGCTTATTGGGTTGAATATTTAAAAATAAGGGTGTGTGTGCGCGGGCTCGACACGAGTGTGTACCCAGAAGGGGTTTACAATTGTTTATTAATTCTATTGGTAGTGTTGCATTCTTTATGTATATTTTTTTTTCAATAAACTTACAATTTTTCTTGGCAGATTTTGGGATTGTGCCGCTTGTGTTATGGTTAGGGAAAATAAAAAGTTTTATCTGTACAGTTTTTAAGTTAATTGTATAAATTTGTTTGTTATAATATATTGCCGGTCGGTTTAGTTGAATGCGTTAAACTTAAGTTCTATTTAGGTATCAATAAGCATACATTCAGTGTTTCCTTCTCTTCTATATTGGTTTTGTCAAATATTTTGCTTACATATACAACCTAGAAACGGACTCAATTTATTATATGACACAATAATGGGGTATTAATTACGGGCGCAAAATTAAGAATAATTCAATCTATACTGCTTGGTTCAAGGGTGGAAGAGAAATTATTGCAAGTAAATTCTTCGAATCTGTTATAGTTTATTTGATGCGCACTTAATTTAATTGGACACGGTTGCACAACTAAACCAAATAATTAATTGGAGGGCTTACGAAAACTAGGGGTTCCTGATGAGGTGTTTGCTGATGTTGTTCGGGTCGTTCCTGGTTCGATGATGCTGAGGTGGCTCCGTTGCGTCGCTGGATTGTTGGTTGGTTTAGAAATCGTTGGGGCTCTGGTTGCCCTTTCAATGTCTTTCGGTTTTTTTTTTTTTTTTTTTTTTTTTAAATTTTAAATTTTAGGCGCTGTCACTGATTTAGTTTTGGTTGGAGGTTGCGTGGTTCTTGTATTGGGGTCACTGCAACCGGTTAGTGTCTTTTTATTTTTTATTTGGGGGCGCGTATCACCACTTGCACTCGTCACTGTTTAATTGTTGTTCGGAAGGAGTATGTTTTTTATCGGGGTCACCAGTGTGGGGTACGAGGGTATGGGGTGCCAAAACACGGGCACTAATTCCCTTTTACACCCGACGATTGTGCGCGGAATAAAAACACGATTCAGGATTGGAGTTTTAACGCTTAACTTTAATTCGTAATCAACATTCGATATCGGCTCCGATTGTTCGGGACACTGGTACACAAGAGAATTGTTACTATTGTTCTGGACACTGATACACAAGCTGCTGTGGTGCAAAAATCGAGGATTTACAAAATTGTTAAAATCGTTCTGCGCACTGGTATACATACAGAATTGTTACTATTGTTCTGGACACTGATATACGAGTTATTGTAATCGAAACATGAAGTACATACAGAATTGTTACTATTGTTCTGGGCACTGATATACGAGTTGTTGTAATCGAAACATGAAGTACATACAGAATCGTTACTATTGTTCTGGACACTGATATACGAGTTATTGTAATCGAAACATGAAGTACATACAGAATTGTTACTATTGTTCTGGACACTGATACACGAGTTGCCTTGATCGTTGACACCGTACACCTTGACTCCGCTGTGGCGATGGGTTAAAGATACTCGCGGCACATGTACACGTTTGCGCGATTAGTATTCGAGACTTTAACGGGGGGCTTGATCGACTGCTGTGGTGGTTGTGACTTATTATTGTGTGCCGTTTGGCGGTTGGATAACGACTGGCTCATGAATGAAAATAATTCATTCATTGCGTCGTGGCGGTGCGTCATAGCAGAGTTAGGCTCGCTGCCAATTACGGGGAATTGTGGACGAGTTGCTATGCTCGCATAGGAATTCAGTTCCAACGAATTCTGGCCGTACAGGCTGGGTTGACTTCGTTGGTTGGGTGTACCGGGAATTGGTTTGGCGACGCGAGCGAGTATGGGCATGCATTTTCGGGGGAAATTGGAATGGCTTGGGTGCAAGCAAGGGATATCGTTTAGATAGAAATGTTAACCGAAATAATTTCGGGGAAATGTGCGCGGTTTATTTGGTTGGTAGTGTTCCGCTGAGGATTGGCTATACGCTTTGTTGAGGCATATGGACTTCGGAGAAATGTGTGCGGCTGGGTATGCTTGCTGATGTTCCGTTGAGGATTGAATATGCGTTTGCTATGGCATACGAATTTCGGGGAAATGTGGATTGTTTGGTTGCGTTGAGGAAATATGGATAATTGAGTAACGCAATTTTGGGAAAATGCATGTGGTGGTGGTTAGAATATATTCGGTTGAATTATATTCTCTTGGAGGTTTGGGAAATATTTTATTGCGGAGGTGATTTTTGCATGTTTGCAGGTTAGGGTTGTGGGTTGGTTCTGTGTGATGTAGAGAACCCCCACAAGGGTATACACCAAATTGGACAACAGAAATTTTCAAAATCAAAACAATTAAGCATACGAATCCGGCTACATGCATAATAGAGAACTATCAGGGAAATACAATACGAGGAGGATTCTATGAGTATGAACTGATGAAAACACAACATACAAATAATTATCTCCTAGAAATAGCCGTCTCTTTTAGTTTCCATCAATATCATCATTTTCTCGTTAAATCGCCCTATGCCTTTAATAAATTATCATCTAAAGATCAGAGATAAGTGAATTGGCTAAGCAAAAATCATCATAATCTTTCTTGGAAACTCGGCAATATAACCTACAAGAGCGTACACAATTTTCTAAGGCAAAACATAAAATCTGACGATAGAATTTTCACAAAAGGAATTGAAAAAATGAAATGGATCTCTACCATCATTGGCGGAGCTACAAATCAACAAGTCTATAATATGGAAGATTATGGATGCATCAGCAGCTTTAAATATCTTCGGGGAGACAATCCCCAATATTCGAGATGTTACCATCATCACCATCATCTTCAACAACAACAGCATCAGAGCGGGATCTGCGCATTAGAAAATTCAATGTTGATAAGACATGTTGTCCCTGTAAACAAAATAATAGAATATGAATAAAAAAACGTCTTTTCAAATTATATAAACATTTTTTCTCTTTATTGATATTTTTTTTCTTAGATATTTCCAGATGAACAGTTTTATTTAGGGGTCCATGGTATGTCAGCGTATATCCTTTCTCGTTGATTGCTTGCATTGTTGTCTCTGACATTTTGGCATATCATGAGGGAAGGAAAACCTGAGAAGGGTGCAAGAAAAACAATTATTAATATATACCCTTTTCTTATTTTTAATGGATTACTTACTTGAAAGTCGCGCAGATCGCATAGAATGGCATTTCCATATATGGTTTTGCAAATTTTTACTTCTTGGATTCAGCGGTCTCTCGAACTCCAGCAAGAAAGCACGCCCCTCTGTGCATCCACAGAGGCTGCATTGCGACGACCCCGGGAGGCACTTGGTCCGTGACTGCCACTACGAAAGGACACGTGGACAGTGCCAGGGTAGACACCGCACCCGACTCCACGTTACAGCACACACCCCCAACGGTCGCATCCCGCCGGCCATTCACTCCAGACGGGCGCCAACGTGCGCAGTACATGGCACCACCACCGGTCTCGACATAGCTAGACCCATCACCAGTCATCACGTGGTCGTTGATCGTGGGTTGCGACCTTACAACTCCAACCCGAATCAACTGGCCGGTCCCGCGACCACAAGAGGCAACGGACATCAGCGATGGGGAAGAGGTTCCTGTCGCCATCGCTCATACGGGCCACCCCAGACCCTCAAGCCTCCAGCGCTCCTCAGGGCGGGCGGCCCCCTCTCAACCGATCATCAACGTGAACGTGGACAGCCGACCAAGACCAACCGCCACCAGCAGACCGCACACTCCTGGCCCTTGGCCACCGTCCCCTGGAACGAAATGATTCGCCAATGATTGGCGAAGGCGGGCGGAATGATGCGGATTGGCAATTAAATGTGCTGGAATGTACTGGAGAAATCTAGTACATTCGCATGTATACCAGTTGCGCAGCAGCTGGCACCAACTGGCCATCATTGTCACCACGATGATGTCATGGCGTCACTTTTGAATTGGCAGTTATGCCATTTCGTCAGTCTACAATCAACATCCACAGAAGAAACACCATCGGTCATTAATTCTCCTTCAACACGTGTCTTAATAAAGCTGGCTTCAAGTTAACTTCTGCCTTTTGTGATTCTGTCACCATACGACAGAGTTTTTTATCGGTGCACACGTACTACGTAGAGCTATCAACAAACACCTTTATATAATAATACATAACTATAACATGCACATATCAAATTAATTCAAAGTATTCCTTTATATAATAATACGTAATAACCATATATGATGCACATACCAAATTAATTCAAACTATTCCTTTATAGAATTATACATAATAACCATAGCATGCACATACCAAATTAATTCAAACTATTTCTTTATATAATAATACATAACTATAGCAGTAGAGGGTTTATAGGTGTTCTGGCTCAATGACGTCACGATAGACGTTTGCCGGCAGAGGGGGTTGGTGTCTCGGTTACGGGTTGGCGTCCGGGCGGCGTGTTGGTCCCCCGGCTACGGGAACAAATTATAACAGTTTGGGTGATGTCTCGACTATCGGCGTGAATGCTCGCTGGGGATGTCTAGGATATCGGGGTGATGCATGGTGTGGTTAAGAGAACTTGGATTATAACCGTTTTGGGTGGTGTCTCGACTGTTGGGGTTTTGTATTATGTATAATTGTTTGATCAATATCCTAATAGAGGTCCTTTATGGAATTAAAAATACTGCTGAAAAAGCGTTGTAGATGATTGTATCTAGTTATCAGAGGCTTTTGTTATATTAATTGTCATTTACGTGTATAAATGTTATATTAATGGAGGGATATATTATTAAGTCTATATGCTAGGGAAGTTTTAGTATCGTGCTGTTATATTGATGATATGCTTTATTTTTAGAGGTGGATATATATTTTTAGGGGCTTACGCTTTAGTGATTACAAGACTTAGAAAGATAAAAAAATTAAAAAAATTAAATAATTAAAAAAAAAATTAAAAAAAATAAAATAAAAAAATAAGAAAAAGATATATGAATTTCATCATATTGCGTAATTATGGCGTCAACAGAAAAACAACTCAATTTGTTAGTGTTTTAATGAGTCATCGAATGATTATATTAATTTCATCATACTGCGTAAGTGCGGCGTTAGCAGAAAAACAACTCCATTTGTTAGTGTTTTAATGAGTCATGGAATGATTGTATGAATTTCATCATATCGCGTAATTGCGGCGTCAGCAGAAATACAACTCAATTTGTTAGTGTTTTAATGAGTCATCGAGTGATTATATGAATTTCATCATATTGCCTAATTGCGGCGTCGGCAGAAAAACAACTCAATTGTTAGTGTTTAAATGAGTCATCGAGTGATTGTGTGAATTAGTGAGGTTGTGTGAATGGGTGAGATAGCATTGTTTAGCTGTGGTGATATATAAACGTGTTGCGTTCAGCACACTTCATCATTTAACAGTCAAACTTCAAAACGGTAAGTTCTTATATATATTTTTTCAATTATTATCATCATTAATTCATATTTTTTATTATTTTCACATAATTTAGGTATTTCACAATTGTAATAAAAATTTCATCACCGCTTTTTCAACAACAAATTAGAAAAATAAGGTAAGTTATCATATTTTCAATTATTAATATAATTTTAATTAATTCATATTTAATATTTCTTGCATATATATAGATTTCCCAAACCAAAAAAGAAGACTCCATAACAGAATATTCGACGAAGGACTAACACAAATTTGAGCAAAAAAAATCATAATCAAACTGTAGGTTATCTTATATATTAATTATTTTTCATTTTCAAATGTTAAAAAACAGATGCAACGTTAACGCAGTGCTAGTGTTTAGAGAGTGTAATAGTATTCAGTCGAATAATCTCGTTGTTTGTGCTTGCGTCATAAATTATTTATTTGGTGTTTTATTTTTTCAAAATGTTGTGCGTAATATTCGAGGAAATTTTTACATAACAATAACGCGGCGCTAGTGTTTAGAGAGTGTAATAGTATCGGGTCGAATAATCTCGTTGTTTGTGCTTGCGTCATAAATTATTTATTTTGCGGTTTATTTCTTCGAATGTTGTGCGTAATATTCGAGGAATTTTTATATATCAATAACATGGCGTGTATTGTTTAGAGAATGTCGCAGTATCGTAGATGAATAACCCCGTTGGTCGCATTAATAAAATTATTTATTTATTTTATATATTTGATCAAATGTTGTGTGGTATATTCGCCGAATTTTGCGTATCATCGGGGAGGATGTTTTCTGAAAACCTAAATTGGGCTTAATTGGTGTGAAATTTTTTCTTTTATAGAAATAGATATGTGGAATTGTATATAGATTTAATTCGTTTTTTTCGTTCAGTACTCTGTTCTCGCAAACGTAGACAGGTTTAAAAGACGAATATTCGACACAAAAAATTAAATAAATAAAAATAAAAAAAACAAAAAAAAATACAAAAAAAATAAAAATAAAAAAAAAATAAAGAGAGAAAAAAATGAAAAAATGAAAATAAAGAAAATAAAAAAAATAAAAAAAAAAAAAATAAAAAAAATAAAAAAAATAAAAAAATAATTCTTAGAGTACGGAGTCACAAGTAGTAGGAAGGATTTGGTGAGACATTATTAGGGTGTTTTTTGAATGATGTTTTTATCTTAAATGCATCCAACATTTATGAGACTGATTAATAGTCAGTTCGATTTCTCTAGACGCGAGATAGGAGAACGGGTCGAGGGTTATGAAGGCGATGCATAAACTACATTACAGGGATGAATGTGCGGCGATTAATGATATCATAGGGTTAAGGAGGAGGTTCTCATACAGAGACCCAAGAAAAAATTCTGCGTTTTATTTTTCACTCCTCGCCTTGACTAGTGTTGTTTAAAGAACCTTTTGCAACCAACATTATTTATGTAAGTGGGGCCTCATCCGCCGCACCCGCCCACAGCTAGATATAATAAAATAACAAAAAACAAAGCTATAGAATTAACAATAAATTTTACATTACTTTTTAGAAATATGTCTGCTAACGCGAGCAACAACAACAACAACCGCAATAAAAATAATAAAAATAACAACGATAATAATATAAGAACCAGAATAGGGCAAGGGTTGAAGGAGCGCCAACAACAGCAACCAACAATGTCAGGAGAACAACCTGCTAAAAAATCCAAATAGCCCACCTATAAAAGATGTTTGTTTTGTGATGAGAATGTTGAAGAACAGCTTTAGGCCCAAGATCAAAGAAAAAATGCTCACAAAGCAAACGCTCAACATGCCCTTAATGAAAATGTCTCCTCAATAGAAAGCGCATTCAAAAATCGTATGAAAACATTTGTCATTGACAACAAAGATGAGGACATGGTAAATATCAAAACTTTATTCGAGAAGAATATTCCATTGACTGACGAGTTACTGGAAAATCAATTGAAAGTTTTGAGAGCCTTTAAATTCAGCTTGGATCTTTTTGCGAAGTTTGCAAAGTTTACACAAGAATGTGATGGGCTAGTCCAGCTGGATATTAAAAGTGTGCAAACAAAAATGTATACGATTAAGAATGAGGAAGATATAAGGGAAAATT
Source organism: Microdon myrmicae (assembly GCA_963931805.1). Lineage (NCBI taxonomy): Eukaryota > Metazoa > Arthropoda > Insecta > Diptera > Syrphidae > Microdon > Microdon myrmicae. The sequence continues at coordinate 37,258 of CAWVOU010000026.1, forward strand.
TGAGCACGGCAATCGAGAATATCAAGGTTAAGCTTGAAGAATTTCAGGAAAAAGATAGCGGATGGTCGTTGATATCATTACAAAGAATCGAAATAAACATCAATAAATACGACCCGATTCGAGCTTCTTTATATTTTCGTTTGCCCAAACAAATAGTATGCAAACACGCCTGCATCAATGTTCAAAGCAACGATGAATACTGTTTTAAATGGGCCATTATATCAGCTTTCGATAATGATAGAAACTAAGCTAAAAGACCATCACACTATAAAATTGTAAACATAGCAAGCGAATCAATAGAATACAAGAATGAAATACTTTGCTTCAAAAATATGCAATTTCCTCTGGCGGTCAAGAACACGCGCATCTTCGGAGTCAACAACCCAACCATCAGCGTGAATGTTTTTGGCTATGAAATTAATGATAGGTCGGAATGTAAAATAATTGGACCCTACTATCATACCTGCGAAGAAAAGAGGAAGCATATTAACTTGCTTTATTGTGAAAGCCGTGATGGCGATAAAACTTATTATATTTACATCAAAAACATCTCGCGTTTATTGGGACGCCAGATAACTAAACATAAAGATCGAATGCATCTATGCAACGGCTGCTTGTTGCGATTCGCCACAGAATCCCGGTTGCAAAAACATAAGAGCGAATGTCTCAAAATAGTTAATAGATTTGAACAAGCACCGCGCATATGTTGGTAAGAAAAAAAAAAGTTTAATAAAAAAAAAAATCAAAAACTAAAAAATAAATATTTTCCTTTTTGTAGGAGAGAACTCGTCATCACAATTTGTGAAGATGCTAACAAATAATCTGGCGCATCTTCACAGGGAAATCTTCGAACATCCAAAACTGATGCTGCCACTAACGCAGAACGAGACCCAATATCAAAACACATCCCCATTATGTGTTATATGTAAAGGTAGATTTAAAGAATTAGATGTAAGAGTAGGGGACCATTGTCACTTCACTGGTGTCTACAGAGGACCAGCCCACTGGCAATGTAATTTAGATTTTCGCGTTCCGACATTTTTCCCAGTCTTTTTTCATAATTTGTCGGGTTATGATTTGCATCTACTTGTGAAAAGTTTGAGTTGTTTTAAGGGGGAAATAACTATAATTCCGCTTAATAAGGAAAATTATATATCGCTTTCCAAACGAGTATATTTAGACGAGCATAATTCATTCGAAATAAGGTTTTTAGATTCATTTCGATTTCTGCAATTTAGCATAGACTCGTTAACGAGAAATTTATCTGAAGATGAGTTCATCACGAATAAGAGATTTTATAAAAACGATGACTCTTTCAAATTAATGATAAGGAAAGGTGTATTTCCCTATGAGTATCTTAATTCCTGGGATCGTTTAGATGACTGTTCTCTTCCGCCAATTTCTGAATTCTACAATAAGCTAATGAATGAAGATTGTTTAGTTGAAGACTGCGATTATGCTCAAAAAGTGTGGAGACATTTCGAGTGTAAAACTTTAAAAGACTACACGTTTTTATATCTGCATAGCGATGTTTTATTGTTAACAGATGTATTCGAAAATTTTCGTAATGTTTGTTTAGATATATATGAGTTAGATCCTTGTCGTTATTATACATCTCCCGGTTTATCTTGGGATGCGATGTTAAAAACCACCAAAATGAATCTGGAACTTCTAACAGATGTTGAGATGCTCAATTTCTTTAAGAATGGCATCCGTGGCGGCTTATGTCAGTGTAGCCATCAACATACCGTGGCGAATAATAAATATGTAGATAAATTTGATTAGAGCAAACCAAATAAATTTCTTATGTATTTAGATGCAAATAAACTGTACGGTTGGGCAATGTCTCAACATCTTCCAGATGGAAACTTTCAATGGAATGATCCACAAATTTTCACAGCCGAATATATTTTAAATTGCGACGTAAACGGTAAAATCGGCTATGTGTTGGAAGTAGATTTGTCCACGATCCACACAACGATCTTCCATTTTGCCCGGAAAATATGGCAACGCCGGGTTGCAAAATTCCTAACCTGGTTGCCAATCTACAGTCAAAGACAAAGTATATAATTCATCTGAGGAATTTGCAGCAATGTCTAAAACAAGGGTTGATTCTCACTAAGGTTCAAAGAGTGTTGTCTTTTACTCAATCTGGGTGGCTGCAAAAATATATAACCCTCAACACTGAATACAGGAAAAAGGCAAAAAATAGGTTTGAAAAAGACTTTTTTAAATTAATGAATAATAGTGTGTATGGAAAAACGATGGAAAATGTAGAGAAGGGACGAGATGTGAAAATCGTAACTCAATGGGATGGACAACGAAATTCATTCAGCGCCAGAAAGTTGATCGCCAATCCCAATTTTCATAGCACATCAATATTTACACCTGAGATGTGTGCCATCGAGATGAATAAAGCTCGAGTGGTATATGATAAACCTATCTATTAAGCTTTCGTTGTATTAGAGCTGTCAAAATGGCTCATGTATGACTTTCACTATGATTACATGAGAAAAAAGTTTGATACTACGATTCAGCTGAATTACATGAATACGGACTCTTTTATCTATACAATATCAACAAACGACTTTTATTCGGATATATATAGCGATGTTGTTGACCCAAAAAATCTAGATTTGATACATCAGAATATACGGTAGATAACATTCACAATTTTCCTCAAATAAATGGAAAAGTTCTGGGAAAATTCAAAGATGAGAACAATAGCAAAAAAATGATTGAATTTATTGGGTTAAGAGCTAAATGTACTCTTTTGCTTTAGACACCAGCGAAGTAACACAAAAGGCCAAGGGGGTAAAAAAGTCTGTTACCAATAGTTTAGATATACGAGATTATAGAAATTGCTTGTTAAGGCGTAAGTTATTATATAAGCCTATGTTAATATTTAGAAGTAAGTCACACAATATCTACACTCAGTCCGTAAATAAGTTAACGTTAAGCTTTAGCGACAGAAAAAGATATATTTGTGATGATCGCATAAGTACACATGCTTGGGGGCATAATAGAATAAGAAATGTTTAAGTTAAAAATTATTAAATTAAAAAAATGTTTCTGTGTGTATATAACCGATATTTATATTTAATAATAATAAGCAATAATTTTTGTATAATAATTTTGTATCCAATAGGTTAGTTATAAGTATAAGCGATAATTTTTGTATCTAATAGGCTAGATATAAGTAATAGGTTAGATATAAGTAATAGGTTAGGTATAAACGATAATTTTTGTAACTATTAGGTTAGAAATAAGTAATAGGATAGATATAAGCGATAATTTTTGTAGCTATTAGGGTAGAAATAAGTAATATTTTTATGTAAATAGTTTTGTAGCTAATAGGTTAGATATAAGTAATATTTTTTTGTTGTAAATAATTTTGTAGCTAATAGGCTAGATATAAGTAATATTTGTTTTAAAAGAAGTAATAAATGATATTGTTATAAAAAGAATTATTGTTTTCTCTCTCGCTCTCTCTCTCTCTCTCACTCTCTCTCTCCCTCTCTCTATTCGCATACACAATTTTAATGGATATGGTCATGTTAGGTAGGGAATATGAAGTTTCGGTAGATAGAAATTAGTGTTTCGTTAACATTGATTGAATAGACAGCTCTCTAAAATAGAAAAAAATATAACGATATAAGAGATGGAAAAAATAGATTGCTCAGAGTTTTTAAAACAAATCAAAAAATTGCTGATAGAACACGAGGGAAATTTATTGGACGAACATTTAGAGTTAACAAGATGTTATTCCAAAATAATTCAATTCAGCGAAATGTATACCACCACCACCATCGCAGCACCCGAAAAGGAACAACAACGCCGTACCGCACGTCGAATGTGTTTAGACATCAGCCAGGATAAGCTGGATACTTGCGCATGTTATATGATGGAAAACATGATAAGACGCACAAAGAAATTAATGTTGCTGTATGGACGTTTAATAAATCCGCTGAAATCAGAGGCAAAATCATCTTCAGCAGCAACAACAACAACGATGACGAATACATTTCATAAAAAAGTTTAAAAGAAAAAATAAAAAATGTATATGATTTAATAATAATAAACAGTTTTTATCTATTATAAAAAATTATGCGTTATTTTTTCATTTATGTTGTATAGAAGTTTCAGGCATAGATGACCACAATTGAAGGAGTTAAAGTTTTGATGTTGTTTATAGTTATATTGAATGTTTTTTCCACCTAGGTATTTGATAATCTCTCTGGGCGGTTGAAGATTGGCAAAACTATCGAAATATTCTTTGAATTTTTGTTGATATTATACGCCACCCAATGTGTTCACCGACCGCGAGAAGAATCCAGATTAACAATGCCGCATTCCCGTTGATATGATTGTTTCTATAGAGTATCAAGCAATGAAATGTGGTAAGTACTTGGAGTATTTCATCAAATCCCGGTCACTAAGAGCTCGTCTGGGCAGCTTCCTTAATAGTTTTTTGTTTCCTTCGGACTATAAAATAAGCCATAACCCGTTTTGTATGGTTTAAGGTATAACCCTTTACCAACAGCAATGGCTTCCATTGTTTTATTATGACGATTTGCTTCTTCAAGTTGGCTTTTTAGCAGATCTAGCTTCATTGAATGCCTTGAAAATAGAACTTCCAGCCGTTGCTAAAGCTCCAACTGCTCCGAGGGCGGACAAAACTGGTAGGAGAGGGAGAAAGCCTCCGTTCTTGGGAATTGGTATTACCCGTGGAATTTGCACTGATGATTTCTTTCTCCTAAATACATTATTCAACGTCTTTCGGGCAATTCTTATCGCACTTTGGAGATCTTCTGGTTTTGCTCCAAGTAAAATCTTTTTCGTTTTTCTTATAGCTTCATTGAAGAGAGTCTTTCCACATTTGCTTCTTTTCTTCCCATTCTCTTTCGTTTTAGTCGGTGATTTATTCATTTTGCTCATTTTATTATTATTATTATTAATCATATTACCCATACCGAATGTTGTTTTAGTTTTCATTTCATTAGTCACACACCATGCGTTTATGTGTTCTCCCAAACTACTGTCTTTAGATTTGACTCTTGCCCACGCGTTGTTGGCTAATATTTGATCGGCTTCGTGTCTTTTATTAATATCCTTTGTTTGAGAATACGCAATGTCGTGTTGTTTACATGCGGCGTCCAATGGATTAATTCCTTTATCGCCTCTGGCTAAACGTTTATTTAGTTTAGTATCCGGTCCGCAAAATTGATATCCAGGCAGATGAAGTTCTATTGGTAAAGAATTGATTACTTTATCTAACAGACCTCTTCCATAGACGGTTCTATTACGACTGATTGCTTTTCTGTAATGCACACCTATTTTTCTAAATATCATAACATGAACTGAAGCAAATTAATGAAAAAACGCATATATATATGAGATAGCGTGCTAAAGATGTTTTAATTAGTCGCAAATATGCGTTTTGTGAAGCAACAAAAAGATTTGGTGCTGCGAAATATCGATTTTACAACCAATAGTTGTGATACATCAAAAGAACACAGACATAGCCCTCTTTTACCAAATACAATTAGATCTCTTATGGTTGGTCCATCAAATTGTGGCAAAACAAATGTCATGTTGAGTTTAATAGAGAGCCGAAACAGATTAAAATTTAAAAATATTTATATTTATTCGAAATCGCTATATCAACCCAAATATAAGTACTTAGAAAAATTAATACAGCCCATAAAGGGCATGGGATATTATACATTCTCTGAAAATGATGATGTCCTAACACCGGATGCAGCAAAAACCGACTCTATTATAATTTTCGACGATGTTGCATGCGAGAAACAAAATCATATTAGATTATATTTTGGTATGGGACGCCATGAAAGCATTGATACTTTTAATTTATGTCAGTCTTATACACGCATTCCAAAGCATTTAATACGCGACAATGCAAATATGATTATGATGTTCAAACAAGACGAAGTGAATACGAAACATGTATACAATGATCATGTGGGAACGGATATAAATTTCAAAGAATTTCTCAATATCTGCCGCGAATGTTGGAGAGATCGCTACGGATTTCTTGTCATCAACAAAGATGATCCTATAGATAATGGACGTTATAGAGAAGGATTTGATATTTTCATTCGACTATAAAACCTTTACACACCAAAACATTTGTAGTTAGTATAAATATATATGCGCATCTGATCAGACTCTCATCCTCAATATAGAAATAGAAAAATAAATTCACAATGGGTGAGAAAATAAAAAAAGAACAAGTGCTAGCAGATCTTATAAACACTAGGAGGGTGTTGAGGAAAAAGTTTAATAGCATCAAAAATCGCGGTTTAATAACAGACGACCTATTGGAAGATGCTTTTAAGCCCATCACTAAACCTCTGAAGAAACTAGTCGAAGGTGTTAAGAAATATACTCATGATGATGATGATAATGAAGTGAAAATAGAATTTGACAGCGATTTTTTAAAGAGGAATCCCCCGAAAATTAATACAAGCACTCCGAAAACAAACAAACAAAGAAAAACAAATAAACAAAATACTCTTGATACGAGTAAGGAATGCACTTTCTATACACAACGAAATGAAAGCGACAACAACGACATTAGAATCTGTAGGAGCAACAACAATAGCAATAACAACAACAACAGCACAATGTCATTGGATCTGACAGAGTTGGGGCGAGATAAGAAATTAGATAAAGTTTATGGTCCATATAAAGATTTAAATGATAAATGGAGAATGGGTAATGCAGAATTTCAATTGGGCGCCAATGAGATCACCATTAAAGGCAATAACTGGTCTATTACACCGGGTCTTATTGAATTGTTGCTCTACAAAAACCTAAGCAGTATAAAGAAGATGACTTGCGAGAATATAAGGAAGTTTTAAATGAAACAAATGCGCACAAGCGTAGACATGATAAAAACCAGCAAATCAAAGCAACTAAAGCAACCAAGTACAAAACGATTATAAAGTCATTTTCCAGAATGAGAAAAAAGGGTCTGGTTTAATGAGAGTAAACACCCAGAAACCGAATTATATATATTGGTATGATCCTAATGAATTAGTCGATCGATTTAGATTTTTGGTTTCATCACAATCAGCTGGTCACACGAATCATAACAATGAAATTATACCCATCATTGAGGAACTTCGCGAAGCAGATATTATATATTAACATCGCTATACTCGAGAAACGAATAAATACTTTATGGGTATTTTATAAAGAAAAATCATAGATTAAGACATTTGATTTCATCACAATCAGCTGATCACACGAGTCATAACAATGAAATTATATATCAATCATTGAAGAAGAAGAAGAAGAATTGAGGGTGGGCAATTTATATAATTGTGTAAAATCTACATTTACATAGCCATTACATAAATGAGTGTTGACAAGTTCGGTAGTTCATCACATCATCGGGATAAGCATTTGAGAAAAGTCTTAGGCTTTAATTTGGATCGCGGTAAGAATATCAATCTTCATTTTAAACGGTTGAAAAATTTAAGTTTACCCGTTGACGACGATGATGCAGTATCCAAAGTATTTGTTGTTGATAAAGTGAATCAAACGTTTTTAAAAGCTCAAAAACACAACACACAATTACACAACAAAATTGCTCTGGAAATTAAAAAATTAACAGCAAATCTTCAAAGTGATAGAGAAGCCCATACGAAATCGATTAACGCGTTAAAGAAGGAAACTAAAAAGGCTTTAGAATCAAACCTAAACCATATTTACGATAGATTCAGAGGGATTGAAAATTACTTGTTCCAAAAATTTATCGAGAAAAAATCCTCCAGAATTGTTGAAGAACAGCGAAAGTAATAAGACGAAGAAAAAAACATAAAACATTTGTTAAGATATGAATACTCGTATTGATGATGATGATGATGAAAAGAGAAGTATTGTGAATGAACTTTATAGACAAGCTCGTAGAAATTTCAAAAGGCGGCGAGTAATCACAAAAGGAATAGATGATCTCTGGCAAGCAGACTTAGTTGAGATGGGTGCATATTCAAAATTTAATCAAGGTCATCGTTTTCTCTTAACAATCATAGATACTTTTTCAAAATTTGCTTGGGCTGTGCCGCTTAAAACTAAAAATGCTTTCGACGTTACAAAGGCTATGAAAAGTATATTTGTCGGAGAGGAGCGATCACCAACAAATTTACAAACCGATCCCGGAAAGGAGTTCTTCAACAACAATCTAATGAGAAAGCATGGTGTTAATCATTATTCAACGTATAGCGTTGTTAAGGCATCAATAATCGAACGATTCAATAGAACCCTTAAGAGTCTAATGTGGAAGGAATTCAGCTATAATGGATCATACGAGTGGTTGAATATTTACAACAGCTTGATTATGAAATATAATAACACAAAACTTCGAACTATCGGAATGTGTCCAAGTAAAGTAAACTATTCAAATGAAAAGCTAATATTAAACTCGGCCTATAACAATGTGAAAATATATGACAAACCTGCATTTCTCGTTGGTGATCACATGCGAATCAGTAAATATAAGCATGTTTTTGAGAAAGGCTGTGGGGTACGAGGGTATGGGGTGCCAAAACACGGGCACTAATTCCCTTTTACACCCGACGATTGTGCGCGGAATAAAAACACGATTCAGGATTGGAGTTTTAACGCTTAACTTTAATTCGTAATCAACATTCGATATCGGCTCCGATTGTTCGGGACACTGGTACACAAGAGAATTGTTACTATTGTTCTGGACACTGATACACAAGCTGCTGTGGTGCAAAAATCGAGGATTTACAAAATTGTTAAAATCGTTCTGCGCACTGGTATACGAGTTATTGTAATCGAAACATGAAGTACATACAGAATTGTTACTATTGTTCTGGACACTGATATACGAGTTATTGTAATCGAAACATGAAGTACATACAGAATTGTTACTATTGTTCTGGGCACTGATATACGAGTTATTGTAATCGAAACATGAAGTACATACAGAATTGTTACTATTGTTCTGGACACTGATACACGAGTTGCCTTGATCGTTGACACCGTACACCTTGACTCCGCTGTGGCGATGGGTTAAAGATACTCGCGGCACATGTACACGTTTGCGCGATTAGTATTCGAGACTTTAACGGGGGGCTTGATCGACCGCTGTGGCGGTTGTGACTTATTATTGTGTGCCGTTTGGCGGTTGGATAACGACTGGCTCATGAATGAAAATAATTCATTCATTGCGTCGTGGCGGTGCGTCATAGCAGAGTTAGGCTCGCTGCCAATTACGGGGAATTGTGGACGAGTTGCTATGCTCGCATAGGAATTCAGTTCCAACGAATTCTGGCCGTACAGGCTGGGTTGACTTCGTTGGTTGGGTGTACCGGGAATTGGTTTGGCGACGCGAGCGAGTATGGGCATGCATTTTCGGGGGAAATTGGAATGGCTTGGGTGCAAGCAAGGGATATGGTTTAGATAGAAATGTTAACCGAAATAATTTCGGGGAAATGTGCGCGGTTTATTTGGTTGGTAGTGTTCCGTTGAGGATTGGGTATACGCTTTGTTAAGGCATATGGACTTCGGAGAAATGTGTGCGGCTGGGTATGCTTGCTGATGTTCCGTTGAGGATTGAATATGCGTTTGCTATGGCATACGAATTTCGGGGAAATGTGGATTGTTTGGTTGCGTTGAGGAAATATGGATAATTGAGTAACGCAATTTTGGGAAAATGCATGTGGTGGTGGTTAGAATATATTCGGTTGAATTATATTCTCTTGGAGGTTTGGGAAATATTTTATTGCGGAGGTGATTTTTGCATGTTTGCAGGTTAGGGTTGTGGGTTGGTTCTGTGTGATGTAGAGAACCCCCACAGTACTCCCCGCCCAGTGACGTAGTCACGAAATAAGGGTAGGGCGAAAGGAGTAGGTTGGTGTGTGGCGGGAGGGGTGTTAGGTAGCTAGGGGTCCGGTGGGTTTGGTTTGTCCGGGGGGGCGCGCTTGGCCACGGGTACGTGGTGGTTGGGGCGGCTGGTGGTTGCTGGTGGGGTCGGGTATTGGTGCGGGTTGAGGGTCTGGGGCTGAAGCCTCCAGGAAACAAGGTTTGAGTCTCTCGACACTGACCGTGGATCGTTTGCCTCGGATGTCGATCTCGAAGACACGGTCGCTCATGCGGTTGGAGACTCTGAAGGGGCCGTCGTATGGGGGGTCCAACGGTTTTTTGACTTTATCCACCCTGACAAAGACGTGCGTACAGCTGTGCAGTTCGGGGTGGACGAAGAGTTTTTTAGGGCCGTGTCTGGTCACGGGTGTTGCTCTGACCTTGCGAAGGAGGTCGCGGAGGTGGCCCACATCCGGCAGCTGGGTGCGTGGGGTTTCGCCGTCCATGAAGAGTTCGCCTGGCAGTAGGAGGTTGGTGCCGTAGGTCAGTTCCGCCGCGGAAGAGCCTAGGTCCTCCTTGAGGCTTGTCCTCAGGCCGAGGAGGACGGTGGGAAGGGCGTCGAACCATTGGGTGTCGTTATGACACATGAGGGAGGCCTTGAGAGACCCGTGCCAGCGTTCGATCATGCCGTTGGATTGGGGGTGGTAGGCCGTCGTACGGCTTCGTTGGCAGCCGAGGAGGTCTGTCAGCTGTCTGAAGATTGTTGCTTCGAATTGCGGTCCTCGGTCGGAGGTAATGGTAGCGGGCACGCCAAAACGTGTGACCCAGGCTGAGTAGAAGGCTTTGGCGGCAGATTCGGCAGTAACTGCTCTGAGGGGGGTCGCCTCTGGCCATCGCGTCAAGCGGTCCATCATGGTGAGGATGTAGGAAAATCCCCTCGATGGAGTAAGCGGCTCCACTATGTCGATGTGGACATGGGCGAAGCGTGCCGTGGGGAGCTTGAATTGGGCTGCTTCTAATACGTTATGCCGCGCTATTTTGCAGCGTTGGCATTGGAGGCAAGAGCGGGCCCAGCTGGTGAGATCTTTGCTCATTCGGGGCCAAATGAATTTTTTACGTATGGCGGCGGCGGTCGCGCGGGCGCTGGGGTGGGCTGGGTCGTGGTAGACCTGGAACACGCCCCTACGGAGCTTCTCGGGGATGTAGGGTCTGGGGGTTCCAGTGGAAACATCGCACCAGATTTCGCCCAGGGGGTCGCGGAGGGTGATTTTCCGCAGCTCGAGTGCTGTGTCGGCGGTCAAAAGGGATTGGAGCTGGCTGTCCTCCTGTTGGGCCAGGGCCAGGTCGGCGTTGTTCAGGGCGGCGCGCAAGTGGATCGTATCGATTCGCGAGAGGGCGTCCGCCGTGACGTTTTGTTTGCCGGAGATGTGTTTAATCTCGGTAGTATATTGGCCGATGAGGTCGAGTTGGCGCTCTTGTCGGGGGGAAGCGTTTCCCGACTTTTTTCGGAACGCGAAGACCAACGGTTTGTGGTCTGTAGAAATGGAGAGCGGGCGGCCTTCCACCATATGTCGAAAGTATTTGACGGCGCTGTAGATGGCCAGGAGTTCCCGGTCGTAGGCGCTGTATCGTTGCTCTGTGGGACTCAGTTTCCTTGAAAAGAAACCGAGTGGTTCCGGGTGGCCCTCGAAGTCCTGTTGCAGGACTGCTCCGATTGCGGTGTCCGATGCGTCGCATTGGATGGACAATGCCGCTCCCTCTAGGGGGTATCGAAGCAGTGTGGCGTTAGCCAGTTGTTCCTTGGATAGTTGGAACGCGCGGTCCGAGGCTTCTGTCCAGGGGATTGGGCGCTTATCGTTGCGCTTGGCTCCTGGGAGGAATTCGGTCAGGGGGGCCTGTGTTTGGGCAGCGTTTTTGAGTGTTGGGCGGTAGAAATTGAGCATCCCGAGGAAACGACGGAGCTCGTTTACGTTGGTTAGGCGCGGGTATTGCATGAGTGCCTCTACGCGGTCTGGGAGGGGGCGTATGCCCTGGTTGTCAACAATGTAACCGAGATAAGTGATTTGCTCTTTGGCGTATTGGCACTTATCGGGGTTGATGATGAGACCGAATTCGCGGAGGCGCTCGAGGACTTGTCGTAAATGGCGCTTGTGTTCGATGTGGTCTCGTGAGGCGATGAGGATGTCGTCGAGGTAGGCGTGGCAAAAATCGAGACCACGTAGTGCCGAGTCGATATATCTCTGGAATGTCTGGGCGGCATTCCTGAGGCCGAAGGTCATTACTTTGAACTCGAAGAGTCCAAAGGGTGTAATGACTGCCGTTTTCGGGATATCTTCCGGTGCCACTGGGATCTGGTGGTAGGCCCTGGTGAGGTCCAGAGTGGTGAAAACCTTGCACCCTCGTAGTTTGTATGAGAAATCGTAGAGGTGTGCGATTGGGTATCTGTCGGGGACTGTTGCTGCGTTCAGCAGCCTGTAATCCCCGCATGGGCGCCACTCCCCGGAACGTTTTTTTACTAAGTGAAGTGGGCTTGCCCAAGGGCTGTCTGATGGTTGACAGATACCTTGCGTGATCATTTGGTCGAACTCGGCGCGTGCAGCGCGTAGTTTTTCGGGCGCCAGGCGGCGTGGGCGCTGGCTTACTGGGGGGCCTCGTGTTTCGATGTGGTGAAAGACGTTTGCCCTGTGTCGACGCTGGTTGGGGAGGGGGATTGTCGTACTGACGAATTCCTGTATCATGGCCTGGATTGAGTCTGTCGGTGGTGTGGACCTGGGTGTTGCCGCTGGGGATGCCGGCGGGGGCGCAGGAGGTACGGTAAGGGCTACTAGCCTGTTGTGGGTCGAATCGACCAACAGGTTGTGCTTTCCTAATAAGTCGGAACCTATTAGGGGTTCGTTAACGTCAGCGATCACGAACTGGTGTGTGATTGGATGTCTAAGGCCCAGATGGAGTATCAGCTTTTTTCGTCCGTACGTGCGTATCGGGGAATTGTTTGCTGCTGACAATTGTAAGGCAGTGGGCGCGCGGTTGCGTGGGGCGAACGAGCGCGGAAGGACCGAGATATCAGCGCCGGTGTCGATGGTAAAATTGATATTTAGTTTCGGGTCCCTGATTGTGAGGCGTCTTATGGATGCGGTGCCGGCCGGTTGCGCAAGGGCGTCGGTCGGCAAAATTAGTTTAAAGGCTAGCGCGGGTCGTTGGGTGGTCGAGTCCACCCGCAGGGTGCCCTACAATTAATTGTACGATCCCCGTACCGTTGGTGGTTGGCGCACCAAGCGCGTGTGACGGTATTGTTGGGCGGATTTTGCGCGTTGGCGGGTTCGTCGCGAGGGGGCCGTGGAGGTGGGCGACGCGAAGAAGTCCGCTGGGAAGAATGTTGTGGGGGTTGCCGCCGGTTTATTGGGCGGTTTGGTGCGCTTCGTTGTGTGCCTTGGATCCTTGCGCAAACTTGGTCCAATTCACGGCGGAATGAGGCTTGAAGCGCGAGTAGGTCGGCGGTAGTGACCTGAGTAGGAGGGTTGTCTGGCTGGGTGTCGCTGGTGGTGCGGTCGGGGATTGGTTGGGTTGTGTTCGGGTTAAGGCCGGTGTACCTTCTAGAGGGTGAGGACGGTAGCTGAGTCGAAGCTACCAGGGGGGTTCGAGGTGCGGTTTGTGGCGACTGAGGGTGCCGTGTGGGCAGTGGGGCGTGTTGACAAACCGCCGCGACTTGGTATGGTAATGGCTCGGACTGTGGGTCCAAGGTTTCCATGATCGCGTCAGCCACCTTTGATAAATAGCCCAAGCTTTGATTGGGTTGGGCCATTAATGCCGAGCGGGCGTGTTGAGGTAGATTCCTCAGGAAATGTGGCCTAATTAGGTCATCCGAGATCCTGGTCCCCGCTATGGAGCGTAAATGGGTCAGGAAAAGGGATGGTCTAATACCCGAGAAATTGGTCTCATTCGCCAGTCGTTGCTGTTTGATGCTGATGGGCTGGTCCAAGGCGTTGAGGAGCGTCTCCCGCATGTTGCTGTATGGGTTGGGGCCTGGTGACCTGATTGCGTGCGCGATATGCGTCCGCTGTGTCCCATCCAGCACCCGCAGCAATTCTATAGCACGATGTTCTTCGTCGTGGATGTTGGCGAACCGGAAAAAACGTTCGGCTGTAGCGAACCAGAGCTCTGTGTCGTCCTCACCGAACGGGGGGAGCTTTATATTTTGGGTAAGGGGTGGGAATTCGACGCCGGAAGCGTCCTGGAACGCGGGGGAGTTGGATCGCGGTTGTTCCTGCTGGGTAGTACCGGCTCGTGTGGTGGGCATAGTGGTGCCGAAGTCGTAGGGGTAGACGGGATTGAGGAATTGAGGGGAGACGGGGTGTGTCTGTGAGCGTAGCGGAGAAGCGTGAAGAGGACACGTGAGTCGAGGGGATCCGCGAAGGTGTCGAGCAAGTTTCGGTATTGTCAAAGGAGTCGCTTGTGGACGCGGGGAGTCGAGAGGCTTGAGTGGAGTCGAGTGCTGTCGCGAGTGCTGTAAATAAAGTGCTGTGCGTGGATTGTGCCCAGAAGGGGCTTACGGTAGTATGTAATTCTAATTTTTGGGGGTAGTATTGTTTACTAATTATTTAGTTTTCCTCTGCCTTATAGTCAATGGTAGTTGTTTCTTCTTATAAATTTTAATTCAGTTGCTCTTTTTGGTAATCTTTCGTGTATTAAAATTAAGATTGATTATTTTTGTTCTTTGGTATTGCCCTTGTTCTGTTCGCTTGTTTACCTTGTAGTGTGGGTATTGCCGCGGTTTAAATGTTAATTAAGGTTGAATACATGTTTTTGGTAAAAAAAATAGGAAGAAACTAAGAGGAATTCAGGAGAAAACCGTGAGTTGGTCTCTGGTTGCAGAGGCAAAACTAAATGAATTGCTATTTGAGATGCGGCTTAGTTGTGTGCGTTAATTTCTTAATTTCTGTTATTTCGTTGATGCAAAGTAAAGCTTATTGGGTTGAATATTTAAAAATAAGGGTGTGTGTGCGCGGGCTCGACACGAGTGTGTACCCAGAAGGGGTTTACAATTGTTTATTAATTCTATTGGTAGTGTTGCATTCTTTATGTATATTTTTTTTTCAATAAACTTACAATTTTTCTTGGCAGATTTTGGGATTGTGCCGCTTGTGTTATGGTTAGGGAAAATAAAAAGTTTTATCTGTACAGTTTTTAAGTTAATTGTATAAATTTGTTTGTTATAATATATTGCCGGTCGGTTTAGTTGAATGCGTTAAACTTAAGTTCTATTTAGGTATCAATAAGCATACATTCAGTGTTTCCTTCTCTTCTATATTGGTTTTGTCAAATATTTTGCTTACATATACAACCTAGAAACGGACTCAATTTATTATATGACACAATAATGGGGTATTAATTACGGGCGCAAAATTAAGAATAATTCAATCTATACTGCTTGGTTCAAGGGTGGAAGAGAAATTATTGCAAGTAAATTCTTCGAATCTGTTATAGTTTATTTGATGCGCACTTAATTTAATTGGACACGGTTGCACAACTAAACCAAATAATTAATTGGAGGGCTTACGAAAACTAGGGGTTCCTGATGAGGTGTTTGCTGATGTTGTTCGGGTCGTTCCTGGTTCGATGATGCTGAGGTGGCTCCGTTGCGTCGCTGGATTGTTGGTTGGTTTAGAAATCGTTGGGGCTCTGGTTGCCCTTTCAATGTCTTTCGGTTTTTTTTTTTTTTTTTTTTTTAAATTTTAAATTTTAGGCGCTGTCACTGATTTAGTTTTGGTTGGAGGTTGCGTGGTTCTTGTATTGGGGTCACTGCAACCGGTTAGTGTCTTTTTATTTTTTATTTGGGGGCGCGTATCACCACTTGCACTCGTCACTGTTTAATTGTTGTTCGGAAGGAGTATGTTTTTTATCGGGGTCACCAGTGTGGGGTACGAGGGTATGGGGTGCCAAAACACGGGCACTAATTCCCTTTTACACCCGACGATTGTGCGCGGAATAAAAACACGATTCAGGATTGGAGTTTTAACGCTTAACTTTAATTCGTAATCAACATTCGATATCGGCTCCGATTGTTCGGGACACTGGTACACAAGAGAATTGTTACTATTGTTCTGGACACTGATACACAAGCTGCTGTGGTGCAAAAATCGAGGATTTACAAAATTGTTAAAATCGTTCTGCGCACTGGTATACATACAGAATTGTTACTATTGTTCTGGACACTGATATACGAGTTATTGTAATCGAAACATGAAGTACATACAGAATTGTTACTATTGTTCTGGGCACTGATATACGAGTTGTTGTAATCGAAACATGAAGTACATACAGAATTGTTACTATTGTTCTGGACACTGATACACGAGTTGCCTTGATCGTTGACACCGTACACCTTGACTCCGCTGTGGCGATGGGTTAAAGATACTCGCGGCACATGTACACGTTTGCGCGATTAGTATTCGAGACTTTAACGGGGGGCTTGATCGACCGCTGTGGTGGTTGTGACTTATTATTGTGTGCCGTTTGGCGGTTGGATAACGACTGGCTCATGAATGAAAATAATTCATTCATTGCGTCGTGGCGGTGCGTCATAGCAGAGTTAGGCTCGCTGCCAATTACGGGGAATTGTGGACGAGTTGCTATGCTCGCATAGGAATTCAGTTCCAACGAATTCTGGCCGTACAGGCTGGGTTGACTTCGTTGGTTGGGTGTACCGGGAATTGGTTTGGCGACGCGAGCGAGTATGGGCATGCATTTTCGGGGGAAATTGGAATGGCTTGGGTGCAAGCAAGGGATATCGTTTAGATAGAAATGTTAACCGAAATAATTTCGGGGAAATGTGCGCGGTTTATTTGGTTGGTAGTGTTCCGTTGAGGATTGGCTATACGCTTTGTTGAGGCATATGGACTTCGGAGAAATGTGTGCGGCTGGGTATGCTTGCTGATGTTCCGTTGAGGATTGAATATGCGTTTGCTATGGCATACGAATTTCGGGGAAATGTGGATTGTTTGGTTGCGTTGAGGAAATATGGATAATTGAGTAACGCAATTTTGGGAAAATGCATGTGGTGGTGGTTAGAATATATTCGGTTGAATTATATTCTCTTGGAGGTTTGGGAAATATTTTATTGCGGAGGTGCACCTTAAGGATTCTCGCTAAGTGCCACTTGCAGGGGGGTGCCAGCTCAGTCCTGATCACGCACAGTTGCCCCACTGCGACGTTGGGGTTTCGGCTCTGCCACTTTGGCCTGTGTTGTAGTTCCTGGAGGTATTCTGCGGACCATCGCGACCACAAATGCTCGTATATGTTCCGCAGTAACTTTGATCGCGACAACCGAGATATGGGGGGTTGAAGTGTGTAAGGCCCCGGGACGGTCGACGTCGGGCCTCTAATAAGAAAGTGTCCGGGTGTGAGCGCCGTCAGGTCGGTTGGGTCATCCTTCAGTGGCTGGAGGGGGCGCGAGTTGAGGCAGGATTCCACTTGGGCCAGCAGGGTGGAGAGCTCTTCGAAGGTCAGGACTGCGTCGCCGATAACGCGCCTCAAGTGGAACTTGGTTCGCTTTACAGAGGCTTCGCAGATTCCCCCGAAGTGAGGGGCTGATGGGGGGTTGAATCGCCACTCGACACCCTCATTGGCGAGGAGGTGGGCAATCTCGGTGGTTTGCCTTGTTGCCTGGGCGAATAGCCCCCGTAATTCTTTATCCGCGCCGACGAAGTTCGTGCCACGAAGCGGCGGTAGACCCGGAGGAAGTCCTCTGTTGAGTACCCGAAGGCGGCCTCCAGGTGCACCGCGCGGGTGGCGAAGCATACAAACACGGCGATGTATCCCTTGAACGTGCTCCTGGTTCCATTCTTTGAGCACCCGATGGCCATTGGCCCGGCGTAGTCGACTGCGCTGTGTAAGAATGGCCTGGTGGGCCGCACCCGGGTGGCCGGCAGGGCCCCCGTGAGTTGAAGGGTCGGCGAGGATGAGTGTCGCCAGCAGCGGAGACAGCGAAAGATTACTCCCTTGACCAGTTGCCGTCCTCGGAGAATCCAGAATCGTTGCCGTAGGTGGTTGAGTGACAGTTGCGTGCCACCGTGGAGGGTCCTGTCGTGGGCATCTCGGGCGAGAAGCAGTGAGAGAAAGGACCCGGAAGGGAGGATGAGGGGGTGCCTTTCATCAGGGTGTAGTAGGGAGTGGCGCAGTCTTCCCCCGACACGCAGGAGTCCGCCCGAGTCGAGGAACGGGTTGGGGCGCATGAGCAGGCTGTCCTTAGCGACGGATGAGTTTGTGGTGAGCGATGCTATTTCCCGGTGGAAGTGGACTCTTTGCACATGGGAGACCCAGAGCATGAGTGCTGAGTCCATTTGCGAAGGGGTTATATCGGTGGGGGTGTTTGGGCTGGGGTTCGGGCGCGGCTTCCTCCCCGGTGTGGATTTTTTCTGCAGTCGCCGGGCAAATTCGACGCATCTGGCCGTCACGCGGAGGAGTCTGGGGAGCTGGGAGTATTGCATCAGCAGCTCGTTGTCCTCTCGTGGGGCGCTTATGACGTGGCTGGTTGCGGGGCGGCATTCCGGGTCCACCTCCGGGACGGCGGTGTGGGTGCAAGGCCATGGTATGTTGCCTTTGAGGAACTCGGGGCCGCCCATCCATAGTGACGGCGAGCGCAGTTGGTCCGTTGATTCTCCGCGAGACGCCAAGTCGGCGGGATTCTGGACGCCGGCGACGTGATGCCAGTGGGCGCCCGGTAGAGTCGCCTGGATTTCCGAAACCCGGTTGGCAACGTAAGTTTTCCATCTGGGTTGACATGATGGTGAGGACGCGCTTCATCAGGCGCGCCAGCAGCAGTGCGGCACACAGCTCCAAACGTGGCAGGGATACCTGCTTCAAAGGGGCCACCTTGGCCTTGGAAGCGAGGATGGTGCAAGATGATTTCAACGGAGCGCCAAATGTCCTGAGGTAGATGACGGCGCCGTAGGCGGCCTGGGAGGCGTCGGCGAATCCGTGGAGCTCCATTGTTGGGTGGGTGTTGCCGCAGCCGGTCCATCGAAGGATGCGGAGTGCGGGTAGTTGCCGTAGACCCCCGACGAGTTCGTGCCACCTGGATTCCCTGGAAGGGGGCAGGGGTTCGTCCCATCCTAGTCCTAGGGGCCACAGTTCCTGCATGAATATTTTAAATCTTATCATGACTGAGGAGATCTGTGGGGTATCGGTAGGGTGTGTCGCACGGAGACTAGTTCACTCTTGCCCCCATCATCACAGAGTGTTCCACTGATACGTAGTTGTCTGAGGCAACTGCCAACTTCACTAAATTGAAACACGCATTTCTTGTCCTGTTAAATTTTATATATATTTGTCGTTCTCTTGGATACACATGTAGACTAATCGTGGGAACGCCTTCAAAGGTGCGGGCGTTAAAATATTCACAAGAATAAGGTTAATAACATTTAGTAGTTCGGCTTCATTTAGAACACTATTTCATAAATATATTACAAGGATGTAGTCGATACACTGTTCGCTCTACTTTGTCGGCTCTTACAAATTGCAATAGATTTTCCTGCTGTATTATAGCGTTTTTAGGAGGGGTATCTCTAGTATGTGCACCTGGCCCCTTTTCACAAGCATTTCACAGGATGTTGCAATGTGGTCCTTGCATATTCGTTACAAGGGGGCCCGTATTCGAGTGTTTGAGAGAGGGACGTGCAAGCGATGTTAAGTATTATAATTCACTTATGTCTTATTTGTTAAAGAATGAATGCACTTCGCGTCTACACCATAATTACTCGACTACCTTGAAGACTCACGAAACTCGGCTCTCTATAACCCGGGGGTGTGCGCACGTCAGTTGGTTAAATTCGACTGACTCATGAATGAAAATAATTCATTCATTGCGTCGTGGCGGTGCGTCATTGCAGAGTTAGGCTCGCTGCCAATTACGAGGAATTGTGGACGAGTTGCTATGCTCGCATAGGAATTCAGTTCCAACGAATTCTGGCCGTACAGGCTGGGTTGACTTCGTTGGTTGGGTGTACCGGGAATTGGTTTGGCGACGCGAGCGAGTATGGGCATGCATTTTCGGAGGACATTGGAATGGCTTGGGTGCAAGCAAGGGATATCGTTTAGATAGAAATGTTAACCGAAATAATTTCGGGGAAATGTGCGCGGTTTATTTGGTTGGTAATGTTCCGTTGAGGATTGGATATACGCTTTGTTAAGGCGTATGAGCTTCGGAGAAATGTGTGCGGCTTGGTATGCTTGCTGATGTTCCGTTGAGGATTGAATATGCGTTTGCTATGGCATACGAATTTCGGGGAAATGTGGATTGTTTGGTTGCGTTGAGAAAATATAGATAATTGACTGACGCAGTTTTGGGTAAATGCATAGGGTGGTGATTAGAATATATTCGGTTGAATTATATTCTCTTGGAGGTTTGGGAAATATTTTATTGCATATTTGGGAATATATGCTATTGCGGATTTGATTTTTGCATGTTTGCAGGTTAGGGTTGTGGGTTGGTTCTCCGTGTGATGTAGAGAACCCCCACAGATCCATCCCAGGGGGTCGTAGAGGCGGCCGATGAATGCGAGGGCCGCCCGTTTGGTGAGGGTCGCGTTGGCCGTTGAGTCTCGGAGATGGAATGTGAAGCAGTCTTCCTGGGGTCGCCATTGGTTTCCTAAAATTGAGTGGGCGTCAGCTGGGGGCCAAGTGGGGCGTGTCCCGAGCTCGTCTGGTTCGTAGGGGAGCAGCGACGGGTGGTTGGAGGTCCATTTGCTGAGGGGGAAGCCGCCCGCCGACAGTAGGTCGCTGAGCTGCTGCTTCAGTAGCTGTGCCTCTGTGAGAGTGTCCGAGCCAGCGAAGATGTCATCCACGTATGTGTTTCTCATGAGCACTTGTGCTGCTAAAGGGAATCGTGCGCCCTCGTCGAGGGCCAACAGCCTCAGCGTGCGTATTGCTTGATACGGGGAGCTCGCGAGTCCGTAAGTTACCGTGTTTAGCGAGTAGACCTTAATGTCGCCGGTGGTTGACGGTCTCCACAGGATTTGCTGATAGTGGCGATCCCGCTCATCAATCCGTATTTGTTGGTACATCTTCGCAATGCCCGCAGAGAAGACATATCGGGGCGCACGCCAGCGCAACAGGACGTCAAAAATGTCACTCTGGAGCTTGGGTCCAACATAGAGGCACTCGTTGATGGAGATTCCAGTCTCCGGTTGGACGGAACCATTGAACACCACGCGGATCTTGGGTGTTTGGTCAGATGCCTTGAACACCCCATGGTGTAGGATAATGAATCCATGTTCATGGGTGTCCGCACTCGTGGTGTCCACTTGAGTCATGTGGTCAAGTTCGAGATAATCATCCATCAATTTCTTATAGAGATCGCGGAACTGAGGCTGGCGCTGGAACCTGCTCTCCAGTCGTCGAAATGCGGCGCGGGCGGCGCTGCCCGAATCCCCCAGCTCCGCCGAGTTAGGCTTTAGTGGCAGTCGTAATGTGTAGCGGCCTTGCTGGTCGCGTCTGGTAGTTGAGGTGAAGTGAGCCTCGCATGCTTGCTCCTCCAAAGTCAAAGCGGTTGGGTGGTGAGAAACTTCCTCCTGAATCCAGAACTTCTCCAGGAGGTCGCGCAGCTCGCGGTCGACACTGATCTGGTGACTGGTTAGAGGGCGGCTGGTGTTGGTGTGTCGTGAGCCGCGGGCAGCTGCACCCGTTAGGATCCATACAAGGTGCGTAGACTGGGCGATCACGTCGGAGTTGGTGGACTTCTTTAGGCCGGCGGTGATGATCGCCGGGTAGGCATCAGCACCAATGATTAAGTCTATGTTTTGTGCTGATGAGACGTCTGGGTCTGCCAACTCCAGGCCCGCCACAATAGAGATATCGCTTGGCAGGAGTCGTGGGGGTGGCACGTAGTCCGACAGATGGGGCAGGATTAGCGCGTCGACTGTCCAGCTTTGCGAGCTCTTGGTCCGGGGCAGTATGGTGACGGATGATAGGGCCTTTGCCGTCTGGCAGCGGGCGCCCCCGACTCCATGGACTGGGATGAATGATGCGCGCCGGCGCAGGTGCAGTCGCTGGGCGAGTGATTCCGATATAAAGGTGGCCTCTGAACAGGGGTCCAGTAGGGCCCGAGCCTCCAGTCGGCGTTGGGAGCCCGACTGGACGAGGACGCGTGCTGTGGCCAGGAGGATTGTCCGGGCAGGCGGGGCGCTGGTCGTGTGAGATGACACCCCGGGGATCTGGCCGCCTTGAGGCTTGGCGCTTGTGCCTCTTT
The DNA here is from genome assembly GCA_963931805.1 of Microdon myrmicae. Taxonomy (NCBI): domain Eukaryota; kingdom Metazoa; phylum Arthropoda; class Insecta; order Diptera; family Syrphidae; genus Microdon; species Microdon myrmicae. The sequence goes on from CAWVOU010000026.1 coordinate 59,360, forward strand.
CCAAATCCAGGTTGGTCGTGGTCGTTGTGGTATGCAGCAAGGTGTGGTGCCGCCCTTAGCACTGCCGGCATGTGGATATCGACGGACAGTCACGAAGTAAATGCCTTCCTAGGCAGTTGAAGCAAAGGCCCTGTTTGGTGATGTGGGCCCTTCGCTCTTCCGGGCTGAGGGGCCGGAATCCCTCGCACGATCCGATGTAGTGGTTTGATCTGCAGACCGAGCAGCGGGCAGGGGGCTTCTGGGCAGGTGGTGAGGCCGTGTGCACTGAGAGGCGCGCTTTGGTGGTGTGCTCCGTCTGGCCGGGTGTGTTCCGCTGGGGTTGGTCGACGGCGGTCCGGGGCAGCTCGACGAATTCCAAAGCCTCGATCCTTGTTTTCAGGAAGTCATCGAGCTGGTGGTACGTGGGTGGCTGGCTGGTGTTGCCTTGTGCCGTTTGCCCGCCACGAGCGGAGCGGGGGTGCATGCGTTGTGTTGTTAGGTAGACCAGTATGTCATCCCAGGTGGTCACGGGACGGCCGAGCGCATCCAAAGTTTCGACTGCGTCATTGGTAGTGTCGCGGAGATGGCGCAAGCCGGCAGCCGATTCCTTTCCGACGGCCTGTACCTGGAAGAGGGTGCTCAAGGCAGAGTGAACCAGTGCCCGAATATTGTCGAAGTATTCCACCAGCTTGTTCCAGGCTCGCTGGTAATTCTCCTCCGTGACCGGGATGTTTTTGATGGCCCGGGCGGCGTCGCCGCGGAGGCTCGACTTTAAATAATAGAGTCGTTCGACGTCCGTCAGATCAGGGTGATCTGTCAATACGCCTGGAACAGGTCCTTGAATGGCCGCCACTCCGAGTATTTTCCGGAAAATGTTGGCAATTGCACTGGAGGCAGCTTGCGGGGATTGGCGCGGGGTGTCACCACTGCAGTCGCGGCCTTAGATGTTGTCGATGGTTCCATGTTGAGGCTATGAAGCTCTTCGGCGAACTTTGTCATCTCCTCCAGGTAGACCTCCTCAGCTGACTCGAGGAAGTCCTCCATGAAGTAGTGGTGGTCCTTTGTGTCTGACGTCGTCAGCTCCAGAATGTCGTCGTGCCGGTCACGGATTTCTTTCCACTTGCCCTGTAGATTGTCTCTGCGGGTTTATACGGCGCTTATCGTTGATGGCCCTCGCTTCTTCAGGTTGGCGAATGCTCGCGACATTTGGCCCTGTGCCGCGTACTGCGTGGCGATTTGTTCCTCCATTGCTTTTTCTTCTTTGGTTCCTTGATGGTGTCGAGGTGACTGGCAGTTGTCGATGTGCCGCGAACTGGGCGGCGAGGATTCAAATCCAATTGAGCACTGGATCCGTTTCGAAGGACCAGAAATGTTTGTTGATAGCTCTACGTAGTACGTGTGCACCGATAAAAAACTCTGTCGTATGGTAGCAGAATCACAAAAAAAGGCAGAAGTTAACTTGAAGCCAGCTTTATTAGTACACGTGTTGAGGAAAATTAATGACCGATGGTGTTTCTTCTGTGAATGTTGATTGTAGACTGACGAAATGGCATAACTGCCAATTCAAAAAGTGACGCCATGACATCATCGTGGTGACAATGATGGCCAGTTGGTGCCAGCTGCTGCGCAACTGGTATACATGCGAATGTACTAGATTTCTCCAGTACATTCCAGCACATTTAATTGCCAATCCGCAACATATGAATAATTGAAAAAATATATATAAGAACTTACCGTTTTGAAGTTTGACTGTTAAATGATGAAGTGTGCTGAACGCAACTCCTTTATATATCACCACAGCTAAACAATGCTATCTCACTCATTCACACAACCTCACTCATTCACACAATCATTCAATGACTCATTACAACATAGAAATTGAGTTGTTTTTCTGCTGACGCCGCAATTACGCAATATGATGATCTTCATATAATCATTCGATGACTCATTAAAACACTAACAAATTGAGTTGTTTTTTCTGCTGACGCCGCAATTACGCGTTATGATGAAATTCATATAATCATTCGATGACTCATTAAAACACTAACAAATTGAGTTGTTTTTCTGCTGACGCCGCAATTACGGGATATGATGAAATTCATATAATCATTCGATGACTCATTAAAACACTAACAAATTGAGTTGTTTTTCTGCTGACGCCACAATTACGCAATATGATGAAATTCACATATTTTTTTCTTATTTTTACTTTTTTTATTGTTTTTTATTTTTTTTAATTTTTTTTAATTTTTTTTTATTTTAATTTTTTTATTTTTTTATTTTTTGTTTATTTTTTTAATTATTTAATTTTTTTAATTTTTTTATCTTTCAAAGTCTTGTCATAACTACAGCGTAAGCCCCTAAAAGTATATATCCAGCTCTAAAAATAAAGCATATCATCAATATAACAATATGATACTAAAACTTCCCTAGCATATGCACTTAACAGTATATCCCCCAGTATATTAATTCAGTATATTTATACACGTAAACGGCAAAAAATATAACAAAAGCCTATGATAACCCAATACAATCATATGTAACGCTTTTTCAACAGTACTTTTTTTAAATTTCATAAAGCACCTCTATTGGGATATTGATCAAACAATTATACATAATACAAAAGCCCAATAGTCGAGACACCCCTAAACAGTTATAATCCAAAGTTCTCTTAACCACACCATACATCCCCCAGATATTCGACACATGGCATGGGGAGCTTTCAGCCCAATAGTCGAGACACCACCCAAAACGGCTATAATATATTCCCCCAGCCGAGACACCACACCCAACTGTTATGATATATATTCCCCGGCCGAGACACCACGCAAAACTGACATAATACCGGGCCCCAACCTGTTATAACGACGTGGACACTGCCCAAACATGCTACAACATCCGGCCCAAACTGTTATGATACTGGGCCCGAACTGTTATACCATAGCCGAGACGCCGCCCCAAACCCGTTATAACAATCGCTGAGACACCAACCAGTGGCCGAGACACCAACCGCTGGCGTGGCACCACCCCCCGGTCCAGGCACCACCCCCCTCTTCCGACAAACGACCAATCGTGACGTCATTGCCCCAGAAACCCCATAACCCTACTACGTATAGCATGCACATACCAAATTAATTCAAATTATTACTTTATATAATAACACATAATAACCATATAACATGCACATACAAAATTAATTCAGTATATAGCTCCTCAATAGTATACTGGTTAGTACACCCGGCTGTCACGCGGGAGACCGGGGTTCGATTCCTCGCCGGGAAGCCTGTGGCGCAAGACTAATGACCTTGCCCGGAAAAAACAGCTCATTATGGAAAATTTAACAAGCCTCAGGACTTGCTAAATAAGGCCAAGACCGGTTCCAGGTTGTAGTGCCGATGGTGATGATTCCTTTATATAATAATACATAATAACCATATCATGCACATACCAAATTAATTCAAACTATTCCTTTATAGAATAAGACATAATAACCACAACATGCACATACCAAATTAATTCAAACTATTCCTTTATTTAATAATACATAACTATAACATGCACATACCAAATTAATTCAAATTATTCCTTTATATAATAATGTAGCGAGCTGGGGGTTCGCTGGATTAATTATTTTTAATAAATAAGAGCCGTTAAATCGATTTTGAATTAATGTAACACTTTATTAGTCGGTTAATAACAACCGTTACTTTTTACCGTACACTTAGCGATTGCGCGCCTAGCGCTTACGTACTTATCGCGTATTTCACTGCTTACTTCTTACTTATTACTTTCTACTTATCGCTTCTTACTACCGCACTTATCGCTTGCTTCACTTTCCACTTCTTACTCTTCTCGGTGATCTGTGTGCGACGTATTTATACCGTTCCCTCATTCTGATTCGGTGTTTTGATTCCGTCCGTTCCATAGCCTTGAATGTTCTACTGTTCCTAGTCTCCAGTTTTCCAGTACTTTATGGAATATTCTAGTACTTTGCTTCGGACTTTCTCGAATCTTCTAGTACTGATTGTCATATGCGTCACAATAATATATAATAACTAAAGCATGCACATACCAAATTGATTTAAATTATTCCTTTATTTAATAATACATAATAACCATATAAAATGCACATACTAAATTAGTTCCAACTATTCCTTTATATAATAATACATAACTATAACATGCACATACCAATTTAATTCAAATTATTCCTTTATATAATAATACATAATAACAATCACATGCACATAGCAAATTAATTCAAACTATTCCTTCATATAATAATACATAATAACTGAGACATGCACTTACCAAATTAATTCAAACTATTCTTTCATATAATAATACATCATAACTATAACATGCACATACCAAATTAATTCAAACTATTTCTTTATATAATAATACATAATAAACACAACATGCACATACCAAATTAATTCAAATTATTCCTTTATATAATAAAACATAATAACCATAGCATGCACATACCAAATTAATTCAAACTATTCCATCATATAATAATACATAATAACCATAATATGCACATACCAAATTAATTCAAACTATTACTTTATTTAATAATACATAACCATATAATGATACATAACTATAACATGGACATACCAAATTAATTCAAATTATTCCTTTATATAATAATAAAGCGAGCTTAGGATTCGCTGGATTAATTATTTTTAATAAATAAGATACGTTAAATCGATTTTGAATTAATGTAACACTTTATTAGTCCGTTAATAACAACCGTTACTTTTTACCGTGCACTTACCGATTTCTAGACTTATCGCCTACGTACTTATCGCGTATTTCACTGCTTACTTCTAACTTATTACTTTCTACTTATCGCTTCTTACTACCGCACTTATCGCTTGCTTCACTTTCCACTTCTTACTCTTCTCGGTGATTTGTGTGCGACGTATTTATACCGTTCCCTCATTCTGATTCGGTGTTTCGTTTCCTTCCGCTCCATAGCCTTGAATGTTCTACTGTTCCTAGTCTCCAGTTTTTCAGTACTTTATAGAATATTCTAGTACTTTGTTTCGGACTTTCTCGAATATTCTAGTACTGATTGTCATATGCGTCACAATAATATATAATAACTAAAGCATGCATATACCAAATAAATTAAAATTATTTCTTCATATAATAATACATAATAACTATAGCATACACATACCAAATTAATTCAAATTATTTCTCTATATAATAATACATAACTATAACATACACATACCCAATTAATTCAAATTATTCCTTTATATAATAATACATAATAACTATAACATGCACATACCAAATTAATTCAAATTATTACTTTATATTATAATACATAGAAACTATAACATGCACATAACAAATTAATTCAAACTATTTCTCTATATAATAATACATAACTATAACATGCACATACCAAATTAATTCAAATATTTCCTTTATATAATCATACATAATAACTATAACATGCACATACGGAATTAATTCAAATTATTACTTTATATTATAATACATAATTACTATAACATGCACATACCAAATTAATTCAAACTATTCCTTTATATCGTAATACATAACTATAACATGCACATACCAAATTAATTCAAACTATTCCTTTATATAATAATACATAACCATAAAATGCACACACCAAATTAATTCAAACTATTCCCTTATATCATAATACATACTAACTATAACGTGCACATACCAAATTAATCCAAACTATTGCTTTATATAATAATACATAACTATAGCATGCACATACCAAATTGATTCAAACTATTCCTTTAAATAATAATACATAACTATAACATGCACACACGAAATTAATTCAAATTTTTCCTTTAGGTGATAATACATAATAACTATACCATGCACATACCAACTTAATTCAAATTACTATTTTATATTATAATACATAAAAACTATAACACGCACATAACAAATTATATCAAACTGTTTCTCTATATAATAATACATAACTATAACATGCACATACCAAATTATTTCAAAGTATTACTTTATATTATAATACATAATAACTACAACATGCACATACCAAATTACTTCTAATTATTACTCTATATTATAATACATAATAACTATAACAGGCACATACCAAATTAATTCAAACGATTCCTTTATATAATAATACATAATAACTATAAGATGCGCATACCAAATTATTTCAAACTATTCCTTTATATAATAGTACATAACTATAACATGCACATACCAAATTAATCTAAACTATTCCTTTATATAATAAAACATAATAACGATAACATGCACATACCAAATTAATTCAAACTATTCTTTTATATAATAATATATAATAACTATAAGATGCGCATACCAAATTAATTCAAACTATTCCTTTATAGAATAATACATAATAACGATAACATACACATACCAAATTAATTCAAACTATTCTTTTATATAATAATATATAATAACTATAAGATGCGCATACCAAATTAAATCAAACTATTCCTTTATAGAATAATACATAATAACGATAATATGCACATACCAAATTAATTCAAACTATTCTTTTATATAATAATACATAATAACTATAAGATGCGCATACCAAATTATTTCAAGCTATTCCTTTATATAATAATACATAACTATAACATGCACATACCAAATTAATTTAAACTATTCCTTTATATAATAATACATAACTATAACATGCACATACCAAATTAATTCAAACTATTCCTTTATATAATAATACATAACTATAACATGCACATACCAAATTAATTCAAATTTTTCCTTTATATAATAATACATAATAACTATAACATGCACATACCAAATTATTTCAAACTATTCCTTCATACAATAATACATAACAACTATAACATGCACATACCAAATTAATTGAAACTATTCCTTTATATAATAATACATAATAACCATATAACATGCACATACCAAATTAATTCAAACTATTCCTTCATCTTTGCATAATAGCTATAACATGCACATACCAAATTATTTCAAACTATTCCTTCATACAATAACACATAACAACTATAACATGCACATACCAAATTAATTCGAACTATTCCTTTATATAATAATACATAATAACCATATAGCATGCACATACCAACTTAATTCAAACTATTTCTTTATATAATAATACATAACTATAGCATGCACATACCAAATTAATTCAAATTCTTCCTTTATATATGTTTATTGATAGCTCTACGTAGTACGTGTGCACCGATAAAAAAACTCTGTCGTATGGTGACAGAATCACAAAAGGCAGAAGTTAACTTGAAGCCAGCTTTATTAATACACGTGTTGAAAGAAAATTAATGACCGATGGTGTTTCTTCTGTGAATGTTGATTGTAGACTGACGAAATGGCATAACTGCCAATTCAAAAAGTGACGCCATGACATCATCGTGGTGACAATGATGGTCAGTTGGGGGCAGCTGCTGCGCAACTGGTATACATGCGAATGTACTAGATTTCTCTAGTACATTCCAGCACATTTAATTGCCAGTTCGCAACAATATAATAATACATAATAACTATAACATGCACATACCAAATTAATTCAAACTATTACTGTTGCGGATTGGCAATTAAATGTGCTGGAATATACTGGAGAAATCTAGTACATTCGCATGTATGCCAGTTGCGAAGCAGCTGGTACCAACTGGCCATCATTGTCACCACGATGATGTCATAGCGTCGCTTTTTGAATTGGCAGTCATGCCAATTCGTCAGTCTGCATTCAACCTTCAACGGGCTCCTTATCGGAGCAATCATCGCCAGCAACAGTCGAGAGAAATAGAACAAGGCTGTACAATTTAAATGATAGGAAATAAAAGTTAACTTATCTTTTACTAGTCCTTTACTGTGTTGTATTCTATTATGTGTTCGAGGTATCTTACTGTTTGTGGTGCGAAGTTCAATTGGTGACGTGCTCTTCTGCATTGACCGCGCTGCTCTCTCTCCTTTGCGACAGCCATTGTTCGTTGTGACCGTCCATCAGCGGCCAACGAATCGCGTACCACTTCAACCTAACAGTTACTCTATATAATAATGCATAACTATAGCATGCACATACAAAATTAATTCAATCTATTCCTTTATATAATAATACATAATGACTATAGCATGCACATACCAAATTAATTCAAACTATTCCTTTATATAATAATACATAATAACTATAGCATGCACATACTAAATTAATTCAAACTATTCCTTTATATAATAATACATAATAACCATATGATGCACATACCAAATTATTTCAAACTATTCCTTTATATAATAATACATAATAACCACAACATGCGCATACCAAATTAATTCAAACTATTCCTTTATATAATAATACATAACTATAACATGCACATACCAAGTTAGTTCAAACTATTCCTTTATATAATAATACATAATAACTATAGCATGCACATATCAAATTAATTCAAACTATTCCTTTATATAATAATACATAATAACTATAACATGCACATACCAAATTAATTGAAATTATTACTTTATATTATAAACATAATAACCATAACATGCACATACCAAATTAATTCAAACTATTCCTTTATAAAGTAATACGTAACTATAGCATGCACATACCAAATTAATTCAAACTATTCCTTAATATAATAAAATATAACTATAACAGGCACATACCAAATTAATTCCAATTATTCCTTATAAAATAATACATAATAACTATAGCATGCACATACCAAATTAATTCAAACTATTCCTCTATATAATAATACATAATAACTATCCATTCATCATAAGTCCCTAACCGAATTCCAAAAATCTTTGTCCAAAATACGTTTTTGCTTAACACGATGTTTGAATCATCACCATGTATATAATCGCACAAGCGAATAACAGTTTGATTTCGTTCATGAGAAGGAAACTTTTCGAAAAAGGAAAGGTAATTGAAAAAGTTTTGTACTTTCGTACTCCAGCAGTAAAAATTAGACTTCCGACAAGGAAACACGAAGAAGATGTAACAACATTTCTTTTTAAACATATTATTCAGCGTTCAACTTCGTTTGTAAATTTTGTCGGGTCACTCCGGAAGCCCCATTAACAAAAAGTGTTTTTCTTTATATCATTCTAGCATTTCAATAGCACGATGGAAGACTCAACTGGAGTCGCCTCACTCTTATTTAGTGAACAAGATGCCACAGTAACAAATCCATTTGAAAAATGGAACGATTGCGAGAAAACTGTTGTCATATACGCTCTACTAAAACGATTAAGATATCCAAGCGTGAAGTTCCTTCAACATTCTATCGAAAACAATATAAACCAAACGATTTCATTGCACGGTCAAGTAATAACCGCTGATTTAAATGCTAACAGCCCGTTACATCTGCAGGGTTTAGTTAGTGCATACAAGTCGTTTTCAAATTCAGAACTAATTGACGTAACAGACAAAGATACCATTTTCTTTGGTTCGGATTTCGTCTTCAAAAGCGATGGGAAAATGTGCAATAACCTGTGGACCTGTGGGGCTTTTCAGGGCCCGAAGAGCCATACATCGCTCGATCCCCACTATTCCAAGCGATGCGACTTACCTCGAAGTCGAACCTTCAGCAAGGTTACGTAACCCTGCTACGGCATTAACCGCCAGCCAGATTGCTGGAATTAATTCAGTTACCCCAAAGGATAACTGACATATATACCTTTAAGGCAGCTTACCTTTCTTTGGGGGTTTTCTTCAAACCCCTTTTTCTCCACCACCATACCTGAAAACATTAAGTCCACGGCAAAGGTTATCACCTAGCCGTGGCATCGAAAATTTCACGCTTGGGCATCCATTGCACCCAGTGCATCTCGTTCCCGTGACCTTATGCCATGGAAACAAAATCAACACGGAGTTCCTAGATTACTCGTTTTTATTGTTTGTCCATGGCACCCCTAGCATGCGGCTACCAGGTCTCGTCAGTTTGCCACCGCCGACAAGGTTTCGGCTGATGCAAAGCAAACATTCACCAATTACCAGCAATAGCTGGTTTCCTATTATCGGTCTCCACCGATCAGGGACCGCAAACAAGCAACGAATTGGATGCGGCCATCAAGTGTTTACTTTTAACATCTGGCAATGGCTGCATCCTATATTCGTTGCAATACCAAAACATAGCATTCACACCACAGATCGTTTTTGGTATACCAATTCCCTATTAACGGCCGCCAACCGTCGGCGGGCCTGGGAAATTTCACGTCCATCAACCCAAATGTTGATTTATGGCCTCTCCTAGGGTGACCAGATCCTCGGTGTTTTGCTTTTACCCCAGATGGTTCGGTTTGCCGGCAAGTATTACACAATCAATTGTGTACACAGCCGCAGGCCCATGTATTGTTGGTATACGCAGGAGATGCAGTTGCGATGCTCGCATCCATCCTCGATCACCGGAGGATCGTATGCGAGGCATACACATACGTGCGAAATGTATGCCATATTCCCCGGTCCAATCACGATTCACTGCCTCGAGTTGATCGTGCGGCTCCTCCCCTTTTACGGTTTTTCTTTGCGAAGTCTTTCTGTCTGCAGCGAATGAAACCCAGTCAGATTGCAACCCCCGTGACGAGCACACGTGCTGAGAGTCGAGCCCTTTTCTCCATTGACGATACACGCGCGTCAAAAGTGTCTATTATTACTGCATGTCTATATGCAAAATTATCCCTTGTACCTTAAGGTGTGACAGTGAGGGGTACGTCTACACAGCGGTAAGGGGCGGTGCTGGAGAGCTGGGGGAGAGATTTGAAATTGAGGTGGGTGGGGTTAGGACGGGTTTATTCTGTGACTTCGTTTGAGGCCAGGAGTGGGGAAAGAGTTGGCATGTCGTAGTATACGCGAGGTGGGCTCGTTAACACCTGAGGTTAGAGAGAAAGGATCGGAGAGGGTGGATCTAAATCGCACCCGACAGGTTCGAGAGTTAAGGTAGGATGAGATCCACTTAATCAACAGCGGTTCAAAACCAAGGGAAGATAATTTAAAGAGAATGCGGTTATGGGAAATCTTGTCGAAGGCCTTGCTAAAGTCGGTAGTGGCTACTCAACCTCATCGCCGTTCTCTAGGGCAAGGAGTGTGTGAGATGTGAATTCGACAAGGTTGGGAGTAGTGGACCTGCCGAAGAGGAAGCCGTGCTGGTTAGGAGAGATGATGGGGGTGCAGCGAAAACATAACGCTTCGTATAGAAGGCCTTCGAACACTTTAGGAATGTGCGAAAGCTTAACAATGGGACGATAATTGGATATATCGATTTTAGGCCCCTTTTTATGTACGGGGGTTATGTAGGAGGATTTCCAAAAGTCGGGAAATAGACCTTGTGCAAGGGATAGATTGAAGATTGACGCGAGCGGGAGAGAAAGAGAAGAGGAGCATTTTTTTAAGAAGATAGCAGGGAGTCCGTCTGGGGCGGGACTGAAATCGTCTTTAAGTTGTTCAAGTTTTTCTTTAACTTGGTGTTGTTGTATGTGCAGAGGGATGAGTGGGCCAAGGGAGAATTGAAACATGCCAGTAAAGTAGGAGGGGTTAGGCTCGAACGAGTCGTCCGTGAAGAATAGTTTGAAGAAGGACGCGAAACGATTGGCTATGGTTTGGGAGTCAGATGAAGTAGTTGAGTCGTAGAAAAGGGAGTTGGGATAGGCATCTGATTTCCGTTTATAGTTGATAAAGTAACCGAGATTGTTGGAATAGTCCAGAGGAGAACGCGTATTTAAGAAAATGTTCCACAACTTATTTCTCTTGTTACGGAGTGTGCGGAGTCTGCGGTTATACCAAGGGGGCGATGAGAATAATAACCTGTTTCGGGAATAAGGGACAAATAGGGATATGGCGTTGAAGATTACTGTGTAGAGTGAGGCTGTAGCGACCGCAACACTAATATCATTTAAGCGGGGTAAGGTATTGCTGAGGTACTCATTTATGCGCCGGAAATTGGCTTTTCGGAAATTGAAAGAATATTGGTAGGGGAGGGGAGTGGGTGTGCTGTGGGCTGGGTGGTCGCGGAATACGGATAAGAGAAGTGGTGGTTGTCAATGGTTGAGAGGATGTGGGGACTAGGGGTAACTGAAGAGTTGCAGGGGTCTGTCGTGAACACTAGGTCGAGTTGTCTGCCCAGATGATTTAGGATATCGCTGACTTGGTAAAGGCTAGAGTCAGTGAGGTTGTCTATTAAGAGACACTCCTAGGTAGTGGAGGGGCTAGAGATATAGTGGGACTCATCGTCAGACAACGACCATTGGAGATGGGGGAGATTGAAATCGCCCAGGACTACAATGTCGTCTTGGGAAGAACTCAGTTCCGTTAAGCAGTCGATTGCAGCAATAGCGAGTTCGTATGCCTCGGTAGCTTGCGAAGGTGGGATGTAGAAGCAAATGATATACAAGGAGTTTGAGCGGTGTTCAACTTTTATAGCGACATAGTCGAGGTAGGGTGAAGAGGAGAAGGTGATAAGAGAAGATGTTAGTCCGTTTTGGACGGCGAGCAACACGCCTCGGCACGGGGTGTCAGGCAAGGAATGATGGACATCGTCGTCACGAAAAACTGTTAGGGAGGGGGGGGGGGGGGCAGTTCTAGGCTGCTGATACTGGAGATGAGGTTGGTTCGGTCAGGGCGTATATATCAAAGGGAAAGGAGTGGGCATTGTGTAAGATCGACTGGGTTTTGGAGCGAAGTCCTCTGACATTCTGGTAGTATATGGTTAGGGAACAAGAATTGGGAGACCCCATGGAGAGTGGGGTGGGCAGCCGATTAGGGCCGAAAAAGTTTATTATTAGTCGGTTCGCTGCGTGGTGAGCCAGATGCCATTTTCGAGCAAATGTATTGTCGGGGAGCCGAGAGGTCTCTAGTTACTTTAAGAGGGGGAATATTAAAATTTTCGTGGAACTTTATGAACAGGTTACGAAGGCTAGGGAAATCGGTGGGGAGGCCTTCTTGTTGAATGGAGATCTTAACGCTCGTTTTCGTTTTGCCTTCATAGCCAACTGCATCAGATTTACCATGAAGATAAGCTAGATAAATGCGGACGTTGTCGTAGGTCCAATTATTTCGAAGCTTTGAGAGGGCATAGCGGCAATCAGATGTCTTAAGGGATTGTTGGGTAATCTTGACGGGGGGCGGCAGAAGGGGATCAAAAACGTGGCGCGGGGGGGGGGGGGGCGAGCGGGTAAGAGATTCGATCTTAAGCATGGTTCGGAGGACAAATGGGCTGAGCTTTCGTGGGCGGGGCCTAAGGGATTGAGAGTGTGCGATCTGTGGAAATTGGTATATTTAGCGCCTGTTTTAAGGTCAAAGAGCGGAAAGGGGACTGGGGTTGGGGGAGGGGGTGGTTTGGTTGGTGTTGGGCAGGATGACATGACAGGAATGTGAGGGGCTGGGTTTGGGATAAGGAATGCGGTCACGGCGAGGTGGGAAGATCGTTTGAACCTAGGCTTGGGAGAGGGTTTGGTGGGTCGACTTTGGGTAGGGTCGTGGACGCGAATGCGCGTGCTTCTGGGAATGGGGTTACATTCTGGAGTTCGTCGTAAAGAGATGAAATGCAACGAGGGGGTGGGTGGGAGTTAGTATTCTTTGAATGCATGGAGGCAAACGCGGAATCGAGTTGGCCAAGTACAGAGCGGAAAGTCGAAAGTTCATCAGCGACCGAATCAAGTTTATGGAGAACAAGCCCCAGTAACGGGTTAGGTTCAGCCGAGGTAAGGTGGCTATGAGTGGAGGATTGCGATAATGTGAGCTCCTCACCTAGGCTGTTAAGGTTGCCGAGAATGTCATCCAAAAGGGGACTGGAACAGTGAACAGGCGGATTTTTGGATGTCGATTGGTGGATTTTATCCAGATCAGAACGAAAGGCGTGGATTAATTCAAGAGTTGCAGTATTAAGGCATTCGTTGAATTAGTTGGTTGACGATTGTTTTATTGTTGCCTCTGATGAGAGAGGTGATCTCGGAGAGCGACTTATGGTGGAGAGAGGCAATGTCGTCAATACACGTAAGGCTACTCTCGAGGGGTGAAATTTTATCAGCGATCGTTTTGAGATTAGTGCCAAGGGAGCCGTCAATTTAATCACCGAGGCACTTGATAGCCAAAAGGACATGGGAAAGCGAAAGATCGGTGCATTCATCGCAAAAGGACAAGAGGTTGTTGGGAAATTCTTTTGCGAAGTGCGTGTTACGCTTGTTCAGGCCCACGGAGGTGGCGTGGAAATTTTTACCGCAGATGCCTTTGCAGCGAACGAAATCGGCATTGGAGTTGCTAATTCCACAAGTTGGGCTGCCACACGACATATTGGGATAGCGGTTCTAGGGGGAGAAAGAGTGGAGAGAGAAAAGAACGTGAGGCTTGGAAAGGGGAAAAAAGTGATGGGGGAGTCAGATGTTTACAGGTGTATTCCTGTTAGTGTGTGATGAAATATTAACAAACACCAGTGGTTTAGAAACCAACAATGATCGGGGAGGTTGGGGGTGTGGTTAGGGGTAACAAAGAAAGTAGAGGAAGTAATTATAAATTATAAAAGTAAAAATTAGGAAATTAATGATTAAAGATTAGGAAATTCAAATTAAATTGGAAAGTATGTGAATGTAGAGAACTTAAGATACTATGGCAAATCAAAAATGAGAAGAAAAAAAAAATAAATAAGGGAAACTTGTACAAGGTCATGTTACGCAAACCAACCCGGAACAGCAGTCTGATTGCAACTTCGGTTGTCATGAGAGGCTCGTGCATCAGAATCTGAAGGACGTGAGGGACATTTTGAAGAAAAACAACATCAAGTTTGTAGATGACTGGAACAACCGAGTATGTACAGGATGTATCGATGGAAAGCAGCAACGAGTATCACATGCCAGGAATGAGAAAATAGCCAAACAACCACTGGATTTAGTTCATGTAGATCTTGGAGAAATGAACGACAGGTCAATCGGAGGAGCGAAGTATTTTTTTATGTTCAAAGATGACTACTCGCACTTTCGAATAGTCTATTATTTGAAGCCTAAGGATCAAGCAGCAGAAAATTTGAAGATTTATTTGAAGGAAGTCGAAAATCAATTCGAGAGAAGAGTAAAGGACCCGAGATCTGAACATGGGAAGGAAATAGACAATTTCACTACTCGCAAGCTTCTGGAGGAGTTGGGAATCAGGCACACCTTCTCCAATGTTCACACTCCAGAACAAATGGGAAACAATCTAACGAGAAATGAGAACTGCATGCGAAGAACTTGAAGGAAACTTTATGGGCAGAAGCTGTAAATTATGGTGTGTTTACAATCAATCAAACTGGGACAAGCTCAGTCGTCGGGAAACGTCCAGCTAATTTGTGGTATGGTCTTCGCATTGATATTAACAAACTGAAAATCTTCGGATGCGATTGTTATGTATTAATCACAAGTCAGACTAGAAAGAAGTTGTATAAGAAATCAAGAAAGGCAATCTTCGTTGGATATGATCTTCAATCGTCAAGTTACAGAGTTTACATTCCTGGAAGCAGAGAGGTGATTTGTTCGGACAATGTTATCTTCGATGAAGGTGGAACGAAAAGCCAGTCAGAGGAAAGCCAGTGAATTCAATTCAAGAGTCAGAAGCAAACCTGAATGAAGAAGAAAATGAAGTTGGAGAGGAGACTGAAGAGGTTGATGAGACTCAAACGACAGAAGATCAGACTGAAAGTAATTTTGAGAGTCAAATAACTGAACATGAAGATGAAGAAGTTCCAAAGCAAAAAAACGAGAATGAACAATGTCAGAAGAGGGAAGGTCTGCGAGATCGTAGCCAAATACTGAAGTCAGGAAGACTCAAGAACTACGTTCTTAACTACGACAACAAGTCAGCCAACGTCGCAATGATAGGAGAAGTAGAAGATATTCCAATTTCTGAAGCTCTGAAGGATGAAGGATGGAAGCGTGCAATGTAAGAAGAGTTTGATTCCTTGATGGGGATGAAAGCGTGGAAAATTGTTAAATGTCCTGAAAATGTCAAACTTTTGACATGCAGATGGGTGTTAAGTGAAAAGGCCGATGGAAGATTATAAGCACGTCTGGTGGCAAGAGGTTTTGAACTGGAAGAAGGAATCAACTACACCGAAACGTTCAGTTTAGTCGCTCGTCATTCTTCAATCCGTTTGATGCTGAGTCATACAGCCACCGAGAGGATGAAGCTGGTAGTCTTTGATGTCAAGACAGCTTTCTTACATGGAAAACTGGAAGAGATAATTTACATGCGTCAACCGGAAGCATTCGATGATGGCACTGATGATGTTTATGAACTCAACAAGAGTCTTTACTGACTGAAACAGGCACCGAGAAATTGGCACGACACTGTGTCAACGTTCTTTGAGGAGAAACTTGGACTGATGTGCTGTGATGATGATCCCTGCTTATACTACAACAAAGACAAGACTATTATGATGGCCTTATTCGTGGATGACGGACTCATTGCAAGCTGTGATGAAGTTGAAATATATCGAACATTGAACATCATAAATACGAGGGTTGCCTCTTATGTTTCGGGATTTGGCAACCCTAGTGTTGCAATCCGGCAATTGATAGCTGTGTCGTAAAGTTGGACATTTTTGAGGTTATACGCACTCAGAAAGTTTTGACATACGAGCGCTATTTGTGTTGTTTACAGTAACTTAAAAGATTCATCTCGGCCCAAAAATGGAATTAAATCGTCAACATTTTCGTGCGATTATTTTTTACAACTTTCGGCGTGGATTAACTCAGCAACAGTGCATGGATGAACTTAATTCATTTTTTGGCGATGAAGCTCCATGAAGGACCAGTGTTTATCGATGGTATGGTGAATTCAATCGTGGTCGTAGTTCACTCCAAGATAAATTTCGTGAAGGTAGTCCAAAATCAGTTGTTGTTCCGAAAACCATTGATGCTGTGCGCGAACTGATATTGGAAGATCGTCATGTGACCTATCGTGAGATTGAGACAACCTTACGCGTAAGTGGGACCAGCATACATTCAATATTGCATAAACATTTGACTATCAAAAAAAATTGTTCGCGTTGGATACCACACAATTTGTCAATCGCCCAAAAAAAGGCTCGTGTCAATTGGTCGAAAGAAATGCTCAAAAAATACAATCGCGGTGCTTCGAAACACGTCTATAACATCGTGACAGGTGATGAATCGTGGATTTACGCGTATGAGCCTGAAAGTAAACAGGAGTCGACTGTCTGCGTGTTTCAAGATGAGCCAAATCCAACAAAAGTTGTTCGCGCACGAAGTACTTCCAAACAAATGGTCGCCTGTTTTTTCGAAAAACTGGGCATATCGCAACCGTACCACTAGAACAACACAGAACAGTCAATTCTGAGTGATACACAACCATTTGTTTGCCAGTTGTCTTCCAAGAAATCAGGGAAACCAACCGCCGAAGACGGATCACTCTTCACCACGACAGTGCGAGCTCTCACACATCAGCTGCGACAACTAACTTGGCACCGAATGACTTCTTTTTATTCCCGTACGTAAAAAACAAACTGAGAGGTCAACGTTTTTCGACGCCTGAAGAAGCGGTTGCTGCATTCAGAATGCATGTGTTGGAGATACCTCAATCAGAGTGACAAAAGTGCTTCGACAATTGGTTCAAACGCATGCAAAAGTGTATAGATCTTCATGGGGATTATTTTGAAAAACAATAAAGTGATTTTCGATGATCAATATTTGTTTTTGTTTTCTAATCCCGAAATATAAAAGGCAACCCTCGTAGGAAGTTTGAAAGCACCTACAGCAAAGAAATCCAGAAGAAAATTGGATACCTTGGAGTGGAAGTTCAGGTCGGAGAAGCAGGTATCTTTGTCGCCCAATCAAAGTACACAAACAGGACCATCAAATGATTCAAGTCAGTCAGTTGCAACCCAAGTTTCACGCCCATCGAGAAAGGTATGGTGAAAGATGGAGAGGACAAGCAGAACGATCACCCGATACCGCCAACTATCCCGTACAGAGAAGCAATTGGAAGTTTACTTTATTTGGCCACCATCTATCGACCAGATATCTGTTTTGCAGTCAATTTTTTGAGTCGCTTCAACGGAAGAGCAAAAATGAGTCACTGAAAAATGGTGAGAAGAATTTTTCAGTATCTGAAGGGAACACTAAGCCTTGGCATTTACTTTGATGGAGGAGATCAGCTCGTCGCTTATTCGGATTCTGCCTATGGCGGAGATCCTGAGACGAAACACTCAACCACTGGAGTACTTGTGATGAGAGGACGGCCGATAGTTTGGTACACCCAGAAGAAATGACTAGTGCCAACATCAACAGCTGAGGCAGAGTATGGCGCTGCTGTTGCGACAATTGATGAAGTCTGTTGGATCAAGAGAATTCGACTCGAGTTGAAAATTTTGAAGAAAGATGAACCTGTGAAACTACTGATCGACAACCAGGCTGCAATTCAGATGATGCTAAACGCACATGAAGGTAAAACTACAAAGGGAAAGAAACATATAGAAATTTCGAGAAGGTTCATACAAGAACATGTCAACATGACGGTTGCACTCGAACACGTTGAAAGTGCCAGCCAGCTTGCAGACATATTCACGAAACCATTGTCACGAAAATTATTTGAAACTCAGCGTTGTAAAATAATTAAGGAGGAATGCTGTGATTAATTATTTTCTATTAACCTAAAATTTTAGAACTGTCAAAACTCTGTTATAAGTGTAAGCAATTTGGCGCCTTTTGACGTACACGAAATGACAGAAATAAAAATTATTGTAAGACTGTGATTACAGAAGGGAGAAGTACTTTTATAAAATTGTAAATAAAAGAACGTCTGTTGAAACAACAATCTGACTGTTTGATAAGTTATTGGTATTTATTAACTAACAATTCCTCTCTTGTAAATAACAACGCAAATTTGTAGTCAGCCACACAATGGTTAGTAACTTTTGCTCAATGGTCGAGTAATTCTTTTCCGCCTTATTCAAGGTAGGACTGGCATGTGCGACTGGCTGGTCTTTACCGATTTCGCCTTGTGACAGTACCGCTCCCACTGCTTCGTTATTCGCATCCGTGGTCAGATTAAAGGGATTGGTAAAATCAGGATAGATTAATAGTGGCGGTGAGATCAACAACCCCTTTATTTTTTCAAATGCCTGTTGATATTTGTCTGACTGAGTGAACTTAACGTTCTTCCTTAACAAGTTTGTTAAGGGGCGTACTATCTTCGAAAAATTTGAATGAAATTCCCGATAGTAGCTCGCCAAGCCTAGAAACGATTGGACGTTCTTTACGGTCTTGGGAATGGGGAAATCCTTGACAATAGCAGTCGTATCGGGATTTGGCATTGCCCCTTTTTCGCAACAAACATGCCCGAAATATACTACTTCCTTTTGTAGGAACTTGCTTTATTCTGGTTCCAGTTTGCGGTTGTGGTATCCCAATTGTTGGAATACTTTCCGGAGTTTGTCATTATGGTTCGCGAGGTTCTTCCCATAAGTGTCAACGTCGTCCAGATAAACAAAGCATTCGATACCTTGGAACCCGGTTAGGACATGGTTCATGAGTCTCTGAAACGTAGCCGGTGCTCCTTTTAGTTCGAATGGCATATGTCTCAACTCATAATGCCCGTAATTAGTGCTGAAAGCAGTCTTAACGCGATCTTTCTGATCGGCTAAGGCTTGGTAGTAGCCGCTGGCTAAATCAAGCGTGGAAAAATAGCGTGATTCATCGAGCTGGTCCACAATATCCTCTATTCGAGAGAGAGGATACGCATCGTCAATGGTTTTGTCGTTCAGTTTCCTGAAGTTGACCATAACTCTCCATTGGGCTTTTCCATCGGGGCCCGCTTTCTTAGGAACTACCAGGAGGGGTGGGTTCCACGGACTCTTGCTTGGTTGAATAATATCATTCTCTAGCATATCCCGTACTTGCTCATTTATCACCTGTTTCTTGCACTCAGGCAGACGGTACATTCTTTGGTGTATGGGCGTTTGGTTCTGTACCAAAGGTATTTCGAATGTTATTGCACTGGTATACGTCAGGAGGTCGCTGAAGTCGTTGAAGTCCTCACGTATTTCCACTATCGATTGACACTTTTGAGGACTTAGGTTTTCTCCTAAGTGAAGTTCCTCATGTAATTGTGGCAATCTTGAATCTTTTGGTGTTTCACGAGGTGACGCGTCCTCCAGGAATAGATATCGAAACTTTTGGCGATGTTCTCCTTCCCAAAGTTCTTTACTAGAATTAATTCCCGTTGACGTATTTACTCGCCCACCGGTTTGAATACTTTCCCGGTTTTTCAACGGAAAGAGGGAAAATTCATTTGTTGGAAGCAACTCCACCTAGATTCGATCGATGGTTTGAGGATAATTTATGATATTGAGTGCCTCTATTTGGGTAGAAATATCCCCGATTGTACTTGTTTAGGCACCAGAATTATCTCTTCCCGATTGCTATGGGAAGTCTAATCATCTCTCGTGAACGTCCTGGTACTATAACCGGTCTGTTTAGAAAAATGTCTACCTCCGAAGGGTTTGATGGTAGGCGTACTGTGGGGGTTCTTTTCACCACATGGAGAACCAACCCACAATTTCATACCTTATTTCGACCGCTTTCAGCGCGTTATTTCTACCCTTATTCCCCTTATTAGCTATTCCACCTGTAAATCATGTTAAAGGGACTGACAGCTAAACTCATTATCCTATGCAGATAATACATAATTGAGTTTAGCTATCTTTTCGCCATACGGCAACCAATGTGGGGATGTAAATATGGATGCCGAACATGGGCACGGATTCACTTTAATCCCCGACACTTGTTTCTCCGAACACACCTCTCAACAATATCCCGAAAAAAAGGAGAGGAACGAAATGCACTGGTGTAGTTTTACTGAGTTTTTATCGTTCTTTATTTGTTAATATATTCTTTTCCTTATTTTCACTTAACTTAGGGCTTATCTATTTTTGGTTTTGACTTTAATTACTCTGTTGAAAAAATTTTGTAATTGTAAACTGTCTATTTTACGAGCGCAACGCGTTTCTCTTTCTCGATTGACTAACGGGACACTATGTTCGTCTGACAACACATCTCTTGCGTTCTGACCCGAGCGTGTGCACCAGCGTACACACGCTGCGGTAGTTGAATAACGACTGACTGAAAATGTGATGAAGATGGGTAATTTAATTCTTGCACACAGGATTGCGGCGGTTTCATGTAACGCCACTGCTCCGGGTCGCCTATAACCAGATACCCCCAATATAAAAGGCATAACTAAGGTAATGGGCATTGCCCAAACTCAACGGGCGTTCCCAATGCACCAAGAAGCAACCAAAAGTCTGTTTTTGGCGCGGCAATTGCTCTCTGGGAAACAACATCAAAATTTCCATGTTACCAGACGAATTGCTCGAGTGTGCGTTGCATAACATCAAAGCTAAATAAAGATTACTCAACATGCGACGCGCGCCAAAGAAGTTCAATCGGTGCCAACAGCCAACGACCTTTCACAGGCACTATCCTCTCACCCTCGAGGAAACGGTCGCATCATAATACCCCAATTCTATTTGAAATGCATGTAACGCGAGTTAAGTTATCTAAGGGTCCTTCCAGAATTAAATGAAAAACCAGTTTATGAGAGTCACTTTATACTTATAGCTCACAGTTTCTTAATCATTAAGTACGTACACTTATTCTAGTCCACACATTTCTATAATTAATGTACAAGGTTAATAAGCACTTCATCTTTTCTTTCTTAACTCTCCACTACTTCTTCTAATCTGTGCACTTTAACTTAGTATTGTACGGCACTACTTTACTTTATTTCGTTAGAAAAAAAAAAAAATTAAGCACTACTTCCACAAATTATGTAGGTCCATCTTTACAGGTTTGTTTCCAGCACCAGTCACAAAAGTCATTAAGTTATTTTTCCTCTCTTTATCAAGTCTCTATTCCTTTCACTGTATTCCCCACTGGTCAATCACTTCTTAGACTCGTCAATATTATTCCACTTTACGCTTCTCGAATATTACTACCGAAACACTTTCATTTATATTCTACGATTAAAAAGACTTTTTCTCCGACTCCCAAAGAAGATTTTAATCACCGACTCCAACGATCAACCCTCGACTCTGACCAACCACCGAATGCCTTCCTAATTGCTTCCTGTATCTTCTTGATACCTCGGGGTCAATACTTCCCGATGACGACAATGCAATTCAATTTTAATTGCCCCAATTTCCGATTATTGGCTTTTGATTCGCAATTGCTTCAAACTGCTGTGTTGGTCAATATTTCTTCATTGACTTGCGTCACAGTTCCGTATTCGCAGTTGCGAATTGACCCAATTAATTATTTCGTACTTGATTGTGCTGGAACATGCAGTTTAAACGTTTCTGCAATTTAATTGTTCCGCAATATGCCGTTAATTGCTTTTGCATTATTAGGCAATCGTTCTGGCATTTGCAATTGATGCATTATCGTACCGGGGGGGTCATACGAGTTTAAAATCGGATGGCGTTTTTAGGTTTAGGTGTGTCAATGATCTCTTGTATGTCATCTTTATCTACGATATCATCGACACACCTAACACGCGCATCTATCCTGCCTGTGTCATCACGCGCGTGTTAAGTGTGTCGATGACGCCATAGCCAAAGATGGCATACAGAAATCATTGACACACTCAAACAAAAAGAAAACCTTTCCAATTGTCAACTCGAATGACCCCACGGTACGATAATGCATCAATTGCATATGCAAAAACGATTGCCTAATAATGCAAAAGCAACTAACGGCATATTGCGGAACAATTAAATTGCAGAAACGTCAAAACTGCATGTTCCAGCACAATCGACAGAAATGCAATTAATTGGGCCAGTTCGCAACCGTAGAAGGTGAACCGAGTTCAAGCCAATAAGGAAATATTGACCGGTTCAGCGAAATACCGTGATTGCGAACTAAAGCCAAGAAACGAAAATTGGGGCAATTAAAATTGAATTGCATTGTCGTCATCGGGAGGTATTGACCCCGAAGTGTTGTGAAACGTTTAGGAAGTAATTAAGGGGCAGTCGGTGGTTGGTCAGAGTCGTGAGTTGATGGGTGGTCGTGGAGATAGGAGAAATAAGAAAATTTGATCGGAAAAGTCGGGTGTTGGCCGCGGAAAGAGTGCTGTAATTTTAGAGTTAAATACCAATTGTGTCTGAAGAATATAAACTCCGCAAGAAGTTAATGTATAGCGATAATGTTCCAATAGTGTAAAGACAGAGTGCTGTAATTTTAGAGATAAATGCCAATTGTGTTTGAAGAATACAAACTCCACAAGAAGTCAATGTAAAGAAAGAATGTTACAATAGTGTAAAGACAGAGTGGTGTAATTATAGAGATCAACAATAATAAAAGGAATTCGTCATTTAACTTTTCACTGTTTTTCTATTCTTTTGGTATCTTGATGGTTATTTCGACATAGACATCTAAAAACCATAACTCACGTGTAGACTGCGTTCTCGATTTGGCCATACAGCGAACATCGCAGTCACCAAAGCAAACCACAGGCAAAGTATAAACCAAGTCAATCATCAGAGAGAAGCAAGAACAACACCAACTCCAGCGAAAATACACACCATACGCTAGGAGGGATGTACGTTCAGCACATACGCTGTACGCTGCGCCATCATATAAATATTGATGTCCATTTATGAGACTGGCGCAGCAACAACCCCTAGCGATCATTCGCTGTGTGTTCATATTGTTGGTCCATGGGTTGTCCGGTCTTAGAGCCTCAATGAGAATGGTGCTCGAGGACATGGACACCTGCGTGTTGTGCATTTACCCGGGCGGCGGAGTTAGCGTGAAGAAGTAAAACACCAGCATCGTGTTCCTCGGTTCGCCGGCCGAGAGATGTTGGCTTGGATGACTAAATACGCGCGCGTATATGTATGCCTCTGGTCGTAATTAGTTATCTAACGGATGCGAGCTGGTGAATTGGGATAGAGAGGATCATTGTTCGGTGGATAGTCTCAGTGCAAACACGTCAATATCCGTTTTAATTAAATGACTATTAGTGTCAACATATTAATATCCGTTTTGATTAAATGACTATTAGTGTCAACATATAAATATCCGTTTTAACTAAGTGACTATTAGTGGCAACATATTAATATCCGTTTTAATTAAAGTAAGCTCAAGCGAACCGCTATACTTAGTGATAGTGACTATTATGTAAATATATTGATATCCGTTTTAATTAAATGGCAACATATTAATATCAGTTTTAAGTAAATGACTATCAGTGGCAACGTATTAGTAGCAGTTTTAGGTAAAAAATAAGGAAATTGAAAATCAACATTTAATTTAGCAGAGACGGCCTTGATTGAAAGACCGTGTACATCTTTGCGAACTATTTTTTTATAGCAACGAAGTGCTGTGTAAAAGGAATGAGCGTATTTTTTGATCTCGTTCCACTCCCTGGAATTGGCTAACATCGGGAAGTGTATTGCTCACCATAGAACGAGATCCACGGCAGTACATTGCACAAGTCGACCTGCTGCCACGTCGACGACGACAAGATATTGTGAACTTAAAGAACCCCACAGATTCCGTAAGATCTCCCCACAGGACAACCAATATAGATAATACTTCTGCTCTCTCATTGCCACGCCCGTCGATGTGTGGTGAAAACACCGGTTAATTCGATAGTCGACGAACATGGGAGAATGAGAGAACAGAACACAAAATACTGTGATCTCGGGGTGGGTTTGGTTGGGTGTGCATGAATCAATGCAGCTCTGAGACTAGCCCACTGAGCCAATTCGGTGAATGTGGTGACCTCAGCGTGCATTGGCCTGTAGGGAGACAGAACTGTGAAGGAGAGGAAAATTAAGCTGGCGCTATACACCCGCGAAAACAGAGCATTGAACTCCAGCGAATGGAGTGTCTGGAGAAAGTGAATAGGACGCCGAATTGGCTAGGGAAATCTGACCATGTGAACTAAACGAAATGCTTTGATAATTTCCCCAGCGGTTGCATGATTATGCAACCGCTTCGTTTGTTCAGACTATGCCGTTGCTAACCGACATGATGCGATTTCCAGTGGAAATCTCATGGGTTAGCGAAATGGGGTTGCCGTATGGCGAAAAGATAGCTAAACTCAATTATGCATTATCTGCATAGGATAATGAGTTTAGCTATGCGTTCGTTTAACATGATTTACAGGTAAAATAGCTTATAAGGGGAATAAAGGTAAAAATGACGCGCTGAAAGCGGTCGAAATAAGGTATGAAATTGTGGGTTGGTTCTCCATGTGGTATATAGAACCTCCACTGTACTACCAAGGCTCCCCCCTTCTTGTCATCTTTCGGCTTTTGGGATGTTGCCTTGATGTTGGAGTAACTAGGGCCGGGCAATTTTTCACAGCCACATAAAAGATTAATATTCGCCGCGAGTGAAATATGTAAAAGTTAATCCCAGTGATCGCAAAATAACGTACAGAAACGCGTTATTAATTCACCAAATGCGTGTGTAAAGAATATAGAAGAGAAATAAACAGGGGGTTCAAGACCCCAACACCCCCGTGCAACTAGAATAGCGGAGAAACGTCAACCGACAAGCGGTTCGACGATATACACTCTCTCTTACTATCTATTTATTTGTTAGTTATAAACAATAACAGTGTCAAAAGAGTTAGTTGCATCGTTTGCGATTCTGCCCCAATAATTTGGGTATAAAAGGAGTGGTTGCAAAGGAAATTGCTGACAGATAATCGGAGTAAAAAGCAGCCTTGCAACGGAACAGCGGGCCCTTTGCTTTAAGATAAAACAATAAGTAAAAATATTAAACCTATAAACATTTTAATAAACAAAAAAAAAAACGCTTTCAACTCTCCGCATTCTCGCTCCTCCTTCGGACTTGTTATAATATCTTGTATTATAACAAGGAAACTTTAGTCTTGAGAATGCACCACGTCCAGGTGCAGTAAAAAATTTGACGACTGGCTTTTCTGGATGGAAATCCATGTCAAACTCAGGAAGAACTTGCAGAACAGTTAGGAATTTGTCACGAAGCATATTAATCATTGTTGTCCAATAAAGTTGAATTAAACAAAAAAAAACCGAGTTTCTACTTCCATTACAGCTATTAGATCCCAAATAAATTACCATCTTATGGCGTCTCAAATGTAGGACGGTGATTAACTGCCTGAATGGATGAAAAAGTCATCGTTTGTCCATAATTTATTTGCTCTTTTTCTGTGAAAATCGCCTGTTGGAGGATATTATTTTTGTGTATCAACACGTAATCACGAAATCACACTTTGTGGTTAATTTTATGGGAGCCGTCGTCATGTGTCCTTACACTACTTTGCTAGGTTAAGATGTATTGAATGCCTTGTGGAAAAATATATTTGCTTTTACTTTATCGCAAACTATTATCGATCATAAACTAAATAACCCCATCCCCATAAGAATTGCCCAAAAAGGAGGCGTACCAAATATATCCTCGCTAGTTGATGGAAAAATTAAACGAAACAGAATTTATGTCAGATCTTACCCCGATAAACTCAAAGTCGTCTTAAATAATCTTTGAAGTAGAATATCTGTCTCCATTTCAGAATTAACGGCCTTGAATATGGGATTTATATTCGATACTACTCCCGGTGTGTAGGAAAAATATTCCGTGGGGCTCTTTCTAAAATGCCTTTTATTGTTTCATAGTCATTGACCGTGCACAACTGTATGGTGTGCCTGTACCGCCCATACTAGTAATTTAATTAAGATTCATTTCCTACGGCATCAACTTACCAAAAGTTTACAATCAATGTAGACCTTGTTGATTGGCCGGTACTTTTGTTTTTTTCACATACTTACAGACAGGCGTTTATGCACTTTACACATCACAAGTGTTCATTTGAAGCTCACTGACATTTTCGGGAACGATTCAGTTGAATCAATTTATAGTCGTTATTTTTTTTTTAAACTATAGTTTAGAGTGCATCAAAAACTACACCATCCCAATTTACTACTTTTTTGCCGGTCGCACAACATGGGTCTACTCGCAAACACATATAAACATTGTTTGCTTCCTTTAACGACATATCCTAACAAACAATAACAGTACTCAACTACACATTTCCGGTCCTGATTGATGGTTTTCAATAACTTTCGTGACGCTTGGGTAATAAAAACAACTCACAGAGAATTTGTTAGATACTCGACAATGGCACTGTAGGACAAGTGTCTTTGGCATGGTCTAAATATAATCAATTAATCCGATAATCTGTATAAAAAAGGAAACGAGTATAATAAATTGTCTCTGGCTGGGATAAGAATAATTACTAGCTGTTTGGAATACCCTACATACGTATATGTTTAAAAGGACTTAATGTTTTCCCCAGGCATAGGGCTGTCATTAAAATGTCACGGTTGTGGAAAAAATTAAATTGCCTGCATACAAAAGTTTAGTGTCAGAATGATAATCGAAATTCGCGTCAAATACGGAGTGCTGGAATGTATTTAAGCATATTTAAAATCGAAGTAAGGCACTTATTTTCTTTGTTTTAAATTTTTTTGTTTCTTATTTTTTGTTAGTCTATGACAACTAGATGGGCAATGTGATCATATTTCCCAATATGGTCACTTCAGCCAGTTTCTAAAGTTTTTTTTGTAATATTTTTTCTGTTTTCATACGAACATTTTGCTAAAATATTCGCCACTGATCAACAATTTTAGAACTTAGACTGTGCAGCTCGAACTGGCGAGTGAATTTCAAATTCACAACGGTTGAGGGTTGGCGAAAATTGGCTTGACGGCGAAATTATCAATTGCCTTTGGCCGGTGGTTGAATCGAGATTAGTTTTGCAAACGTATGCCATTGCAGCATTTAAAACCCACGCAAATTATTTTTATTATTTATATTATGGGAGCTTAGGTGTATGTTGCGATAAGTAGAGAACGTGATTTGAACCCGCGTTTTAAAAAATTGAGAATCATTGCATCAACATGCCAAACCACGGCCGCGTGCAGACGAGGATAGTTTAGCTCGTTACTTAAGAGAAAGTTCTTAACCAGCTCAACCAAAAAATGCTTTTTTTGTCGCATTTTCCTTTTTTTTTCTTAAGTAGCTCATCATACGAGGGTTGCCTCTTATGTTTCGAGATTTGGCAACCCTAGTATTGCAATCCGGCAATTGACAGCTCTGTCGTAAAGTTGGACATTTTTGAGGTTATACGCACTCAGAACGTTTTGACATACGAGCGCTATTTGCCTTGTTTAGAGTAACTTAAAAGATTCATATCGGCCCAAAAAATGGAATTATATCGTCAACATTTTCGTGCGATTATTTTTTACAACTTTCGGCGTGGATTAACTCAGCAACAGTGCATGGATGAACTTAATTCAATTTTTGGCGATGAAGCCCCATCAAGGACCAGTGTTTATCGATGGTATGGTTAATTCAATCGTGGTCGTAGTTCACACTCAAACCATTGATGCTGTGCGCGAACTGATATTGGAAGATCGTCATGTGACCTATCGTGAGATTGAGACAACCTTGGGCGTTAGTGGGACCAGCATACATTCAATATTGCATAAACATGTGACTGTAAAAAAATTTGTTCGCGTTGGATCCCGCACAATTTGTCAATCGCCAAAAAAAAAAAAACGCTCGTGTCAATTGGTCGAAAGAAATGTTAAAAAAATACCGTCGCGGTGCTTCGAAACACGTCTATGACATCGTGACAGGTGATGAATCGTGGATTTACGCGTATGAGCCCGAAGGTAAACAGCAGTCGACTGTCTGGGTGTTTCAAGATGAGCCAAATCCGACAAAGGTTGTTCGCGCACGAAGCACTTCCAAGCAAATGGTCGCCTGTTTTTTCGGAAAAACTAGATATGTCGCAACCGTACCACTAGAACAACGCAGAACAGTCAATTCTGAGTGGTACACAACCATTTGTTTGCCAGTTGTCTTCCAAGAAATCAGGAAAACCAACCGCCGAAGACGGATCACTCTTCACCACGACAGTGCGAGCTCTCACACATCGGCTGCGACAACTGCATTTTTGAGCACCAAAAACATCGACTTGATGGGTCATCCGCCGTATAGTCCTGACTTAGCACCGAATGACTTCTTTTTATTCCCGTACGTAAAAAACAAACTAAGAGGTCAACGTTTTTCGACACCTGAAGAAGCGGTTGCTGCATTCAGAATGCATGTGTTGGAGATACATCAATCAGAGTGGCAAAAGTGCTTCGACAATTGGTTCAAACGCATGCGAAAGTGTATAGATTTTCATGGGGAATATTTTGAAAAACAATAAAGTGATTTTCGATGATCAATATTTGTTTTTGTTCTCTAATCACGAAATATAAAAGGCAACCCTCGTATTATAATTTGTTTTATTACTATTTATTGGCCTGTCGGAACCCGGAAGTTCATGACCTCACCGACTCGACTCCGTCATCGTTCCCTGTATTGTGCACTCTCCTTCCACGCTTGACCGCCTCATCCGATCTCCTCAGGGTCAAACCTAACATTGTCCTCCCATCTCCGTCGTGGCCGTCCCATTGGTCTCTTTTCCGTTGGTCTACCGTCAAGAATTCTACGCACGGTCCAATCGTTGCCCATTCGCGCCGCATGTCCGGCTCATCTTAGTCTTCGCGACCTGATTACTCTCACTGTTGTTGGTTTGCCGTATAGCTCTTCCAATTCGTGGTTGTGGAGTTTCCTCCATTGTCCTGCTTCCTTGTCATATTTATCACCAAAGATACCCCTTAAAACTTTATTCTCGACTATTCGGAATTTGTTTTCTTCCCGTTTTGTGAGATCCCATGTTTCGCATCCGTACAGAACAATCGGCATGATTATGGTTCTATAGACACGGAGCTCACGTAACATAGTGATAGCAGTTTGTATTTCAGCAGTTTACAGACTCCGTACCAATAAGTGTTACCGGTTTGTAGTCTTTTATTAATTTCGTTCGACATTTCGTTACTGGCCGTCAGTATCGTTCCCTGATATTTAAATTCTTACACTTTTCCAAATATCTTCCCTCCGACGTTTATATGTGTTCACTGAGTTCCACCTGCTCTCGCCGTAATCATGTATTTTGTTTTGTCTTCATTTATTTCTATGCCCACCCCCTTTCGCGCTTGCACGATGATTTCACAGTTTTTATTCACAGTTTCTAGATTATCGCCCAGAACGGCTATGTCATCCGCATATGCGAGCACTTGTGTGACCCCGTTCAGGGATGATCCGGCCATGTTGTCATCTTGTACATTTCTAATGACATACTCGAGCACATGGTTAAAAGGACACGGTGAGGGGCATCCCCCTGTTTTAGCCCGCCGGGGATTTCAAACTTTTCTGAGAGGTGGTTTTCTATTCTAACTCGCCCTTTGTTTTCGTTCATGCAAATTTGAATGTGGGCAGCATCTTTTTTTGGGACTCCCAGCTCAACTACAGTCTTTGCCTTGCGACAGAGTCGTAGGCTTTTTTGAAGTCAACGAACAGTTGGCGAACCGTCTCTCCGACTATTGACGTTTTCTATTCTTCCGGAGTGACTTTGTAGCGGTTCTACGAACCATACAACTCCTTACAGGTGAGTTATCCTTTCCGCCAAGGAACCCTAATCACCGTTCTCAGCACACGTGCCCACAGACACACGGCCAATAGTCATTACAATACCTGTAATAAAGGCTATATGAAAGTGCAACAACGTTGAACCCGATAGCAACAACCAGGGAACTTAACTTTCAAAAGCTTCCAAGATCGAGTTCAACGCATCCATACATGATATTCTACACAATTCAAAAGGGCAGCTAAAGCATCGCTTCTAAGCAATGCGTCAAATGCAGCAAGCATCGCATATAGATCTCCCATCCTAAACATCTGCACGATGTTTCCAATGAATTACCATTTTCGGTAAATAGACCGAACAACGGATGCATACGCTGGTAGCTAAATGCAATAAAGCATATCGCCTATCCGCTACCAAATTGTAAACAGCCGTGATTATCTCAACAAGATAATTCGGAATATTTACGAGAGTAAAGCCAACAAAGGAAATACTCCAGTCCCACGATTCCTTTGTAGAATTTCACACCCATTAGAAGGATCTAATGGATTTCGCTTATGTTTACAAAAAGTAAACAACCACGGGCTGTAGGCCCGAACAATCATCTTCGTTCTGCGCGCCAGATGTTTTGTGCAAATAAAGGCGGCACGAAATCGACAACCGTCGATCTGAAATTCGATCACCACAACAAGGGTGATGATGAAGATTATAATGATAATGATCATTTGTAAGATTTCTCCTTTTCCAGATCCGATGGAAAATTCTCCCTTTGAGATGCAAAGAGAAATTTTACGCTGCTAACACATACGATGGGAAAATCTGTTAGCAGACAGGATGAGAAATTCCCTTTTGTAGATGCAGCTGGAGTAATGGAATCTGGATGTCTGTGTGTGCAGACAGACAGTCTAGTTAGAGAACCTCGCCGAGGGGGTCGATCCGCGCAACGTATTAAAACCCGAAGAAACGTATATATCCGACGCTCAACGCTCAGCAATTCAACGCGCGCAGGCCCGTGATCCTCACTGATCCTCACTAGAACATCCGGAAAAGTGTATCGGTTAATCTCATTGTTCCCAAAAATAATTCAATGAAATGAGAACAGTAGATTCGGAGACTGGGACGATTATTCTCATCGCGACCCTTTCGTGGTACTCGTAAAGTGTGCGGTTCTAATTCACTTCGTTTGTAATTGTGCTGAAAACATTAAATGTAAGGCTAAACGTGTTAGCAGGAAGAAATAAGAACATTTTCAAATTAAGACGATTCGATGTGTGGTAAAAATGTTGTTGTTTCCTTTTCTGCAACATACAATTAACAAAAATAAATGTACAAACAAGTAATTGTAAACACTTGACAAACAAAGAGTAAAATAAAACAATTCTCACAGTGTTTCTTTTGCGGCCGATTCGCTCCGTGTTCAGGTTGTATTATTTTCTCCGGTGAGAACAGTGTTCGGCGGTACATTGTATCCACACATAGCCAAAGTATTGACTTTATCCGCCAAAACTTTCTTATCCCATATTGTTTTAATCAGTTTGTGGATCTTTCGAACGGTTGCCACTCCTCCATGCTTCACAAGCTCTGCCGGT
The DNA here is from genome assembly GCA_963931805.1 of Microdon myrmicae. Classification (NCBI taxonomy): domain Eukaryota; kingdom Metazoa; phylum Arthropoda; class Insecta; order Diptera; family Syrphidae; genus Microdon; species Microdon myrmicae. Next base: position 91,487 of record CAWVOU010000026.1, read on the forward strand.
ATGCAGTCGACTCCGGGAGCCTTGTTGTTTTTCAATCAATTTATTGCGTCTACAACTTCACTGAAAGAGGGCTCAGGGAGCTAAGCTTCGGCTGTATGTACGTCCGGTGCGTTTATTTGTGGTTGATGGGTACGTACATTGAGCAGGTTTTCAAAGTACTGCTTCCATCTTGACACAATATTGTTTGTTTCTGTGGGCAGCCAGCCGTTTGCGTCTCGAATTATTTTGGCTCTCCCTCGGTGGCCATTTCTAATTGAATTTATGTCGGCATACATACCTCTGATGTTCTTTGCTCTGGACTTTCGTAGGATTTTTTCGTTCCGGGTCTTTTCCCATTCGCGTTTTTTTGCGTTTGAAGAGTCTCATTGTCTCCTTCCGAATTGACGCGTATCTTTCTGCGTTGACTTCATCATATCTTTCTAAGTGGCTCACTCTGAGGCGTTTACGTTCTTCGATCTTGATCCTGCACTCATCGTCAAACCAAGATTTGAACCTAATTGTTTTCGTAAATCCTAATACCTTGTTGTCGGTTTGTTTGATTGTGTCTCTGATCGATGTCCATTTAGTGTCCACACTATTGGCTTCTTCTTCCTCACCACTCCCATTCTTCAGGATGCTAAATCTATTCGTTAGTTTGTCTTGATATTCAGCCGTTTTGTGCAGGTTTTTGAGCTTATCGATGATCGCCCATGTGGGTGTGCTGTAAGCCGATTCCTAATTTTGTCCATCACTAGAAAATGATCGGAGTCGCAATCTGCTCCTCTATATGATTTTACGTCAAGGATATTCGAGTGGTGTCTTTTGTCTACGAGGAAGTGGTCTATTTGGTTACGTGTTACGTCGTCGGCTGTTCTTCGGTTTTTTCATTTCGGTAGGAAGGTGGAAATCTGCAAAAGATACCTCTGGAGCGATCCAGAGGCATGCCGGGTTTTTACCGACTAAAACCACCTCCCGCCAGCCTCATATTCCCGTTGATCCCCGCGGAACTTTATTTTAGATATTCCATCGCGGGGTGGGACGGAGTTTGCCTGTTACTCCGATCGTCGCGACACAACTGCTACATCATTTCACAGAGAATACCATTTGTTACGGACCATGGCTGTTTTGAACTCAGCATGTATTCTATTACTCCTGCCGAAGTAACTGTCCGTCGCATATGTCTCTCCAAAATCGTTCGTGCGGTCTCGAATATCACGCGCTCTGTGAGTAAGTGTTCCGCATTTTCTATTTTGCCTTCGCAATACAAGCAAGTATTGCCGAAAGCATCCATGTCCTGATATTAGCTGAGTCAAGTGGTATGATATCCATGCGGCTTTATGGATTTGCTTGGGGTTGAACATCGGGCTTTTCACTAACAGATCTTTTGACCCTGCGAACTTAATAATTCGAATTCCGTTATGCACTCTGAGAAGGGGAAATGGAATGAGATAAAAAGTATTTTTGTGCTATTCACCTGACTATTGAGTTTATTGATCCCCAGCGAATAGCCGTGTCTGGGGGAGGTCAAAGGGCGCTGCGATGGCTTGGGATAATATCTGGTGAGAAAAATATAACTAAAAATGGTCGATATTACCCAAGCGGTTTTGCGATGATGCAACAGCATCGTTTGCCCAGACTTTGCTGTTGCTAACCAAACATGAAATTGTAATTTCCGATGGAATTCTCATGTGGTATATGATATGATTTTGCCGTATGGCAATAAAGGGCTGAATTCAATTATGCATTATCTGCATGGAATAATGAATTCAGGTTATGCGTCCTTTGGGGTATACCTTGAGCAGGTGAAATTGGCCGACGGAAAGGATTGGGGTTGAGGTGATGCGCGCTTAGCGGGCGAAATTGGGTTAAATTTGTGGGTTGGTTCTCCGGGAAATACAGAGAACCTTCACAGTTCCTCCTGTTGTTGGTGGTGTGATTCCTGTTATTGAGTTTCCTTATCTTGTCGTGTTTTCTTTGTCTTCGTGGGTTGCTGTTGTCTTTGTTCTTGCTGTTGGTGTGATTCCTACTCTTGAGTTTCCTTAGTTTCTCGCGTTTCCTTTGTCTCTGCGGGTTGCTGTTGTCTTTGTTCATGCAGTTGTTATTATACCATTTTCATTTTCCGCTCATTCTGGCTCAAATTGTATTTTAGTTTATGAATTTCGTCCATTTGTTTGCCCAGTTCTTGTTTTTTAAGACGAATCTCATGGATAAGTCTGTTGAGGACCTCGACCCGATTGGTGGCGTCTGCATTTGTGTCGTTAACAGCTAATTCTTGGAATTGCTTTCCAGCCCCTGAGCACTGGGCATCATGGGCGCTGTCTTCGTCGTCGCTGTTACCACTCAACGTGTCTGTATACTTCTTTTTATTGGCTTTATGATGGTTAGCCTTTAGATTTAGGTCTGGATTTTGCCTTCCCCGAAGCACCATATGGCATCCATTTGATTACGTCCATATTAGGGACAGCTCAGATGCTTTTCGCCGATTCCAATCTCTTTCGATGTTCTTCACTATTGGCGTCTGTACTGTGTGTGTGTCTGTTAGAAACGCCACAACGGAACCAAAGCCTCAACACATCAGACCATTGGTGATCGTTATTCCTGAGTACACTTAACTGAGGTGGAACTGTTATGGCACAAAGGTCTGATGCTTTGTTTATTCGATTTTCTCTTTTCGGTAGTATTCTTCACTATTTGCTTGTGTGTGCATCTGTTAGAATCGCCACAAACCTTTAGAGTTTCGGAAGCTTTCCTCTATGTAATTTCACCTTTACAAAACTTCTTGTCATTATTAAAATGTTTAAAAATGCTCATAGTGACGCGACTTACCATCCAATTTACTTTTCACGTGGAAAATGGAAACAACACTGAGGTCGAGTGCATTGAAGTACGCGCTGTTCGCTAACTGGCCAGAGAGCCTCAGCTTGATTCCCTTTGGTAGAAGCTACTAATTAAGAATTTAACTTAATACAGCTTCTGAGTAATTCAAAAATTATAGACACCTTTTTATTCTACTCCGTTGTGGCTGACAAACATCACCGAATTACACTTTCACGTAGAAGCTGAAGCCATAGAACTGAATTTAGTGAATTAACACCTTCACAATTTTCCAATCAATTGGCAGCGATACAAACACGGAAAATACCACATACAATTCAGGAGAAGTTTTCACTTAATTTTTTTAATTTTTTTTTTATTTATTGATCAAGTGACAGATAGGAAATCACGTTCAAGAGTTTATTTATTATATTGTGCACATACACAAACAGGAACACTTTGTACGTCGCGTATCGCCAATAATTGTTTTTTAATTATTTTGAGTGCAGAGAAGTCCCAAGCAAACTCATACTCATTTAAGGTGTTCAACGCAGTTTAATTTAATAATAATAATTTAACGAAAATTTTACATACACTTCACTTTTATGGCCGTTCTGTTGAACGGTTCATCAACTATCGTTTGTCGATTGTCGAGACGTCTACACCTGATGGTGGTCAATTTGGTACTGGATTTCAAATAATCTATCAATACTATTTATTGCATTTATGGCATATCAATGAAGCTTTGTTTTACAAAATGGTTTTTTGCTTTAACCCTAACATTGCTTTTACAAATTTTTTAAAAGTGGACTATCTGTCCACATTTATTATACTTAAAAGTCTTATACTTACAGGTTGATGACTTGTGACTCTGGGTACCGCAGCAATAATAAACCGGTGTTGAATTTTGATTAATATGGTTTTGATGATTTTGATTGACTGCTTCTAGTTTGTAAAGCTGTCCAGTTTTACAAATCCATTGTTGTTCACGATCTGCATCCCTCGCTGCTTCCGTCTCGAGTGCCAACTGCGCCGCTATGTCGAAAGTGAGATCACTCCCTTGGGTAAACAACTTCTCTTTGATGCGCCTGTATGTAATTCCTAATACGAATCTCTCCAAAAGAGCGCCAGTGAGATTAGTGCCTAAATAACACGTTATGGAAAGTTTCTTGATTCTCCTTGCCCAGTTTTGGATTTCCTCATTGGTCCCCATTTGTGCTGCATAAAACTTCTCCTTATCAATTTAAATTGATGTAATCGGCTGGAAATGTTTATACAATGTCTCCACGACTGGCTCAAATTAATTTCTGTCAGCTTCATCCGGGTAACACAAATTATTAAGTAGGGAGAATGATTCTTCTGATAGCATTGTGAGAAGAATTTCTTTTTGCTGGTCTATTACTATTTACTAGCCTGGAGTAACCCAGAAGTTCATGATCTCACTGACTCGGATACGTCATTGTTCTCTGTCCTGTGCACTCCCCTTTCTACGCTTGACTACCTGATCTGATCTCTTCAAGGTCAAACTTTACATTGTCCTCCTATCTCCGTCGTGCCCTTCTAGCGGTCTCTTTCCGGTTGGTCTTCCATCAACAATTCTACGTACGGTAGTATCATTGCCCATTCTCACCACATGTCCGGTCCATCTTAATCTTCGCGCCCTGATTACTCTCACTATTGTAGGTTTGCGGTGTAGTTATTCCAATTCGTTATTATGGAGTTTCCTCTATTGCCCTGCCTCTTCATCATATTTACCGCCAGAGATACTCTTTAAACATTTTTTCTCAAATACGCGGAATTTGTTTTCTTCCCGTTTTTTGAGACGCCATGTTTCGCATCGGTTTAGAACAATCGGCATGATTATGGTTCTATAAACACGGACCTTTATATTACGTAATAGCTGGTTGGATCTCAGCAGTTTACTGACTGCTTGCCAACTAGCGTTGCCGGAATGTAGTCTTTTGTTAATTTCCTTCTACATTTCTGTTCCCAGATGTTTAAAGTGTATATATCGTTTTAATCGCTGTGAATATACTATCCAGATATGAATAATGAAAGTCTCTAAAAGACCCTACAGCCACGTTTTGCTCAGTCACCTTCGACGATTTTAATTTTTGTTTTTTCCTTTTTTCCTCGTCGCCAATGTTGAGTTTGCACTCACTCCTTTTATTATAAACACACTTTTTTGAATTGATTGCTTAGATTTATTGAGATAACAAAATTAAAGTATAAGAGGTCATGATGGGTCAAAGACGGCGAATGAGGAAGAATGGTTTACTGTTATGTCAAGTTCAAATCTTTATGCCATACGTCAAATTCAAATGCGGCAAACTTGGATAAGCTAAGGCTGACATACTAAATACTCTACAGATGTGTTTAATCGACCTTCTTTGGCTTTAAAATTGGTCGTCATTCCTCTTCAGCAACGATATTGACATTATAGGCGACTCGTTCGTTTATTCTGTACAGAGTAAAAAGTAATAAAACCATGAATACGTGCCTTGATACAGAGAGTCTTTTTGATAAAATGCGATAAGCTTTCTGTTGTACTGTGGCGGTTCTACGAACCACACAACCCACTATAGGTTGAGATGTTCTTTCCGCCAAAGAACATACTCACCTTTATCCATTACACGTGCCCACAGACACGTGTCCCAAAAGTCCTTACTCCCACCTGGAACAATAGGTAACATTTCAGACACCAACATTGAATTCAATAGCAGAAATCAATCGAACTAAACGTTCAAAAGTCTAATATTGAATTCAACGCATCCATGCAAGGCATCCAATCCAACGCATCCAATTTGACGCGCCAATTCAACGCATCCAAGCCAACGCTCCCATTCAAGGCATCAATGCATTGCACCCATTAAACGCAATTTTCGGTAAACAAACCGAACAACGAATATCTCCTCTGGTAGCTAATAGCTATTAGCACCTAAATTCCTAGCATGACCCAAAACCTAAAAGGCACACTTGTGCAAACAAAGGATAGCGATTCGCGCCGACCAACAGTCATGCAATCATAAACATCTTAACGTAGATCGCACACTAGATGTTTATGAGTTGGAAATGCAAACAAAAATCTATAGCAATCCCACGGTTCCTTTGTTACCCATCTGAAGCGCACAAGAACCGTCTTGTCTTAACCCAGATGGGTAGCACAAAACAAATCCCACAATTCCCAAAAGATCGGAAAATAAGTGGCGGTATGCTCGATCATCCAAACAAAGGAAGAAGATTCCGATAAGAAGACGGAAAGGAGAATGATCATTATGATGGAAAATTTTCTTTGCAGATTGGATAGTAAATTTTCTTTTTCGGATGGGGGATGAAAATAATTCGAAATGGGGAGGAGAGTTTTGAGTCTACTTAGAGCATCCGTTGAATAGAGAGTCGACCTAGAGAATCCGGAGGAAGAGGTATTAATTTTCATGTACGTTGATGTGAGATCTTTTTCCGAAAAGTATTCGATATCGCGCCGTTGCAAATTCGTTGTCGTGCAAAAAGTAACGTCGAGTGACAAAATAACGTGTATCTCAGCCAGGTGATCCGTAGTATTGACAAAGTTTAATATGCAAAAGTTCCCTGATTGGTACCGTGCCATCAGCCTCCCGAAAACGCTCGGTGGAGTTTAGCTCGTATTGTGTATTGACATTGAAGGAGTTCTCATAGGATCGCCACGGGTGATCAAGTGTTGTAAATCAGTATTTCATGTAACAATAAAACTGAATTCATTAAACAATAAAAATAAAAAGAAAGATTCAAAACTATTGTAGTGTAACAACATACGCACGACATGACCACAGACAATAATATCAAATACATTAATTGCACGTGCCACATTTTCCAAATATCGAATAACCAGCATTCGTTGTTGACCATTAATCCAAGGTCAACTCATTTCATTTTCGTAAACAAACGAATAGCTCCGGTTACGAAGAACCGTTTCTGAGTTTATCATTGGCAAGCAATTAATGAATTAATTGGGTCAACTCGTAGCGTGGTTTTTGCATTGCACTCTTAATTGATTGTAAAGAATAAAATAGCTTAAGTAATCAATATTTGTATAAGTGAAGTTACCGTTAAGAAAATAATTGCATATTAAGCAATATTTATATGGAAATTGTAGATAATTGAACGAATGATTGGGAGTATAAATACCCCAACAATTTCAAAAATGAATCAATCATTAAGCAATCGTTTATTGATTCATAACACTGCGGCGATTTCGCCATAAAGTTTCAGCGAGCTGCACTTTGTACAGCGGAAAAATTAGGGAAATTGATAGATGTTAGGTTGACTTTAACTGAGACAACTCCGGCTTAACCCTTACACGGCGATCCTGAAAACCACATAAACACCACACTATTCTCTCCATGTTTGATTGTTTGACAGTGTCCCCGTGTTCCAGGTTGTTCTTTCGTGTGTGGACAGTGTTCGGCGGAACCCTTACAACTAATAGACCAAAATACTACCACCAAAGTACCTATAAATACAATAATATGTAAAAAATCGGTGGTACGTTTACACGATCAGAAATTGAGTCAAACATTTTAACCCACATATCGTAGATATTTTTGATCATCTTTGAAGGATATTAAAAACTTTACCCCAATATCCATCCTGCCGGTCGCCATGAAAACTGTCTACTTTACAAAGTAATAACGATAAGTGTTGAGGACGGTGTATTTTTTCATTTTATCTCAGCATTACTTTGTGGGGGTAGAAAGTAGTGCATTAACGGAATATATTAATGACTTCCGGCCAGTCTTCTTTTATGGATTCGTCTATTGCAGGTGAAATAGCCGACGGTAGGAATTGGGATTGGGTTGACGCGCTGTTAGCGGTCGAAATAAAGCGGACATTGGGGTTGGTATTGTGGCTTGGTTTTCCATGTAATATAGAGAAACTCCACAACTTCATTTTGGAAACCATATAAAGACCAGCATCCTCTAAATTCAGAAGTTATTTCATGACTCTAAGTTAAATGTGAAAAGTTCAAGAGCCAACAATTAGGGGGCTAGTAATTTCATTCTTTACCCTGGAATAATGGACTATCTCGTGATCCATTTCCTTTTCTGCCCTTTATTGCAATCTTCTTTCTTCTACTGTCTCGGATTTTTTATGTTCAAGTTGTATCCCTAACAGCAACCCAACTCTACAGAAACGTCCCATTAAAGCCGTGATATTGATTCTTATCTATTATAAATTTCGGTTTTCTTATGGCCCTTTCATGTTAACAACTTTGGCAATAATTGAAGCAGGGCCAATTTTATTTCTATTGTGTAAAAGTTTAGGCTTTTAACTAATTTTTGAGGAGTCGTTAAATGAACGGCAGTCTCCCGAATACGAAATTGCCGTCATTACAAAATACTAGACATTGCTCCCAGATGATCATACCTTTTTTTCACACAATGCCGGAGATAATATTAGATAATTGATGGTACGAAAGCTTTCACTCGATTGCTCAAGAAGATAAACTCGTGTTTGAGTTCCCATTTTCGAAAATGTTTATTTAGATGTGTATTTTTTAATTCACTTCAGTTTATGAACATTTGAGTTCAAGCCCGCAGTACTTTGGATGACTTTTCGCAAAACGTCTGCCAATAAATCCTTCTGTCGTTCTGTTTTGTTGCCACACAGAATGAGCGCTTCATTTATTTTGAAAAACTTTCGTCAGCATGGTCCCTCTCCCTTCTGATATATGACAGCACTCACATTTCGGATATCTTAAAAGGAAATTGTGGGAACTTTTCTTTGTGCATTTTACTTTGGGGTGAAATTATTACAAGCAGTTAATTTTCAGCATATTTTACTCTTATATTTCCATAAAGAAAAAAGTTGGTGATACCAATGAAAAGATATGCGATATACATGTTTGATTGCATAACAGAACACACGTGTCGGATTTGATTTAATTTTTTTTTTTTTTACATTTCTGTATTTATTGACCATAAATGATTTGTTACAATAAGTAATACACATAACTTATAATTAGCTTAGCTTTAATCGTTTGCACATACTTGCTAGTACATTTTTCAAGCATTATTATAAAGTTACATATTTAATGGGTGGACAAGATAGGAGTAGGTGGGGCTTCCTGGAAAAGGTCAGAAAACCAGGATATAATTATTTACTTAACCTATAACTAATTTGCTTAGCTTAACTTAACTTAGCTTAGCCTAGCTTATCTAATTATTAAATCTATTATTATTACAATAAGTTAGAGTAGGGTGGGGCGGGAGGTATAGTGGTCGATGGGTAGGATTTGGTTTAGGGTGGTTACTATCAGTCGGGGATATGGGTTGGGGGAACACTTTCCGATTGGTCGTTGAAACGCAACATATTAGAGAAGGGTTGTATTTTACAATATTTAAACTGGTGAGGTGAGAGTTCAGTATTGTGGTATACAATCACATTGGAGTCGTTGACCAACCTGCCAGAGGTGAAGAGGGTTCTGGTGTGGAGACAGTTCGGGTATGCAGTTCGGTTATCTGACGGAGTCGATGCGAGCGCATTTATTATCGGATTGGGATTATTGGGAAGATTTTTGATAAATTTGATGGACAGCTCGAGGAAGCGTCGATCTATACGTTCAATATTAGCGGCATAGTAGAGCGAACTACTGTTGTAATATTAGTGGGAGTTGGGATGTCGGTTGAGGCCAGTGATAAGTCTGAAGCATTTCCTTTCGAAAATGCGTACCTTCTCCATTTGGGCGGGTGTGATATGGTGCCATATCGGGCATCCATATGTGAGAGTGGGTCTGATTATTTGTTTGTAGATAAGTGATTTGACTTTGGGAGAGAGGTATTTGATTTAAAATGTTTCGTTTTTTTACTGAAAATTGACAATTTCTGTGATTTGCGTATTGAAATTGATAGAACCCACATCAGTGCTATAGTTAATGAAAACCGCCTTACAACAGAACATATTCAAGATATTGCAGAAGCTCCAAAGGACACAACGATTGAAAAAAAAAGGCACGACGGAGATAGGAGGACAATGTAAGGTTTGACCTTCAAGAGATTGGATCAGATTGTCAAGCGTGGAAGGCGAATGCACAGGACAGAGAACAATGACGTATCCGAGTCAGTGAGATCATGAACTTCTGGATTACGACAAGCCAGTAAATAGTAATAGACCAGAAAAAAGCAATTCTTCTCACAATGTTATCGGAAGAATCATACTCCTTACTTAATCATTTGTGTTACCCGGATGAAGCCGACAGAAAATCATTTGAACAAGTCGTGAAAATATTGTATAAATATTTTAAGCCGATTACATCAATTTACATTGAGAAGGAGAAGTTTTATGCAGCACAAATGGGGACCAATGAGAAAATCCAAAACTGGGCAAGGAGAATCAAGACACTTTCCATAACGCGCAATTTAAGCACTGATCTCACTGGCGCTCTCTTGAACAGATTCGTATTAGGAATTACAAACAGGCGCATCAAAGAGAAGTTGATTACCCAAGGGAGTGATCTCACTTTCGACAAAGCAGTGCAGTTGGCACTCGAGACGGAAGCAGCGAGGGATGCAGATCGTGAACAACAATGGATTTGTAAAACTGGACAGCTTTACAAACTAGAAGCAGTCAATCAAAATCATCAACACCATATTCATCAAAATTCAACACCGGTTAATTATTGCTGCGGTACCCAGGGACACAGGTCATCAACCTGTAAGTATAGGACTTTTTTTTTTTTTTTTTTTGTTTTTTTTTTTTTTTTATAAATAACATCCTTTATTGGATATGAATAGTACAATGTTAACAACTTAATTTAATACTAGGTTTAAATTGTACTTAATTTAGTTTAATTAAGTAAAACATGTAAGGGGTTACGTGACCAGTGTTCAGCTCCCAACTCGGTTTTAACATGTTCGATTTTAGCATATTAATTCATGAGGTTTCGCCCGTTTTAGTCGTCTCAACTCATGGGTAATATCCAAGAGCTGAATGGCTTCTACGTTGGTATGTTTATGTAGGCGTCTTTCGTGTTTGACAGCATATTCTTGGATAACTTCATAAATCCATTTCATCTCTAGGTCATCATGAATTTCCTGATTTGTCACAAAACGGTAGGCATTCGTGATAATGAGAAGGAATTTATTCAGGCTTCGTTGAATTATATCCCTATTGGATTGCTTTGTACAGCCCCATAATTGGATTCCATATATCCAGATCGGCTTGATGATTGATTGATAGATCAACCTTTTACAATAGAAATTGAGTTGAGAGTGATTCCCGATTAACAATACATCTGTCTACGTTTCAGCTTTATTTGTTCAGCTTTTTGTTTCACATGGTGTTTCCAATTTAGTCTGCTATCCAAATGTATACCGAGATATTTCGCTAAATCTGCTTTGGGAACTGGAATTCCGTTGAGATATGTAGAAATATTGTTATATGATCGTTGCAATGTAAATGTTACGTGAATAGATTTCATCTCGTTGAGTTTCATTTTCCAATCAGTGGTCCATTGACTAATTTCGTTGAGTGCCTGTTGCAATTGTTGTGTAGCTTTTTTTGATTATCGTCAGCTGATATTATAACTGTATCATCTGCAAAGGTGCCTATGAATGTGTTCTTGGTTGTTGGGATGTCTGCTGTGTATAGTAAGTAGACGAAAGGTTCCAGGACACTTCCTTGTGGTACGCCTGCTTCTATTGCATAGAAACTAGAGTGAGCTGCTTCGTGTGTTACTTTGAACGTTCTATCAGACAAGTATGATTCGAGTAGATGGCAATAGTTTGCTGGAAACAGTTTACTAATTTTATATATAAGACCTTCATGCCATACTCTGTCGAATGCTTGGGAGACATCAAGAAAGACAGCTGGGCAATATTTCTTTTCTTCGAAAGCCTTTTCTATTGATGTGGTCACGTGGCGAACCTGTTTAATAGTTGAGTCTTTATTTCTAAAGCCAAATTGAAAGTCTGGAATATTGATGTGTGGCTTGAGTCGCTTGAGGAGTATTTTCTCAAACAGTTTTGAAATGGATGGCAATCGCGATGTCGGTCTATAACATGTTACTTCTTCCGCTGGTTTCTTGAGCATTATTATCTGGGCTATTTTGAATGAATTTGGAATGTATCTAAGTCGAAAGCAAGCATTAAAGAGATATGTTAGCATAATGAGAGCTTTTCGAGGTAATTCCCTGTACACGCCAGGTGATATTTCATCGATGCCTGGTGCTTTTTAGTGGTTCAAACTTTTGTCGATTTCTTGCGCAATCTTCACTGGCTTGATTGTGTGCTCAGTTTGATACCTGGGTGAAGGATCAATACTACTGTGGATGTTGTGTGGTTTGAACACTGAAGCCAGGTGTTGTGCACATATTTCAACTTTATCTTCAGTTCTGCGTACCCACAGTCCCCGCGTATCTTTTATAGGTGGCACTTGGATAAGGGAACGTTTAAATTTATGTGTTGCCTTCCAGAGAGAGTAGTCCACTTAGATATCCATTTATACAACTCTTTTTATGGTCTTTAATTAATTTGTTAACAAGATTGCTCACCTTGTTGAGTATTTTTTTATCGTAAGGGTGTCTGGATCTGTGCCAGGTTCGACTAGCTTTGTGCCTGTCTTTGATTTGACCTCTAATCTCAATAGGGTATGTGGTTGCTGGTTCTGATTTATCACTTGGCACCGGAGTTGCTGTTGTGGCTGCGCGTTTCAATGTTTCGATAAATTGTTGTACTTGTTGTTCAATTTCTTCACAATCTTGAAGTTTAACGTTTAATTCAATCTGATTGTGGAGCACTTTTCGGAACTTTTCCCAATCTGTATATTTGTTTGTTAGATTTAGTTTTCTGTTCTTTCTGGGAACAGCTGCATTCAGTTTTAGTAGTACTGGAGTGTGGTCAGACGTTAAATCAACTAAACTATCCGTTTCAATATAATTCGATGACACTCCTTTCGAAATAAAGAAATCGATCAGGTCAGGAGTTTTGTTGCTATCAGTAGGCCAGTATGTTGGTGAACAAGACGAATAAAATTCGCACATTGCTTCTTTGAGCTGTAAGCAATTCTTTTCCCTTGCCTGGAGTAATCAACCTTGACCCCCAAGCAGTGTGCTTGACATTGAAATCTCCACCAATTATAAACCTTGGTCCGAGCTTCTTGAAGATATCCGTGAATTGTTGTTTTGAGATTGTGTGTCAAGGTGGGCAATATACAGCACCTACATTTAAATCAGCTCCATTAAGGTTGATAGTGACAATGGAGGCTTGAATAAAAGTTTCTTTTATTTCTTCCTGTTGGAAGTGGTGTATATTTTGTTTTATTATCAGAGCTGTACCTCCACGGGCACGATCGCTGGGGTGCGTAGTCCAATAGGCCACATAACCCCTGATTTTTATGAAGCTCATATGAGAAAAGTGTGTTTCTGATATCAACGCAATATCTATGTTGTGCTCTCTTATAAATATTTCTAATTCTTGAGCCCTTTGTTGAGCCCATTTGCTTTCCAAGTGATTATTCGTAGGAGCCGATTACTCATTGTCTTTATTTCTTGGATTTCTTGATCGGCAGTTTTTGAAATTTTTCAAGTTTACCTACCCTTTCTGTTAGCTGGTTGATGCTTTTTATGATGTCGTCCTGGAATACACTGAGCATCTTCATCATATCCACGATGGTAGGCTCGTTATTGACACGTTGTTGTCTGCCTTTATTATCTGCTTTCTCATTTGGTTTGTTGTTCATTTGTGTGTTGTTAGTACCAGTTATGGTTGGCCCCGCTCGTTCTGTATTTTTTTATTGCAGTCTTTGAGTGACTGTAGTTTTCTTTGGATGCTGTGCTTTTGGTTTTTTTTGATACACTGAGCATCTCTTGTAACTAGCTGGATGGCCATTCTCGTGGCAGAGCGCACATGTTGCTATGCTGTTGCGTTGCTTCGAGCATTGGGTTGTGTGGTGAAGCCCAGCACACTTAACACATCTTGAATTATAGTTGCAGAAATTTTTTGTATGACCAAGCTGTTGGCAATTATTACATTGAGGTATCGATCTGACCTTTTTGGGCGGTTCAATCGACACTTTGCACCATAATAATTCTTGGATTTCATAAAGTGATTTGTTATTCTTTTTTTGAACTATATCGACATAAAACAATGGAAAGGCTTTATAGATTTTTTCTCCATTATTTGACGTGGTGTTTTTTCGGATGTTTGTTACCTTTACCACTTTATGAATTAGTGAGCATAATTCGTTTGCAATCATATATATGGACATTGAAGCTGGAAGTCCTCTGATTACGAATCTGAATAGTCTCTCACTTTTTAGTTGGTAGGTATGATACTCTAAGTCTTGGGTTCCTACATCCGTCTTAAGGGATTGTAATTTCTCTTTAACTGCTCTGTATGCATTTTCTGTTTCGCATGTTATTTTTATATCATTATTAGATAATGCTTTGAATTGAATTTTGTCTTTCACTACAGACAAAATGGCATTTCTTAATGTATGTAAAATTATAATTAAATTATTATTATTAAATTAAACTGCGTTGCACACCTTAATGGGTATGGGTTTGATTGGGACTTCTCTGCACCCAAAATAATTAAAAAACAATTATTGGCGATACGCGTCATACGAAGTGTTCTTGTTTGTGTATGTGCACAATATAATAAATAAATTCTTGAACGTGATTTCCTATCTGTCACTCGCCCAATAAATAAAAACAAAGATAAAAAACAAGTGAAAACATGTGGTCCCTAATATGGACGTAATCAAATGGAGAAGGCAAAATCCAGATCTAAATTTTAAAACATAAAGCTAATGTGTTCGCAAACGTATTTTCAAATTTCGATGCTGGTCTTTTGGAGCCACCTGTGATCGCGCTGGTACAGTATTCGATGTGGGTTGTGAAGTTCCACAGTACTCAATGCATCGTATGTTGACTGGACTGTACGAAGGCAATCGGTCTAGACGGAATACAGACAGAAGTCCTTAAGAACTGTACTCCAGAACTGTCGCTGGTTCTAGGCAGGCTCTTGCGCTTATCTCATGCTCGAAAGACATTTCCTACAGACTATAAGTTTGGCTCTTCTGGGAGAAATGTATTTAAAAAAAAAAACGGCCTTGCAAAGCACTACATCTCATAAATACATTCACTCTATGTAGGCTATTCTTCTACGATATCGGATGTGTAATGATCTTTATTTCCACCTTTTGTACACCACACACACTTTAAATAAAACACTCTGTATGCTTTTATTTTTTAAACAATATATTTATAATGTTATATTTTCTTTGTTTGACAAGTGCGTAAGTCTCTAAACCCCAGTTCACCCTTAACACATTTCAAAATAATACACGCTTTGATTTTTGCATTTAATTTAATCTTTATTCCTAACAAACACACATAAGTCACTTAACTTAGACGTTAGGCCCAAATATATTCATTTACAGGGTACACATAAGTCATTAAATTAGTTTGTGGCTACACATATATTCTTTTATCAAACAGACATAAGTCACTTAACTTGGACGTTAGGTCCACATATATTCATATACAATTTAACACGACGATTTTCCTTTTAAGAACTTTTCAGAGTATCTTCACCAACTTCATTCGCACTGCTCACCCTCACGCACGTTCTGCACCACTTTACGACGGACTCCTTCAAAATTATCAAACCAACTCCTCACCTTCCTGGTCAACTTTCAAAAACCAACTCTCTTGTCTCTATTTTGTTTTTCATTGGATGGGAATCTTTTGTTTCCGCCTGCAGATAAAAGGATATCTCCCTTTCTCCGCCTGCTGTTTTCTTTAGCCGAATGGGCACGGATCTCTTCCGTGGGAAATCGATACAACGGAAAGATCAAATAGAGAATTGTGCTAATGTACATTTATGATTCTCTATGTTGTTTATTTTAGCCGAATGGGCAAGGATCTCTTCTATGGAAAATCGATAGAAATCACAAAGAAAAAATCGACAACGCCTAGGCGAACGTGCAGTTCGTTTTATTGCCTGTTGTTTGTTTTAACTTCGTTTGGTTAAAACGGAAACCGACGCTGGTGGTGTTAATGGTTTTAGGTAACCATTTTCCTAAGGGATCATAAAATTGCTGACGTGCATTTAATGATTCTCAACGATTTCGTTTGAAGAAAGGCATCTGGTCCGCACATTTGGCTCCTAGGGGATTCTTGTGATGAACCTTTGGTTCGATTATCCTGTCTAAGTTTTGTGGGTGTTCGAGAAGTCTTATGCCTAAACACGGGTGTTAAGTGTGTCGATGACATCATAGTCAAAGATGATGTACAAGAGATCATTGACACACCTAAACCTAAAAACGCCATCCGATTTCAAACTCAGACGACCCCACAAAACGATTAATCGCGATTTCCTAAAAAACAATTACAGCCAACTTAGCACTTCATGGGCAATTGGCAAACAATTAAAATGAAGAAAAAAAAGAAAAACAATTAAATTCATTTCCCTAAAGCAATTATCATATGCATAAGCCAAATTGCGAAAGCAATTAAACGGCATATCAACAGAAATGCAATTAACTGGGTCAGTTCGCAACCGTAAAAGGTGAAGCGAGTTCAAACCAATAAAGAAATATTGGACAATTCTGCAAGTTTGCGAACTAAAGCCAGTAAACGATAATTGGGGCAATCGAAACTGAAAGGCTATGTGAAATAAGGAAATCGTTAACCCCGGAAGGTGTTGCGAAAGAGGTAATGATTTGGGTAGGGGTTTTGGATGATGATAGGGAATGAATGAGGCAGTTGATTTTTGGAGGTAAAGACGAGGAGTCGGTGGTTGGTCTTGAGTATCGGTCGGTGGTTGGTGATAGAAGCGAAGTCTACTTTGGAGAACGGAAGTGATAGTTCTTTTGATCGTGAAAGTTTAATAATGAATAGAAAAGAATTGAATAGAAACAAGTAGTCCATAGAGTAAAAGATCAGTGAAGGTAAAAGAAAAAAATAGATTATGAATCAGTGATGTAAGAAAAAGAAACCTAATTAATTTGATAAATAATAGAATAAGTGATCAATTAAGAATAGCGGCAGTGCAGTTAGTGATAAGACACGTCAAAAACTGATAACAATAGAAAGCACCAATTGTAAAGAGCTTGGCTAAAGTGCACAGAACAGTGAGAAAGTGGTAAAGTAATAAAGTAAAGGCTTTTGGACAACAATAAATGAAACATACAATTTGAATTTATGTTATTAACTTTAAGGACCATTGTGAACTACAAGTTAATTGAAAGTATAGCTTAGAAAAAGTGTAAAGACCAAGAAAAGAAGTTGTAATAAAGATAATAAAAAGAAAAAAGATAAGAGTGACTAATATAAACAGGTATTCATTTATCCCTGGAAAGTTTCAATTTATGTTACTAACGTTAAGGATGATAGTGAACCATATGTTAAGTGGAAGTTTGTTAATTAAAGCTTGGAAAAAGTGTAAAAACTAAGAAAAGAAATTTTAATAAAGATAATAGAATAAAAGAAAAGAGTGACTATTACAAACCAGTTTTTTATTTATACCTGGAAAGACTCATAGAAACCATAACTGGCGCAGTCGGCGTTCCTCTATTCCGTTGAACTAGAGGAAAGTGATCGGACATATTCGGTAATTATATAGTGGAAACGCAGTGCATCAAGAGTAAACTTTAGTGATCCATGCAGAAACCACTACCATAAAGTAAAGAGAAAAGAACAATCTAGTAGCTAGCGAAAACACCGGTATCCGCAAAATAAACAATAACCAGGACAGAACACAAAAATAGTATATACTTATATACATATAAATAAAAACCACACAAAATAATAACAAGAAAGGCATCGTGATTATCAACGGCAGTGGCAGTAAAAGCAGGAGCATCATCACCAACGAAAATGGCAGTTCAGCATTCTACAAAGCACATCGTAAGTCTAGTTACTATAATAAGTTAATTTTTGTCAATTATTAGAGACTTTAATGATAAGTAAATATATCGAAAATCGTTGTTAACAAGAAATAAATGTAAGACACTAGTGGACACCAACTTCGATAGAAAGAATCAAGATTGATATTATCAAAAGTGTAAGAGAATAAGAATGCATTTAATTATAATAAGCAGGATTTAAACATCAGACTAGCCCAAACAGGTTCACAAATAGCCACAATAAATTGTGTTAGATATTGAAGCCGCTTGAAGAAAAGAAAGTAAGGAAGTATTTAACCAGGAACGGAATGCAGTTGGGAAATCAGGATCCTGTTGTATTGTAAGGTGGTCGTTCTGTTTTCCCCAATTAATTTTAACACAAGAAAGTCCTTGGATCGTTGGTTGGTGTTTCGATAGATAGTTGTTGATAATTACACATTTGAGCAGGCGGTATAAGGTACTAACGAACCAAAGGTCGGTATAATAAGCTGAAATCGGTTTCGTCGCGAAAACAGCAATCGCGGTAAATAAAATAACAGAAGCTACCGTCATATTCCTCGAGAAGGTAAGTATCGGTACAAATACATCTAGCCGACAAAATTGATCGAAGAGAAGCGCGAAACAGGCTAATAGATCAAAGAAGAGGAATGGCTCAGCAAATGGAGCAATGTATAGCAGCACTGACTCAGCTGATGGTCCAGAACCAGCAGCAGAGCACGAGTCAGAGGCTAGAGAAAGAAATTCGGCATATCCGCGAATTCGATGGGGCAAAAGGGACGTTACCTTCATTTATAGATGCTGTATCGAGAAAGCTGGGCGAATACAGAGCTGGACAGGAAGAGGAAAAGGCGAGAGCTTTCAGTGTGATCTACGATCAAAAAATACTGGGCTCAGCAAAGAACCTTTTAAGAGTAAACCCTCCTCAAAATTGGGAAGAGTGCCAGCAAAAATTGAAGCTGCACTACAGACCAAAGAGAGACCAAATGGCCCTGACGAGAGACATTATGTTATTAAGGGCAAACTCGATCCTCGACCTCAGCAACAATTTGAAATATCTTGTGGATGACATTGCAGAGTATTCCGTATTTTGTACAGACGGTAATGCAATGATAGATATATTCAGTGGGATGCTAGTCCAGAAAGTTAAGAGCTTAGTTTCAGGTACCTTGGCATATAATATAATGAACATGACAAACTTGACAGAGGTAAGAAATGTGATAGATGCTTTTGTTGGAATGGACGAGAGCAATTTAAATCCTACGAATAACATAGAACATAGACCAACCACGACAAACAACCGACATATTAATAGGAATCACAAACCAGACCATATAGTCCACAGAAGCAGATATGAGAATAGGCAGGGCGAAGATAATATAATAAGGCAAAACTCAGGTAATAACTACAATTGGAGGACAAGACCAGATAATGGTAGGCAGGGAAACGAAATATCCATGCAAAGACATAAAGGTAATAGTGCACACCACAGGAAAAGCTCAGACCACATGTCAGTGGACATGATAAGTAGGCGAGAAGTAAGAAATGTAGCAGACAAGTTTTCTCACAGACGAACGGCGGAGAATAGAATAGTAATAACACTAACCATCGAAGGAGAGAAATATCTAGCATTATTAGACACAGGATCTACGATAAGTATCCTGAATGAAAGCAATACCCCGAGACTTAGATACAATATAATAGATACCAACACGACAGCTATAGAGACAATTCAGGGAGAAGTAGACAGGCGAAATAAGACAGTGGCATCAGTATGCCCAGTAGAATTTAAATATTCAGATAACGCAAGGATAAGGTGGGTGGCATTGAAGAAGAGAAAACCATACAATTTTATTCTAGGTATGGATTGGATAGAGAAAAATGTCGAAAAGATTTGCATGAGGAGTAAGAAAATTTATATGACTAATGGAGTGAGCCTTCCATTCGGGACAAAGACTATCGATGAAGAGGTCAATATGCTCGAAGTAAGCGGAGTGCGAGATATCCGATTATCTCATTTAAATTATCAAGAAAGAGTAGACAGAAGTAACGAAGAGAAATCTAAGATAGCATTCTCCGACAGGGCAACTCGTCATCCTACAGGTAGGCACAAATTGGACCACATAGGGATAAAAGACGAGATAGTGAATAAATATAAGACACAAATCGTACTGACGTACAGCCCGACTCAAGAAGTCCAGGTTGTCCATAGAAGGGTAATAGTAGAGGTAAATCCGTTAGAAAGCAAGAGTAAAATAGAAAAGACATTGAAAAGATACGTTAGAAGAGGACGCGTCGGAATTTATTCAGAAGTTCGAGTTACAGACTACCATAAGGTACAGTCAATTTTGATATCGTTATTCTCGTCTAACAAAAAGATAAAATTCATACGGTGCTCTAGAAGAGTTCAAGAAGTTAAGACAGAAAAGGAATTACATAACCAATTATATCGGTATCATGATATAGGGTCAAGACACAGGGGAATTAGCGAAAGTTACCATAGTCTGAAAGAGAAGGTATACTTTCCCAAGCTGCGTAAACACATTTACCTCATGACTAACAATTGTAGCAAATGTAGAGAAAGGAAGTACGACAAGAAACCCGCCAATTGCACAGAAAACAGGGGCGCAAGACATGTACAGAACTACAAGAGACTGAAACATAGAGACGAGCCGTATCATGGGTTAGCTCCACTAGACGACGTTCACACAAACGGTATTAGAAAACCTTTCAAAATTATAGGTAATATTCATGACAATAGGTTGCAGTTTACCGAAGCAAACTAGAACAAACATAAAGCTTCACACTCGACCTTATTAGGAATAATAACAGGAATCGAGAGTAGGAAGCTTTGGACTGAAACAAAGATACAGATGGCTATATGAGACTATAACGATCGGTATCGTTCGAAAATTAAAGGTTCAACGAAACAAACGGTAAACGAAACAATAAGTCAAAAGTTTAGCCTTAACAATTATAATTTCAGAGATTTTGAGCAGTTGTACCGTTACTATTCTAATTTATAAAGCAGACCCAAGACTCTATCAAATTTATAATAATACTGGGAAATTAAAGACTATTCACAAAAGAAATTGAAATCCGATACTTAGTACTTGAAAAATTATAACCACAACATGTTAACTTAAATGCAACAACATACCACTGTCATATTTAGTATCAGCAATCAAAATTTACTACGAAAATAAATAAATGAAATGTTGAGAATTAAGAAGAAATTACAACAGAAAGATGAAAGAAAATAAAGCCAATATTGTTAAAATAGCGATTCAATTTCGAAAAGTAAATGTAAATTTGTAATAAGTATCGAGAGAGAAAAAGAATATGTATAAGCAAGCATTATTTACCGAAGAAAAAATGTGTGTAAACAAACGCAATGTACTGAAGAATAATGAAATAGATGAATATACAAACAAGTAAATTTGAAGCAAGAAAAAAGGGATAAAAGAACAGTATAGGTATATTACAGGAAATAAATGGTTACTAAAAAGAACGCATATAACTAAGCTTAGACCGACTAACAAAAAGTTTAAGAATTCAGGAGAATTCGGATTCTGGCGGTGGGGGTGTTAAGTGTGTCGATGACATCATAGTCAAAGATGATGTACAAGAGATCATTGACACACCTAAACCTAAAAACGCCATCCGATTTCAAACTCAGACGACCCCACAAAACGATTAATCGCGATTTCCTAAAAAACAATTACAGCCAACTTAGCACTTCATGGGCAATTGGCAAACAATTAAAATGAAGAAAAAAAAAGAAAAACAATTAAATTCATTTCCCTAAAGCAATTATCATATGCATAAGCCAAATTGCGAAAGCAATTAAACGGCATATCAACAGAAATGCAATTAACTGGGTCAGTTCGCAACCGTAAAAGGTGAAGCGAGTTCAAACCAATAAAGAAATATTGGACAATTCTGCAAGTTTGCGAACTAAAGCCAGTAAACGATAATTGGGGCAATCGAAACTGAAAGGCTATGTGAAATAAGGAAATCGTTAACCCCGGAAGGTGTTGCGAAAGAGGTAATGATTTGGGTAGGGGTTTTGGATGATGATAGGGAATGCATGAGGCAGTTGATTTTTGGAGGTAAAGACGAGGAGTCGGTGGTTGGTCTTGAGTATCGGTCGGTGGTTGGTGATAGAAGCGAAGTCTACTTTGGAGAACGGAAGTGATAGTTCTTTTGATCGTGAAAGTTTAATAATGAATAGAAAAGAATTGAATAGAAACAAGTAGTCCATAGAGTAAAAGATCAGTGAAGGTAAAAGAAAAAAATAGATTATGAATCAGTGATGTAAGAAAAAGAAACCTAATTAATTTGATAAATAATAGAATAAGTGATCAATTAAGAATAGCGGCAGTGCAGTTAGTGATAAGACACGTCAAAAACTGATAACAATAGAAAGCACCAATTGTAAAGAGCTTGGCTAAAGTGCACAGAACAGTGAGAAAGTGGTAAAGTAATAAAGTAAAGGCTTTTGGACAACAATAAATGAAACATACAATTTGAATTTATGTTATTAACTTTAAGGACCATTGTGAACTACAAGTTAATTGAAAGTATAGCTTAGAAAAAGTGTAAAGACCAAGAAAAGAAGTTGTAATAAAGATAATAAAAAGAAAAAAGATAAGAGTGACTAATATAAACAGGTATTCATTTATCCCTGGAAAGTTTCAATTTATGTTACTAACGTTAAGGATGATAGTGAACCATATGTTAAGTGGAAGTTTATTAATTAAAGCTTGGAAAAAGTGTAAAAACTAAGAAAAGAAATTTTAATAAAGATAATAGAATAAAAGAAAAGAGTGACTATTACAAACTAGTTTTTTATTTATACCTGGAAAGACTCATAGAAACCATAACTCGGGCGCTTGGTTCACTTCCTTCCCACTTGTAGTTCCGCTAAAATCCAAGTCGCCAATTAAATTGTCCACAAAAATATATCCCAATGTCACGGGAAGAGTAAATGAAACGCTGGGACACAGGAATGTTGTTTTGATATTAATCTGTTTTTTATTTCACTTATTAATATAAGCCTATTAAATCGTTTTTTTTATATATATTATAATCCAAGTTGAAACACTCCTTTCTCAACACTGCGACCACGATAATTAACAACTGGTGTTGAATTGTAACTCGCGCAACAACAATATTCGACTCCATTAAACAGACACGTTTTTTAAATTGTTTCCCCGAGTGGCGGTGTAACCTTATCGCGGCTATAAACGACAAGCGACTGACTCAAATTCGGGATGGAATTTGAGATTTCTGCTTTTGCACAACGATCAGCCAATGGTAATCGCGCTCTCTTGTGCATCCTTCAAGTCCCCATGCTCATCGAGGTGGATAAGTACTCGCGTACTCGTTCGACGTCGATGGGCGTAGAAAGGATGAAGATATCAAAAGGAAAGCACAATAACCCAGGGTTGATCTGGCTTAGTGTGTGTGTATTAATGCAGCACCTGAGAATGATCCACTGACCTAGTGAGGTGATTGTGGTGATCTGAGAGTGCATTGAACTATGGAAAGACAGAATGGTGAAGGAGAGGGAAATGTAGTTTGTGCTATTCACCTGTAAGAAGAGATCATTGATCCCAAGCGAATGGATGATCTGCGGAAAAGCCGAAGTGGCGCCAAATTGGCTAGGCTAAATTATAGTGAGAACTAATTAGATATTTCGATAAATTCCCCAGCGATTGCATGAGTATGCAACAGTGTCGTCTGCTTCGACTTGTTGTTGCTAACCGACATGATGCAATTTCCTATGGAAATCTGATGGGCTAGCAAAAATACTGTTGCCGTATGGCAAAAAGGTAGCTGAATTCAATTCTGCATTATCTGCATAGAATAATGAATTCAGCTATGCTTTCTTTTACAGGTAAAATAGGTGAACGGTGGGATAGAGGATAATGTGACGAAATTAAGTTGGAATTGTGGGTTGGTTCTCGATGCAGTATAGAAAATCCCCACAGTTTTTTAATGTGAGCAAATTAAACGTTTAGTCCAATTTGATTGAAAATGAACTGATTAGCGCAACTTGAACGTTTAGTTCGATTTGTTTGGTATCAATTTATGTGGGACCATTTGCTGTATGGGATAATGCTCTGGCTTGGGTAGTGCATCATCCTTTAAGTGGATGTTTTTGGTGTGTATCGCCATTAGTGGTGGAGACTGGCTCCAAAGGGGTAAGTTTTATGGGATGGGTTGTTGTGGCCGTAACAGATGTTTGGAATGCATTTAAAGCTATTTTAAGCGGGGACTGATCAGCTCTACAGAAATCAAGTCTTGAGGATTGAATTTTTTAAATTGTGTAACGATATCTTATAAAATATTATTTGAATATTGCTGTAATAATCCTGTTCCTGTAATAATGAAATTGGCGCAAGCCTAATAACCTTGTCCGGAAAAACTAATTATTATGGACAATTTAACAAGTCTCGGATAAGGGCCGGATACCGGTGAAGAGACTTGCTAAATAAGAC
Source organism: Microdon myrmicae (assembly GCA_963931805.1). Classification (NCBI taxonomy): domain Eukaryota; kingdom Metazoa; phylum Arthropoda; class Insecta; order Diptera; family Syrphidae; genus Microdon; species Microdon myrmicae. The sequence continues at coordinate 115,669 of CAWVOU010000026.1, forward strand.
CAAGACTGGATCCCGGTTGTAGTGATGATGATGATGATGATGTAATAATGAAAAAAAGAGAAAATATGCATTTTTCCTTCGCAGTCTATGTAACCACTTATAGCAGATTTATATAACGTAAGGCAAGCAATTATTTCTCAATACAAAGCCGAAATTTATTTTTTGCCCACTTAATATATATTCCGCTTCAATAAAAATTCCCCACAGTAAGGCGTCTGCTCGTACTTGAAATTGTAAAAGCCAACCCGTTGCCAAATACATATAGGGTAAGTCTAACAGAAGTTCATCTTACGGACCTTGAAACTATGCAGATTTCTACCTTCGGTGGATTGTTGAAACTACTGTTCTTTTAATCCAGGAATGAAAGAAATGCTAGAATTATTTTGCGAACTATCTACAGAATTCCTCTCCTTTTTCACTTGGTTATGCGTCTGCAATTTGAGAGTATGGTTGACTCCATGGCTTGTCCCCTGACAGCATGGTATTGTTTTAAAAAACCAATGCCATTTCTGCATCCTCATTTAATCCATTCTCCTGGAATTTCAACATAATAATGACACAATTTTCCTTCCGTTAGCCAATAAATTGTTTCATTTCCTCGTTAATTTAATTCCATAGTCCCCGTATGGACTACATTGATGGGACGACTGAATCCGGAGCAGGAGTGTTGGGCTTGCAGTACATTCGTTGATTACTAATTTCTTGCATTTGCAAAAAAGGGTTAATTGACAATGGAATGCAAGGGCTCTGCTGTGAGAATCTCCTACCGAAGAATGAATCAAATATACCAAAGGTATGAATACGAGGTTTGCCTTTTATATTTCGGGATTAGAGAACAAAAACAAAGATTGATCATCGAAAATCACTTTATTGTTTGTCAAAATATTCCTCATGAAGATCTATACACTTTTGCATGCGTTTGAACCAATTGTCGAAGCACTTTTGCCACTCTGATTGAGGTATCTCCAACACATGCATTCTGAATGCAGCAACCGCTTCTTCAGGTGTCGAAAAACGTTGACATCTCAGTTTGTTTTTTACGTACGGGAATAAAAAGAAGTCATTCGGTGCTAAGTCAGGACTATACGGCGGATGACCCATCAAATCGATGTTTTGGGTGCTCAAAAATGCAGTTGTCGCAGCCGATGTGTGAGAGCTCGCATTGTCGTGGTGAAGAGTGATCCGTCTTCGGCGGTTGGTTTTCCTGATTTCTTGGAAGACAACTGGCAAACAAATGGTTGTGTGCCACTCAGAATTGACTGTTCTGCGTTGTTCTAGTGGTACGGTTGCGACATGTCCAGTTTTTCCGAAAAAACAGGCGACCATTTGCTTGGAAATGCTTCGTGCGCGAACAACTTTTGTTGGATTTGGCTCATCTTGAAACACCCAGACAGTCGACTGCTGTTTACCTTCGGGCTCATACGCGTAAATCCACGATTCATCACCTGTCACGATGTCATAGACGTGTTTCGAAGCACCGCGACCGTATTTTTTGAGCATTTCTTTCGACCAATTGACACGAGCCTTTTTTTTGGCGCTTGACAAATTGTGTGGGATCCAACGCGAACAAATTTTTTTGACAATCAAATGTTTATGCAATATTGAATGTATGGTGGTCCCACTAACGCCTAAGGTTGTCTCAATCTCACGATAGGTCACATCATCAATGGTTTTCGGAACAACAGCTGATTTTGGACGACCTTCACGAAATTCATCTTGGAGTGAACTACGAGCACGATTGAATTCACCATACCATCGATAAACACTGGTCCTTGATGGAGCTTCATCGCCAAAAATTGAATTAAGTACATCCATGCACTGTTGCTGAGTTAATCTACGCCGAAAGTTGTAAAAAATAATCGCACGAAAATGTTGACGATATAATTCCATTTTTGGGCCGAGATGAATCTTTTAAGTTACTGTAAACAACACAAATAGCGCTCGTATGTCAAAACGTTCTGAGTGCGTATAACCTCAAAAATGTCCAACTTTACGACAGAGCTGTCAATTGCCGGATTGCAACACTAGGGTTGCCAAATCCCGAAACATAAGAGGCAACCCTCGTAGAATGAATTCTTGAATCACTGCATTATATTCACGTCCGCCTTGTTGCCCGAAGTCCATGAGTACAAATTAACTGAATAGGAGAACAGTTGAAGGGACGACATTAAAGGCAAATGCGATCCAAATATACTATATAGTCATGGCGGATTTGAAGGTAAATACATTTGATTTGTCATTCGAAACTGAGCTAACGAAGAAAGCTACATAATGATCGCGTAGTCTTGCTAAGTTTCACTGCTATCAGTTGCCCTTGGAGTAGATTTTATCTGCGTGGACTAATTAATCAACCGGTCGGAGTGTTCAATTTGGAAATTCATACAATGTGTCGGTTGATGATTTAAAGCCGATGCAAGTCCTGTACTTGGCTTTGCAGTCAATGCAAAACCACGTTTACGGTCGTTTTTCTAAGCCCCTATAAAGTAAAGTAGGAAAAGACTTTTCTGTTCAGAAGCAGTGCTTGGTAACTTGTATATCATGTCTACATGTTTATGTTGCAGTCGCTCCTGCTATTGCGACTACTATGTTAGACGTCAGCGGAATTACGTTTTACAATTACGGAATCGAAGAGCGTTGAAATTAAACGGTCAAATATTAAATCACTGAAAAGTTAAATTATATCGTGTTTTTGTATTCACGTGGTATCGTGGAACTGATTCCTCGGAAAGTCGAATTTGAGTTTAATGAGAATTTGTAAGCTATTCTAGTATGCTGATTTGGGAAGGAGAGTTCTGGTAAAATTATGCCAACAGATAGATGAAATAATTATTCAATCATATTGACTTTGTGGTCTCTACAGCAGTCGGGGTAATTGATTCTTTCGTTTATTGGAATACTCTCGTCATTATCATGGTGAATTCTATTAATGAATTTGTGTTCGATTTGGGACACATACCGTGTCAATGTCATGAGCTTTGTACCTAACCTTGACTGATTGGGTTGCATGACCTTGCGAATTGTGTGATTTATTGAACGTCAGGTTTTCAGTATAAAAATGAAATTATGGGTCGATTTATCAAGTTTTCTGCGGACCTTTTCTGTACACAATTTTCACTGACTACTGTGGTCATATAATTCGTCCAAATGACGGAAATTTTATAGATATAATTATGCAACAGTTTTGGTTTTGTAATAAGTAATGTACTCGTATTCCTATTTGTTGTGGCTAATTACAGAAGGTGGATATAAATCTTAAATATATTTACCTACAACAGGTCTATTAAACCATATTGAACGGCGAAACGATCTTTCCTAAATAACAGATGAAACCAGAGGAGTAGAATGGCAATGGTAAAGGGGATATTAAAAACCCAATCAAAGAAAACAAAACCATGCTAACTATTATGAGTGATATTGACAGATTGTATGGGAGTCGAAACATAGTAAAGGGATTCTAGGGTTTCTAACCGTTCGCTATTTTTTTTAATTTTTTTTTTTAAATATTTTCTTTGGTTTAGTAGAGATTACAATATACGTTAACTATCGTCTGAGTGAAGTCTTATAACTCTAGATGCGTCGGATGTTTAATTTAAGGATCAGAGAAATTGATACAATATGTGTAGTATCTTAACTAGGCACGGGCTCTTTTCATTGTTCTTTTTAAGTAGCCGAGTTTATATGCTCCACGGTAAGTATTGCGTTCAGCAGTGCTCAACAATATTCGGGAGTCCGTGAGACTCGTAGAGATCGAATATCATTATAATCTTTCCTTCAAAATATTTTATACATTTGGGGAAACATGATTGGTTTTTTTTTCATTTAAAAAAAAAAAAGGACGGTTTACGTGAAGCCATTGAGGAAGCAAACACGCGCAAAGAAAGAGCAAGGCCTAAACGTAAGGATTTCGAATACAAAAGGAAGCGGCTAAAGAAAGAGCAGTACTATTGTGGGGTAGAAGTATTGTGCCACGGCACGGGTTCACTCCTCTCCCCATCATCACTAATAGGTTCCACTGATCCGTAGTTGTCTGAGCCAACCGCCAACTCCACCAAATTGAAACACGCATTTCTAGTTCTGTTAAACTTTATATATATTTATCATCTTTTTAGAATACACATATAGACTAATTGTAGAAGCACCATTACAGACGCACACGTTAAAATATTCATAACAATAATATTAGTAACATTTAGTAGTTCAGTTCCATTTTGAATACTATTTCATGAATAGATTATAAGGATGTAGTTGGTACATTGTTCGTTTTACTTTGTCGGCCCTTACAAATTGCAATGCATTTCCCATATCATAGCGTCTTTAGGAGAAATATTTCTAGTATGTGCTCGTGAACCTTTTCACAAACATTTCACAAGATTTTACAATTTGGTCTTTATACATTTGTTATAAGAAGGTACGTATTTCAGTGTTTGAAAGAGGGGTGTGCAAGCGATGTTATATATTATAATTTACTTATGTTTTATTTGTTAAGAAATGGATACACTTCATGTCTACACGATTATCACTCGACTACATTGAAAACCCACAAAACTCGACTCTCTATAACTCGGAGGTGTGCGCACCCCCGGGTACACGCGGCTTGGTTACTAGGCACCCCCTGTGACGTGTGCATGCTTTGGAGGTTGTGATGCGACTCCATGAATGAATGCAAGAATCTGTTCAGGGTGTCGCGGCAGTGCAGTCACCGCTAAGTGAACTCATTGCCACTTACTAGGAACATGAAGAAGAGTTGCCACGCGTACATAGAAAATTTTGTTTCAGGGAATTTCTGCCGTACAGGCTGAGTTCGATTCCTCTGTTGCTGTGTATACGGGTAAATCGGTCTCAAAGGCATATCCAAGTATGGGCATGGGTTGTCGGTTAGACAAAGGAACATGGGTCTTGATCGTTGCGATGGTTGTTTCGTGGAAATGCAACGCATCGTGCTGGTGACTTACCACTAAGGAGAATGGGTATTATTTTAAATGGTCTAGGTAGGATGGGAGCCGAGGTGGTTTTTGGGGAAACTGAATGCTGCTTGGCTACAAGCGAGGAGAACGGTTTAAGTAGGAAGTGAGCCGGAATGGTTTTCGGAGGAAATCAAATGCTGTTTGGTTACAAGTGAGAAAAATGGTTTAAGTAGAACGGGGACCTGAAATGGTTTTTTGGGAAAACTAAATGCTGCTTGGTGGCAAGCGAGAAAAATAGTTTAAGTAAGAAGTTGGCCGGAATGGTTTTCGGGGGAAGCTAAATGCGGGTTGGTGTAGATGAGGGAGATGATCTAAAATGTATTCTGTTGCAGGATTTGGGGTGTATTATATTGTAGGTTTTAAAAATGCATTCTATTACAGTTTTGGAAATATATGCTATTGCAGATTGGGAAATTGATTCTCTGCAAGTTTGGGAATGTATGCTATTGCAGATTTGGGAATGGATACTGTTGCAAATTGGGAAATGTATTCTTGAGAGTTGAATGGTGCGTTGGGCTATGGTGACGCGCTGTTAGCGGTCGAAATTAGGTAGGAATTGTGGGTTAGTTCTCCGTGTGATATAGAGAACCCCCACGCTCTGAAGGTGTAACACATGCACAAAGTGTCCAGATTGAGGAAACTCCTTTACCTACTCAAACGACCACTGGAACCGTGGTCCCTCTGCCGGACCATCGAACCAATTACCGCCGCCCCCTGCAACATTGCCATTGCCTCCATTTGCTCCCGGACCAGTGTGAAAGTCAAAGGATCCTCAACAAAAGGCTGAAAAGAAACCACCGGCATAGGAAGACGACAATCTACCGAAGCCAAGCCCAGTGCGGCAGCGAATGCTGGCGATATACGGACGAAATGCTGGTGAATCCCTGAAGGAAATGGAGAGTGCTTACAAGAAACGGGGGAAAGGAACCAGACCCTGAGCCTAATCACAGTGAAAGTGACAACCAGGAAGAAAGTGATACATCCAGTGAGACAGGTGACGGGGAAAGTGGTTCGGCCTCGAAATCCGAGAACGATGCTCCTCGGACTGGTGCACCAGCCATCATCCACCAGCAGGTCGTTCGCCGCCAATGATGTCTCGGTCATCACCATGGTGAACGGGAACTCCACAAACACCTGTCATGCGAGTGCCACCCGGTCCACCACTGGTACGTCCCGGCCTTGGCGGCATGCCTCCGCGATTGGGAGCTCGTATGCCGCCCGGCCCCCCACGCGGATTGCCAGACGGATGATACACCCGGAAAATCCCCCGTAAGGACACCACGGGCGTAACAACAACCACTGCAAAACCATCCCAGAAAATCAATGAGACCAAACAAATTACCATTGAACAAGTAACCATGTTTGAGGAAGTCCTCGCCGCCCAGTTCGCGGCACGGGGTACCCTCTTGCGCATCTCCCTCAAACTCCAGGACCAGGGACAACTAACAAGCGCAAGCATAGAAGCCACAAAACAAGACCTCCGCGCCGAATGGGAAACCATCCTCAGGCGGCATAACCAAACCATTTACATTGCACCCCTGAATACTAACGCCACGAATACTTCCCGGAGGGCTTAATCGGCCAGACCGGGCAAGTGTACCTCGAGGAACTAACGAGGCTCCTCGAGGCCCAGTACGCGCTCGACCCAGCCTTCCCAACACCGGGAACAACGTCAATCGCCTCCGCCCTAGCAAGCTTCCTCCAGTGCAGCTGCCAACGGTCGCCACCAAGCCAGCGGAAAAGGAAGCGCACCCCAGACCAGTGAGTCACCACCAAGCAACTGACCAGAATGCCGCCGCCCAATGATCCACCAGACCCGTGTCTCGATGCACAGACCATCGTCGGAGCCGCTAAGGCAACAGGCCCCATGCACATTCTGCGGGGCGTCACATCATATTTACGCTCGCGGGGGCTTCCGATCACTCGCACCTCTCCGTCGGAAGTCCTTCGCACTCAAACGAAGCCTGTGATACAATTGTTTGGGTCGCCACCGATTACACGACTGCCACTTCAGCAGGGCGTGCCGGCAATGCCAGCCGAGGCATCACACCATGCTGCATGTCCGGACAACCGCCATCGACGGGACAACCTTACCACCTCTAGGGGTAAGTGGAGGACCCGCTCCCCGGATCGACTGCCATGAAGGGGCCTGCGCACGCACAGTCAGCACCCGTTCAAGGCAGTCCGCGCGGCTCATAACCGCTCGAGTCATCGTGAAGTCGGAGCGCCAACGGAGGATTGACGTCCGTGCTCTGCTGGACCCCTGCCCCAGCGCCACATTTATTTCAGATTCACTCGCCCAAAGGTTGCACCTCCGACGCCAAGCGCCATTTGTCCCCGCCTACGCAAGCCGCAAAAACGGTCGCTCCTCGCATCCACACCTCGCAACTGTGGATACTGGGGCTCTTTTTACACCTCTGTTTGCGTTCCTCAAGCATCGAAACTCTAGATTGATTTATAATCTTTGGAGAGGCTTTAGTGCCTGAGTGGCTTAATGTTCGTCATGGATTGGATGAGACCTGGATTTCGGTACGGATTTAGTGGGGGATCTACTACAAGGGCATAACACCTGTAGTGGTTGCTTCCGCTTATCAATCACTATTCTTGATTTGAATCCTTTCCCGAGGCGGTGGTCTATATAAGACCATTTCAATTAAATGCGAAGTACCACCCGATTAAGCTATTGGCTCCATAAAATGGTGTGGAAAAATGCTTGACCATCTCTCGGAGCTTGGCTGATGGATCCGGTCGAGATAAAATAGCATCTCAGGACTACATGTTCATTTTTCCTTCGACAAGTAAAATAAAAAAAAAAACAAAGAACTCGCTGGAGTGCATCCGTAAGCTGTGCACACTGACTGGGACGAGATGTAAATCAAGGGTAAATAAAAATTGAAAAACCTCTCATTGGCCTCTCCGTCGAGGGTAAGGAGGGTTCGAACTAAACCTTCAACCGAGGCGGTCATATTCATACGAGCGTCGAATGTGAACAACGAGAAGTGCGTGTGATTTTATTTAAGGGCGCGAGAAGTAAATCATGCTCGAACGTGGACTGCGCATAGTTGTATATGGTGAAAAAGCTTAGAGAAATCGTATCCACGGATATTTACGGGATAAAACCCGTGACCTTCATCTTCGTATAAAGCTACATGCGCTGTCTATTAATTGCGTATGCAAGGGAAAACAAAGTAAGCCATTTGTGATACACTTAATTTTATTTTTTTCTTCTAACCACAACAAACAATTTAAACTAATTATTAACGATGTTTTTTGTCTGCTTGCAGGTCGAAGATAAACTGGAGGAGATAAAGTGGGGATTTGCTTAGCCGAATGCCGCAGATAGCCGATGTGAAGCGATTATTTACTCGATGAGTACCATGTGATACACAGTCACACCGAAGCCGATCGTAATTCATTCCGATCAGAGATCTAGATAAATTAATTCGTGATACTAGTTGTTGTTTATGGTACAGAGATAAAGCTTCATCCTGGGCATTGGGCCTGAAAGACTACAGCGTTTTCTTCTATGACATCTTCATGCCCAACATAATACGGCCGACCCGTGGAGAGAGTGTTCCAATTTATTGTTAGTGGCGATCGTACGGTTTATTGCTACAGACAAGGTTAATTTATTATTAAAGTTTGCTAGAGTGACATGTAAAGGCTGAATAAACTACAAACGGTACCGCGAACGATCTCGTTGCAGAATGAAGGTCAATAAGTAAGGAGCGTGCAATAAGACATATATTTTAAATTCGGGTGAAAACGATCACATTGTGTCATTATGATTGATTCGGATACCCCCACTGCAAATAGTTTCACTACGAATGTGGCGAACTATACCGAGCTCCCACATAATATGACCGACACAGTTCCAGTAGGTGATCTTGCCACTCGTTATAAGATCCAACGAACTCGTTTGCGATCTGAAATATCACAGACTTTGAAAACAAGCCCATCAATGAATCAAACGCCTCGGGGTATGCAACTGGAAGTTGTATTCGAAACTCGGTCATGCCACTGAATGCATTCGAAGTGCTCTCGCAAGCTATGGAGAAGATTCAGCTGGCTGATAGCAGACCCGTTATAAAATTCACAACTTCCAAGCTGATTAGCCCTTATGTTTGTTGCTGTACTGCAACATCTTCCCGGGCCGACGACGATGCACCAGTAGTGCATGGTGCTGTCAATGTGAGGCCTGTCAGCGCCGTGGTTTAGTCGGGGTTAATACGGGTATACTTGCGATTGACAAGATTTATTTTTCGATATTTGTACCAATCGATTGGTAGGGTGGCAATAATTAATTATATTGGTTAGACCTGATTATATTAATTGGGTTAAGTAATGAAATATAATTAGTTATTTTACAGTGATATAATTGTTATCAGCGTGTGTGTAGGTGTGTGTGTACGGTTATTGGCTTGTGTGTACGGTTATTGGCTTGTGTGTAAGGTAGAAGCAATCGGTGATACTGCTACAGAAAGAGAATTGGGGTTTCTCTTCCTCTTACACGGCTTAGATTTCCGCGTGCTAACCTCGTTTATGGGTTTCTCGTGCGTCCTTGTTTGCGATGGTGGACCACCTTCGCTGGCTTATCATTGCTGGTATATTGTGAGCTCGACATCACATTTTCCAGACTAACTGGCCTAGAAATTCTAGCCGGTTCAGGGGTTTCTGACTGAACCATTTGCGGTTGAAGGAAGACTGCTGGTGAAGCTATGCCAGACAATTGGATGTTCTGGGCTGGCATAACATATGCAGTTATTGATATTTGCAACTCTCCGACATGTTGTGGAAGAGGTGCCTGAAATGCGATATTTGCGGCCTCAATCGCGGCAACGATTTGGTGAGTATTTGGGTTATTCAATTAGTTGAGTTTAATATTCTGGTTGAATTGATTAACTCCTGTTAAACTCCGCTGTAACTGCGTTGGCAGCTGTGAAACAATCGAACCGCTGTGACCATTTGGCTTGTGTAATTGAGCGATGTGGTCGTCAATATATTCAAGTGGTAATTGTGCAACCACACCTTGGTTTGGAATGTGGCCGTTTAGAAATTCCTGAGATCGAGGTGTATTAGATGAAACCGATGATTCAGCATAAAACCCACTTCGTTGTGTTTTCACCATCTTCTAAATATGGCCAGCCTGTGCCGATATTAGAAGTGTTAGAGTAGCCGCCAACTGCATAGGATAATCTTCGTCTCGAATGTGGGTGATGCAGTTGCAGTTTGGGATTTGTCCCATCTATGCCGCTAATACCACTGTTTGATGGTGGGCGAGTTTCTCGATGGGGGCTGAGATTGACGTTGGCCACATTGCCTGGCGGAGTATTTGATCGACTGGTTGAGTGATTGTGTTGATATGTTCCTTGAATTGAGTGAATTCGCCGCACTTCCCATAAGATCAGAAGGGGTTGTATTCTTCCCTTAATGGTAGTTCGTGGTTGAACACCTTGCGGCATATTTTATTGAATTAGAACTGGCACTTGATTGAGCCAGATAGGTTGCGCATCCAGGTTGCTATTAGGAAGAATAATCTGCTGATCAAAAGAAGCCTTCGTTCCATTGTGCCGTAGGATGAAATAGTCCCAAAGCCAGGTACTTTCTTCTTTGACTGGTGGCTGGACCATGTGTTCATAATTCGTTTTCCGTTGATATGGTTTCCCGAAGGGTGCCGTCATCTTTCCTGTTCCTCGTCTTCTATGCTCCCTAATCTTGGTACCGAAAGTCCATCTTAGACGCCGACTCTGTTGGAGTGGTGCCCCCGTGGCAGCAATGTGCCTGGGCGGTGTTAAGAGAGTGCCCCCAGAGAATTTCGTCCAGGCAGCGAGAATCGATGAACCCAGACACGCGACAGCGATGGGCCCAAGTGGCGAGAAGCGGCAAATCCTGGACGCGTGACAGCGATGCGCCCAAGTGGCGAGAAGCAGCAAATCCTGGACGCGTCACAGCGATGCGCTCAGGCTTTGTAGTGGCAAACTTCGGATACGTGATTGATCAGTCTAGGTGACGAGAAGCAGTGTACTCTAAACTGTGACAGGTTTCCAATGGTATGACTTTCCGACGGGTGCCGGAATTTTTCCTGTTGCTCATTTTCTTTGTCCCTTCATCTTATTACCGAAAGTAAGTACTATTAACATTTGAGGATTGTCGCGTTGTTTAAATAAAGTTCGATTCAAACCGTCAAGGAAGACGGTCATCAGACGTGGAGTCATATTTTAAATTACAAAATTAATGAATGCCCATATAAGATCGAATGAGGTGAACTGAGTATGTGTTTGGAAAATGACAACTTGTTAACAATACAAACATAAGTGTAATTCACGTATGGAAGGCAAAAGCGCGGTAGACCTTATCTGTGATGAAAGGATGGTGTAAACCGGGACGCCCAGAGCCTGCGAGTGCCAAACTGGATGACATCGGTTCGAAATCGGGATCAGTGGAGAGACTTGCTAAATAAGGCCAAGACTGGATACCGGTTGTAGCACCGATGATGGTGATGATGTAATTCACGTTAGTCAAAGAAGCTCCGTTTTAAGGATTAATAAAAATAAAAAATAATAGAGCAGAAAGTGTGCTGTGCTCTAATATTATTTTAAATCCAAAAGTGTGTTTTATTTAATAAACGGTGAGTGTGGTAGTGTTTTAATACACTGAAGTGAGCAGCGAAGCTGACCTACTGAAACCTGTCATAACAGGTGATTAAGCATCAGCTTATGAGTATGACGTCTCAGCTCTGGCTCAATCGGCCCTATGGAGGCATCTGGATCGTCAAGGCCGAAAGAAATAATACGAGGGTAGGTTAATAAGCCCTTAGAAACGCCTGCGATGGCGCTCGTAGCATCGCTAATGGTCTGTTTTTAGTAAGCATTATTCCTCTCTAGGTATTTTCAATTTTTTTTCATGTTTTAATTTTGTATGATAAAATTTGTGTATGAACAAAATATCTGCGAGATGGGTGCCGCATTTGCTCTCAGCTGAGACAGTTGGGAGCGCATGCGACGAGTTCCTTACGACTTATTGACCTGCCCTGGTACCGAGGACTTTTCAAAATTCCCAAAGTCATAATCATTGATGAAGTCATTAGTGCTGAATTATTTGGGCATTTTGATTTGGGCCCTCGCGTGCTAGAAACCTTCGACGGAGTTCGAGGCCATAAGTTACAATGAATCATTAAGGCTATGCCGATGGAAGGTCACATAGGCTAGCGAGGAGCAACATATGAATATCTGCCGCCCTTATACGGGGTATAGCACGTCACCATGCCCATTAGATGGTTCGTAGCCAGGGGTATAACGGCTGTATTAAAAGGGCGCTTCTCTGACACCGGACCAAATCAGAGCAGTAAGTAAAGCTTACCACACCAAAACGGGGCTCTGATATGGCGGTCTATTAAAACTATTTAATGAATGACAACTATATACACAGAATGGTGTGATGAGCCGACACGATCATAAGGGAAAAATTCATCAAGAAAACACCGCCTTGGCAAAAAAAAGAAGCCGGAGAAAAAAAGGGAAAAAGCTTCGTCACGTAGCATGTCTGAACTTTGTATAATGTCGGGTAACCCGACTCTCGGGAGATCCGACTCCCATACCAAATACTGGAAACAAACATAATCTCGGAACTGGCTTCATCATAAGCAATAAGATTATGTCCCATGTAAAAGAAGTGAAGTTCATTAATCACCGAACGTCGATGGTAAAAATACAGGTGCCGCGGTAGAATTATGTACTTATAAAAGTATACGCACCAACAGAATATACCGTCAAAGAAACGAAGGATACGTTCTATGAGCCCATGGAGTAAGTTTTGATGGAATTCCATCATCTGGTGTTAAAAAAAGTTCAACATTGTAAAACTAAAAGACTTGCGCACAAGGACTGAACATTAAGGTGATTTTACGAATAATTTTAGCACCCCCGTGAAGGGGAGTAGTGATGAAGAGGAATCCAATAATGTGGACACTGAATGAGCATTAATCAGAGACGTTATCAAACAAGTAATCAAATATTCACAGTAAGGCAATTGTTGGAAAAGAAGTGGGAATGCGGAGAGAGGGTTCACCAACTTTTCATTGATTTAAAAAAAAACCAATGAGTACCAATTCAAAAATTATACCATATTGAAGTTGAGCTGGAAATCGCGAAATAATATGCCGCCCTCATTCAGATCTGCAAGAACGAAAATAAAGGGCGAATTAAAATAGAAAACCACCTCCCAGAAACATTTGAGATCCGCGATGGTATAAAACAGGTGGATGGCCTTTCATCATGTCTTTTTAACCTTGTGCGCGAGTATGTCATCAGAAAGGTACAAAACGACATGATGCCCGGATTATCCCTGAACGGAGTCAGAGAAGTGCTCGCATATACAGATGACATCGTCGTCCTGGGCGATAATATAGAATTTGTAAGTAAAAACAGTGAAATCATCATGCAAGCGGCAGAAGAGGTGGGCCTAGAAATAAATGAAGACAAAATAAAATACATGATTACGGCGAGAGCAGGTAGACCTCAGAGAACACATATAAACGTCAGAGGTAAGATATTTGAAGAAGTTAAAGAATTTAAATATCTGGGAACGATACTGACGGCCAGTAACGAAATGTCGAAGGAAATTAACAAGAGACTGCATTCCGGCAACGCTAGTTGGCACGCAGTCTGTAAACTGCTGAAATCCAGACTGCTATCACGTAACATAAATCTCCGTGTCTATAGAACCATAATCATGCCGATTGTTCTATATGGATGCGAAACATGGGCTCTCACAAAACGGGAAGAAAACAAATTCCGCGTATTCGAGAATAAAGTTTTGAGAAGCATCTTTGGAGGTAAATTTGACGAGGAGGCAGGACAATAGAGGAAACTCCACAACCACGAATTGGAACAGCTATATCGCAAACTTACAATAATGGGAGAAATCAAGTCGCGAAGATTAAGATGGGCCGGACACGTGGCGCGAATGGTGAACGATAGGACTGTGGGGAGGAAGTATGTACCAGCATGGGTACTTAGTTCACTTCCTCCTCCATCAAACAAAAGTTCCGCCGCAGCACGAATGTGCACAAGGAAAACAACAGCACATTAAAACAAACAAATGGTAGTTTATTATTTAAACATCGGGTTTACTGCACCGCACTGTTAATACAATTTTTAGGACTCGACACAAACGATTATTCTCCATTATCGCTTCCCTGTGCGCACCAGGGTAGCGATGGACCCGCGACCCGCTCTGGTCGAAGGATGGAATTTGACTCCAGGATAATTATTTCGTGCAGAGATCACTCGCTAATCTTGATCATGGTGGTATGTGTGAGTGAAGATCACATTGGTTTATTTTTCATAAACAAGGCCATAGGAATAAACCTGAAACTCAAGGACAGGGCATAATGGGCATCCAAGAGATGTGTGTTTGTTGAAACAAACGAATCGCATCTCGTCGGATGCTAATGGCTTTGTATTTGTTTATGCATCTAGTTCGTAAGGGACAAGATTCGGCGAATCAAAGGACAAGGGAAATATGACCTAATGCATATGTCGGTAATGAGGGTCGACTAGTTAAATAGCAGCCGCTCATTAAATAGAAACTGTGATTCGGATACCTAAGCGATATGAATTGTCTATGGTATGCATTGCAGCTGTTACGATAGCCGCAATGCCGATACACATGGTGCTAATAGGTTAAAGACGCGAGATGCGTATTTGCTTTGGTTTGCACGTTGTGTTAGTCGGGGAATGTTATTGCTTGGAGAGAAGGACGCCAGCCTATGTGTACATAAAGAAATTTATTGTACACATGAATAAAACTGGGAATAGGCGACGCAATGATAATTATTCCTGGCTGGAATGATTACATGGTATGTGAACCGGGGTTTTTCTTTTCAGGATAATTTATGATAAGGAAAGTAAGAACTCTTACAGGGGATTTGTAAGCGAAGGAATGCTTGAAAAGGTAAGAATTCTCTTGCAGAAGCTTTACGACTATAGCTTTGCTCCAATTAATGCGTGTAGCGTTTTCAGGTGCCTAATGCGATTTGCATTGGCGAAATTATATGGGAAGATGGGTGTTATGGGGTGTTTAAGGAAAGCGTACCGTGGGATCTGGCGGAACCGCCACAGGACCATGCATAGAATTCTTGACGGTAGACCAACGGGAAAGAGACCGTAGGAAGGCCGCGACGGAGATGGGAGAACAATGTTAGGTTTGACCTTGAGGAGACCGGATCGAATGGTCAAGCGTGGAAGGAGAGTGCCCAGGACAGGGAACGATGGCGAAGCCGAGTCGGTGAGCTCATGAACTTCCGGGTTCCTACAGGCCAATAAATAATAATAATAATAATAAAAGAATTTAAATATCTGGGAACAATCCTGATGCCCCGTAACGAGATGTGAAAGGAAATTAACAAAAGACTGCATTCCTTTAATGGTAGTTGGTACACAGCCAACAAAGTGCTAAAATCAAAACTGCTGTCACGTAATATAAAGTTGCGTATTTATAGAATCTTAATCATACAGATTGTTCTATCGGATGGTTGTTACAAAAAAGGAAGAGAACAAGTTCCGCGTATCCGAGAATTAAGGTTTAAGGAGTATCTTTGGCGGTAAATATGATGAAGACGCAGAACAATGGGGTGAACTCCAGCGCGGATGTGCGAGGCATACAGCGAAAGTGGGCAACGATAGAACTTTACGTAGAATTCGTGAGAGAAGACCAACGGGAAACGGACCGGTAGGAAGGCCACGGCGAAGATAGGAGGACAATGTAAGGCGTGACCTTGAGGAGGTCAGATCAGAGGGCGAATCGTGAAAGGAAGGAGATAGGGAGCGACGACATGGTCGGGTCAACGAAGTCATAAATTTTCGGGTTCCTACAGGCCAATAATAATAATAAAAAAAATAATTCAGGCGCAAAAAACAGTTGGTGTGAACTTCAAAACAAATTTAGAAGGATTGGATATTATTTTAATTGGAGATTTGCGACCAATTATTTTCAGACCACCCTCTAGAAAAACATGCTTCTAGAGCCAATGACATTCAGGAGGTTGTGTACCAGCAATTGTTGTTCCTAAAGAATTTTTATTTATTGACATACGTTAAGATTAGTTGAATCATTGATGTCTGGTAACGTTTATATCCAGTAGTCTCGAAAGGCTCCTTATATTTTTTATTTCGATCTTTATTTCTTTTCTTTTTATTTGTTTTTAAAAGTGTACAAATACAAGACACGCTTTTGTATACATTTACATACTTACAAGGGGCGTAAGATCGTTAGGTCAGTCTGCGTTTATATGTGGATAAAGTAATATAAATAAATTCTCCTATCTAGATGTGAAAGATGTTTATTTCTAGTTTTCAAAATACCATCCACCGGAGCCTTAGGGGTCGACAGTGTGTAAATTCTCCGACCTTTATATATACTGGCATGGAGATTAATGATTGTGGGTCCAGTAATGTCTTGTTCGCTAAATGGTTCAATAAATCAGCCCCAATGAATGGCTCAAAATGCCATCGTATAAGTCGTCAGTGACTTAGATTTAAGTCAATTCTACGTTCACAAACCTCTATTTGGGTGCTGTTCGCAACAAATAGTTTTAATGTGACCGGCGACCTATTTCCAAGTACGAAAGATCGTAGACGGGCGAAGATGTCAGCACCTGTGTTGATCGTGGAGCCGGTGTTTGACTCAGTATGCAAAGGAAATTAATGACTTAAAAGTGAGGGGCCGGCCGTTTGCGCCCTTATAATGGCTGACAAACCAAGTTTGGCGGATTTCACTGGATGTTCAGTGAAATTCTGATCAGAATTGTTTTTCACAATTTCAGATCAGAAGAAGAAAAAGAAAAAAATATAGATTTTAATTAATTTTAATGACAATTACTTTTTTAACACCAAATTTTTGTGAATTGAACACTCGTCGCAACCTTTCTTTTTTTTTTTTTGGAAAACGAAAAATCAATAATTTTCTTCCATTTTCCCCACTCAGAAAATTTTTCTCCCCAGCGAAATTTACCGCGTGAAGAAACGAGAGTAGAAAACAAATGGGTAACCCAACAGGGCGGCTCTTTGAAATTTTTTTTGGAAAAGTATTACCAAAGGTAGGAACCCTATGACAAACTGTTAGCAGAAAAAAAGTGACCGCCACAAGCCCCTTGAAAGATGAATTTGTTTTATATTACACTTCTCTCGGGAGAAGCGAACCTCCAGCTCCGAGACGCCACCACATAACCATGGCAGCTCTTTTTGAACGTTGCACGCTCCGGAAGCACTCGCGTGGGGAAGGTATTGCATAGCTTTCCCGCTTTGTGATGGAATGAATTCTGAGGTAGTGGTGTTCGCGTCGTCAGGAGATGAACCACAAAGTGGTGCGATCCGGCGGGTTGTATCGTGGAGCGCATATGAGCTGAATTGAGCGGAACAATACCACGAATCTGTTAAGAACAGTACCCGTGATAATATCTGTAAAACAGATAGCGGTCAGCTAGGCGCCTTCGATGTGATAGCGACTGTAGCCCCGACGTCTCGATCAAGCGGATTGCTCGTCTCTGTGTGCTCTCAGCTAGATTACGGGTATGTTAAGAGCAGAGCTCCAAATATGAGAGCCACAATCGAGGGCGGGTCTAATTTGGGATTCATAGAGGAGAAAAAGGTGGGCCGGAGTAAAATATGTCTTGGCCCTAGAGAGATAACTCAGTTTTCCGGAGGCGGATCTGGCGATGTTCGACACGTGTTTATTCCACGAAACATTCCAACAGGCCATGCCGGAAAACAATTTCAAACTTTCCCCAGCCTCAAGGGCCCGGCCATTCATCATCAGCTGTGGAATCGATGATCCACTTTTTTGTGAATGTTGTATATTGTGTCTTCGCTGCATTGAAGTAGACGAGATTGGCCCTTCCCCACTGCAGGACCCTATCTAGATCCTGATTCAGAGAGTCAATCTGTCTACATCTCAGCTGATGCGGTGTAGTTGCACCAATCGGTCGAACACTCGAAAAGGAGGAAACAAGCGTACTATCATCCGCAAAACTGAACACTTTGTTATCCGTTGTCTCCAACAAATCTTTTATGTGAAGCAAAAACAAGGTTGGAGCCAAAATAGAACCCTGTTGTATCCCCAAATTAACAGGATACAGATCCGAGCACTCGCCGTCCACAACAACCCGGATCGATCGATTCTCGAGGAAGCTTCCCATCCAGTCGCAAAGTTGTGGGGAAGTCCATATGAACGAAGTTTACTCAGCAATGCCCCATGCCAGACGCGGTCAAAAGCTTTGGAGACATCCAATGCGACCGCCCTAGACTCACCATGCCGTTCAATCGCAGATGTCCATATATTTTCCATTACCTTAGATAAAATAGACAGTAATGCTATAGGGCGGTAATTTTGTGGGAGACACTTTTTTCCCGTCTTTGGGATTGGCTGAACTCGAGCGATTTTCTAGCAGGCAGGAAAGGATCTCCGTGCATACGATAAGCGGAAGAGTCTGCCAAGAACCGGCGATAGTTCTGGAGCACAGTTCTTAAGGACTATTGCTGGTATTCCGTCCGGGCCGGTTCGCTTCCTACAATCCAGTTCACGTAGAATGCGTTGAATAGTGCGCGGACGAAATCTCACATCCCACATGGAAGACTGTACCGACGAGATCACAGGTGGCTCCAAAAGACCGGGTTCGAGGTTTGAATTCGCCGAAAATAAATTCGCCAACACATTAGCTTTATCCTTTGGATTCGTGACTAACGTCCCACTGTCTGTCACCAACGGAGGGAAAGAGGAGGATGCGAAGTTACGCTGACAGCTTTTGCCGTTAACCAGAAGGAGCGCGAACCAGTTGGGCATCAAAGGAGCTTATTGATCACCCTGTCGTTGTGAGCCTTCTTTGCGGTATCAACCGCCTGGTTGCACGCGTTTCTGATTCTAACAAAACTCGTTCTGTTAACATCGGTGGGATTGGAGCACCATTGCTTAAAAGCTCTACTTTTTGCCGCTGTTATCTGCTCGCATTTTGTATCACACCAAGTTTTATCAGACGAACTTCGTGTGATGTAATGTATGGAATATACATCTCCATCCCCAGAAAATAATCTCTGATACCGACTCCGCGCAAGCGTTAACATCGGAGTTTCGAAGCAAACCTCGGACCATGGAAAGATGCGAAGAAATTTCGCATATCGTCCCAATTAGCAGCCCCATACTTCCATACATGGCGAAGCTGCCTAGGCTGGTTATTCGCTTGATATGCAAGTGCTTGCGGGACAGATACCAAGCAGTGATCAGAGTTTCCCAGTGGCGCAGAAACCTCTACGGTATAAATACTCGGTTTGGATATCAAAAAGCGACTGCAGTCCTCGTCTCTGTGCTCTCTCAAGTAGATTGAGGGTGTGCTTAAGAGCAGAGCTCCAAATATGAGAGGAACAATCGAGGGCGGGTCTAATTTGGGATTTATACAAGAGGAGAAGGTGACCCGGAGTAAAATATTTCTTGGCCCTAGAAAGTTAACTCAGTTTTCAAGAGGCGGATCTGGCGATGTTCGACACGTATTTATTCCACGATACATTCACACAAGCTGTGTCGCCGAGCAATTTCACGCTTTGCCCAGATTCGAGCGCCTGGCCATTCATAATCAGCTGTGGAACCGATGATCCACTTTGTTGTATAACGATCACTCGAAAAAGAGGCAATAAAGTTTAATGGGGCTACCAGCCCATTTATTGGCTTAATTCGAGCAACATGATTACTTACATCTAAAGTATATCTAAGTTACACACTAGATTGCTTAAGAACTATCTTAGCTAAGTTTAATCTAAGGTAACCAGGACAAATTAAGAAGGCAGGAAAAGGGGCGAGAGGTAGGGGGAGGTTATAGTCTCCGCTTCAGATATGGGTAGAGAGGTCGAAGTCGAATAAGGTGGAATTGGAGTTGACATTTCTCAGCATCCGCGAAAAGGCTTCGTTGAGACCGTAAAAGGTCTGGTGGAGAGGAATGTAGAGAAGGCGGGGATTACGCGTATTTCGAGGGTTTGTGTTCAGAGGAATTAAGTTAAGGAGGTAGCGCAATCGGCCGATGAATGAAGATTATGTAAGCCACGAACCAGCGTTCCTCAAGGATGGTGAGGTTGCTTGATTTGAAGCAGTTAATGTTTTCCCAGGCTAGCCCTCGAAGAGCGAACCGAAGGAAGGGACGATGAATACTTTCGATTTTTCGGATATGATATGAGACCGTACCATGTGATAAGGAGACCATACCTGGCTAGCATATTCAAGCAGTGGACGAATGAAAGTAAGGTAAAGGGATCGAGTAACGTTAAGGTCGGAGAATACCTTAGACCCTCGGTTCACGAGGGCAGAATTGGCTTCCCGAT
Organism: Microdon myrmicae; assembly: GCA_963931805.1. Classification (NCBI taxonomy): domain Eukaryota; kingdom Metazoa; phylum Arthropoda; class Insecta; order Diptera; family Syrphidae; genus Microdon; species Microdon myrmicae. Next base: position 135,995 of record CAWVOU010000026.1, read on the forward strand.
TCGTCTCATCAATGCGAGACAGGAAGTTAAGCTCCCTGTCGGATCCCAAGATCTCGAATAAATTAGACTAGAGACAAGTTTTACGGACCTCGCGTCCATGTTCTCGCCTAACACCCACTAATTCCCTTTCGCAAATTTTCCCTCTCTACCTGTAAAGGGAAGTCAAATCGTCAAGTAGCTAATTTGCATAAACTACTTTGTGCAAATTCTACTTGGCAGAAAAATAATAAAAAACGGCGTTGGCGCCAAATAAAAACTAAACGTCAACGGCGAAAACAAAAAAGATATTCGACATTCGACGTAAAACTACGAACAGAACGCACAGGACTCGCTAAACCAGAGTAACTACGAACAAAACGCACAGGGCTCGCTAAACCACAGTGATAGAAGAATTAGGAAACAAGAACAACAAGCTTAACAGGGGAGCACAAAGCTCAACGCCCTCTGCAACCTGCCAGCAGCAGAGACAACAGCAACTATAACGACCGCTCCACGGTCAATACAAGTAAATCGTTTACTTACCATTGTAACATATTTAATTGTATTACTTTAATACAATATATTGAGTGTAATTAACTAAATTGTGAATAAATTACCATAACAGGGTGAGGATATCAGCGTTCGGTGTTTACAAATATTGATGGACGGCGTTTACATTCGAATTGCTGAAACCAGTGCTCCTGAAGTTACACAATACCGTCATCAGTCGAACGTCCACAGAGCCTCGAGAACGAGCCTGATTACGCGATGACGAATTTCTTAAAATTCGGTTATTTATCAGAATATTTGCATGATGTTCCCTCTGACATAGTCCCCCCCGGAGATCCGAATGGGAGACTAGATTACCTCTGGAATTCTTTATCTCACATGGTACCATTATGACATATCTCCGTGTCAGTTCTGGCTATCAGCCATACATCCGAAACATAGTCGAAGATTTCTCCCGGCGATATCGTGGAATGTACAGCGCACGGGCTGCTTGTAGCCGACTTACCACCTAAACCAACCTTTTCCGGAACCGATCCATCAGTCAAGCTCTGAAAGATGGCCAGGGATTTCTCTCGACCATTTCGTGGAGCCTACAGCTTGATGGGGTCGTATTTTACCCGGCGACAGGGCGTTGTGGCCCCATCTACCACTCGGCCTTTAGTCGCCTCTTACGATAAACCGTCCTAGCTGTGAGTATATTCTAATGCGCTATACACAAGACTCAAATGCACATCCATCGAGATAAGTCAAGAGAAACCAACTTTGCATGGCTTCACTTCCCAGATTAATTGAAAGTAATTTGCAACCCATAATATACGCCGTAAACTAGTCGACTAGTTGCACAACCTCCGGCCAAATGTATGAGATTTTTGAGGAGATCCAAAAAATACTTCGCTCCATGTAACCTGGCCTCATTTTACAAGGTAAATATATTCGTCCTAAACTGAAGCTCTGTTCACATAGTTAGTCCAGGACATTAATATTAACACATGGTTGATAAAATGTAAAAACAAACAGTGAAACTCATCGGAGCACCACACGTAGGGCTTTCGTCTTCGTTGGTACCACATAGATACAACATATCTTTTCTATTTTTCATGGGTATCGCCACTGTCGTAAAATAAAGTTGGTGAACGTATCTCGCCTCTCCAAACTTTCCGCCGGATGTCTGTCTGTCAATCAGAAAATGTGCATTAGTTCACATTGGAAGTCAACTTTCTATGTTTTTTTTGTCCGAAAACAGAAGAATTTTAGAAGGTCAACTTTAGACGTAATTGTCTTTAATCGCAGAGAATAATTTTTTAGCCGAACCACACCAGTGTAAAGTGGTTTGCCATGTGTTTCCTGCTCATCGTAATATCCAGACATTCAAGACGATCGACATACAGACATCTCCCCTCCTTATCCTTTCTCTCTTTTGTGCTTTGACATTTAAGTACAATTCGAAATCCTCACACATTCCAACTGGCTTCATAAAATGCGGTTGTAGCTTAAGGCACTACCTACGCGGTTGGTTTTGCAAATTGTTGATTTTATGGTACTTAGTCGTATTTCCCTAAGTCCTTCCCAGATTCTTAACTTAATAGGTTCACGACATTAGCCAAATTAACTATTCAGGATCCAATAAATAAAAGCCCGTCTGTGAATAAACTTAAAATATCATGTGGTCTCATAAATTGTGTTCAACCTTTACACTGACTGTTGTAGGGAAGGATAGAACAGCCATGCCTGCTTTTGGGACGATTTTTATGACGGTGCGATTATTTGCTTAGTTTATGATCGGCAATAGTTTGAGAAAAAAGGAAATCTTATTGGGAAAGGGAGCAGAAAACCCGAAACAAATATTTCTCTATTTTTACATTGGATTAGAGTGAAGTGGATAAGTTATCGTTATTTAAAATCATTGGATTTCTTACGGGCTTTAGTGGAAAGGCCCTTCGATTTATTTTTGTACCATACAGAAAACAATTGAAAGCGGACCCTCGTTAATAAATGTATTACCTTATTACGGAGGAAGTATGTGAATATAAAGATGGAAACTGTGTAATGGGGAATAAGTTATAAAAGCGTACTTCTTTTTGTTCTTTATTTCATTATATTTATCCTCCTCGCTAGACAAAAAATGGTTAAATTCTAGCTTATTTAAATTATGTTCTAACTTACTGGTCCGCTGCTGATACTCTAAGTTAAACTAGGAGTTGCCTATTGTCATGTGTTGTTGGCTTCCGGTTTTGTTTGTTTTATATCCATTGCAATCTTCATTTATAATTTACCAAACAAAGAAAAGCACACTTATACGAGTATGGTATAAGTGTCTTATGTAACTCGAGTATAGAGTACAATAAATGTTATGTTCATGGTTGAATGAGAAATCGAGTCGCTTTAAAGATATAAACATTTCACTATTCTTGATAAAATGTGACAAAATATTTTGGAGGTAAATTGTGGGGACTAAGCATATTTGCACAATATAAATCCAAAACGAACAGCCTTGCAGAAGTGTTATTTATTTACAGCTGACTAAGTGTTTCTTTGTTTTGGGAGTATTGTGGTGAGGAAGTAATGTGCCTAACACGGACACTCTGTTCACTTCCTCCTCCATCATAAAACTTCACGGTCCGATCAAGGTTTCGTCAAACCGAGTCCTCACTTCACTAGAAGAAATCTGTTCACCAATGGTTCTCAACCCCTGGATTAAAACTCCGCCACAAGACACACCAGAAAGGAAGGTAAATGAAATGCACTGTTTTAATATTACTAATCGGTCTATTTATTGGTTTTTAAACGAAGTGACTAAAATTTATTAAACATGAAGTGTACACTTGCGGTTGCACGATGGGTTACAATCTGTTTTCAAGTTGACAAGATTTTATTTTACTGTTCACCTTTGTTGAAATAAGTTCGCCGTTCACCGTTAAATCCGCACACCAAACAATCGAACACACAAGAACACAAAGATAACATTTGAGGTGAAGAGCGGATAAATATGGAACTTAGCACGAAAAAACTATTGATACGCGACTCCGGATATATTCGGGTATGGAAGTGTTTACGCTTCTCCGCTGCCGGCGGAGAGCGGGAGCGAAACGTGACCCTTCTGGTCCGCGGATGTAAAAGGACTCAGCGATCGTCATCTCAAGCAGAGATGATTTCGCTAAGAAAAAACGAAGAGAGAGAAAAACTCTTCTCTTAAGGGTGTGAATATATCCTTGCCAAGGATATGTTTTATCTCCCACAAGTGTAACGTAGAGTCTCTCTTGTGGGAACAAGAAAACCAGATCTCGTAATAAAGGTCATGGTGGTATGTGTGGGATCGTTCCGACAGATGCGATTCACACGTGCAGTGGAACGACGAAACAGGCAGGCGGCAAAGACAATAGGGAAAAATGACCAAATGCGCCGTTGGTAATGCGGATCATTGTTTACACGATGCCTCGTCGCTATTTTCGACGTTAGGAGAAAAAGGTGCTAAAGCAAATTGGATTTTTATGGCATCTCTGGCTGCAGTAGAAACCGGGTTCATATTTGAATTAGGAAATGCTGGAGAATTTGGTTTCGGCGTCTATTGCGCTAATTATATGCAGCTGCTTGGGTTGTTTATTGATAAGACAACCCAAAAAGGTTGCCAGGCATGTGTATGAAAAGGTATATAACGCGGCTGAGAAAATAGACGGCGCGATATTTATGGTCCCTGTAATGACGGTTACATTGAATGCAATCCGAATTATTTTGTTTACAGGAATTCATCAGAGGGAATTTGACTGGCGACGTAGATGCCGAAATTGATTGGAAATTCCTGGTAAGTTAATAAAGAAATCTTAAGGAGCAATGGTATGCGAAGAGAATGCATGAAGGTAAGTTTTCTTTACAGGGACTTAAAGATCATAGATTTGATCTCTTAAATGCGTGCAGCATTTTTAGGTACTAATACTGTTGCATTAGCAAATTTAAAGGAGTTGGGTAGTAGTTATCGGGGGTTTTCAGGTAAGTAGACCGTAGGGTTTGGCGGAACCGCTACAGTATCATCCTTCAAAATGAACGAACATCATATCGTCTGTGCTTTGTGTCTGATTCACACCCAAATTGACATTTGTATTCAATATCGTTTGACAAATCACCATGGAAATATCTATAGCGTTACTAGTATTTTTTGCACAATAATAAGATAATATATAAATAAAGTACTTACGTGGCTGTTTACACTGCCCAAGTGTTTATTGCTTGCCAGGACAACACAACTGAACCGCATTTATTTTATTCACTGTTTATTTCAATATTTGGTTTCAAAAGTAACTTTACTTCTAATATACAAAATGCAGTTTTCACTTTTAATTCATTTTTTGGTTTCAAAATTAACTTAATTTATCATTTACAAATTGTAATTTCCACTTTTAATTCAATGTTTGGTTTCAAAATTCGTTTTATTTTCAATTTGTCTTTACATCGACCATTCTTTGACAATCTGCATGCAGGGGATGTTTTCACCAGACGAACAGCTGGTTCACTACCTATTAGCGCCCTTTTACACCGATCGCCCATTCCCAATCACACACTCATCCCCTATTTCCCATTTCTCCGCCCGCTAAATGCGAATAAAAATTAGCGAATTTACTCAGCAGTCTATGAACCGAGAGAGAATGGGAAAATTGCAAAGGAGAGCAGCTTGTATTAGGGGGTTGATTTGGTTTCGTTTGCAACGAAACGTAAAATCAAAAAGTGGACAAGGTGTCCTCGTTTAGAGGCTTTGGTAATTCTCGGAATGTAGAACTACGAAGTGCGTTCCGAGAAGGAGAAATGGAGATGGTTGAAAAGTATGCTTATGAGAACATGTTTTTTGAAATAACTCTCCACCCTCTACAATTGAGGTGTTAGCTTGTGACACAATCAAGTAGCTCAGTTTCGACTCCGGCGAGCTGTGACACAGGGAATAATGGGAGAACAGTATAACAGAACTCCTCTTGATCGAAAACCCCAACAAAAAGCCCTGGAGTGAAGACGAGCGATGATAACGCTGTGGACAGAACAAAGAACTGATCTCATGGGACGATAAGAGATCGACAAAAAAGGAGCGAAGGTGAGAACGAAAAAATAACACGAATAGAGATCGAGATCAAAGAAAAGAAAAAGAAGTCGTTCGAACGAAATTATTATAAAGGTGATTGCCGATATTTTTTTACTGTGAATTTGTGCGGCCTCTACCGTTGCTTTTTGGCTGTAATAAGCACACATCAATTAAGGGCGATTGTTCAACGAACTAAAAGTAACTGATCTAATAACAACAATGCATCACGTGCCGACGAGTCAGCACGTGTGCTTCTGCCTCGTGATCCGTACCATCAGATCAATTGTGTAATCCCTTAAGGGTATCTTAAGTAAACACGAGATACCCTCGTTGCACCATCGGTTCGCGCGTCAAGTCTTCTGTGGCATCCGAAGTAAACAAACGGACCACCACAAACGCGGCCGAGTGTAGTGCAGTAATACATATGGGACTTGGGCCGTAGTGTGAAAATCGTGTGGAAGTGTACAGTGCGGGAAAACTCATACCCATTCCTTTTCTTGTGTCTGTTTTCCTCATTTTCGCACCTCTGTTGCGTCCCTCAGGCATCGATAGGCTGGGTTGAATTATAATCTTTGCAGGCTTTTTGTTATTTTGAGTGGCTTAATATTTGTCACGAACGGGATGTGACCTGGATTTCGGCACGGACCTAGTGGGGTGCCTAAAACAAGGTCATAACACCTGTAGTGGTTGCTTTCGTTTATCTATCGCAGGGTCCAGCCAGCATCCTTTTCTGAGGCGATATTGGGTTTCTGTGTCAGGCCATTTCAATGGAACAGAAATTTCACGTCGATCTGTGTAACATTTGCGGCCTAAGATGCAATTTCTCCTCTGTGTCTCCCCACGTCGGTAACCAGAAACCAACAATCCTTGCACTTAGCGAGACTCAGGTAATCACTAATACAGATGTTTCCGATTTTACTACACTCGGTTATAACCTAGTGCCTTTGTTCGTTCCACATCGTGGTATAGCTACATACATACGAAGTGATATTGCTTATCAGCTTCTGCCACAATATGGGCTCTGCTCCAACCCACAATTTAATTTCTCGCCGCTAAATTTTCACTTTCGTAGGCATATCATACATTATTGCTTTGTTTACAGGAGCCCAAACTTGTTTAGAAACGCATCCTTTAACGAATTTGATGCTATATCTGATTCTATCGACAAGATCTTGAACCTATATCCCCACATTGAAATCGTTATTGTGGGTGATTTCATTGTGCATTAATCTCAGTGGATACGCCAGTCCGGGCCACAACACCTTAAGGTCAGTATATTCAGCTCTTTGCTGAATCAAATAATATAACTCAACTCGTCAATGAGCCCACACGGGTACCATATATATATGGTCATTTCACCATCACGCACAAATATACAATTGAAGTTTCTTCGCCCTTGGGCACTTCAGACCACTGTGTCGTGTCAGCTAAATCTCCTCTAACCAACAGCAATGTTTACGAGAAAACTCCCGAAGTAACAGTATGGTTCTATTAGAAATCCAGCTGGGATGGTCTGACCGATTTTTTTAGGAAGTTAAATTGGTCGTTATTTTTCCCCAATAGTGATGTTGACTCTATAGCGGACACATTGACAGACACGATTCGACTTGGCATGCGAACGTTTATTCAACACAGAGTAAAGAGTATCAAAACCAAGAGAAATATGTGCGTGGATTCCGGATGCAGAGAAGCCATTAAAGCTAAAGAGTTGATCTTCCTATCGTATAAATCAAACAGTACTGAGCGAAAATGGAAAAGATTTAAGAGAGATAGAAATGACTGCAATGTGCAACGTGCAATTCAATGTGCCAAGTTCCTGCATGACCAGAAAGTGAAACAAGAAAGTCTACACTCTCCCACAGATAGTAGAATCTTCTGGGCATTCATGAGAAACATCCGAAACCCGGTCTCATCATCCATTCCATCGCTTATAGCCGATGACAGATCAGTCACCAGTGCAATAGAGTAAGCGAATCTACTTGCCGCACATTTTGCAGTCAACTCAACGCTGCCTGACACCACATCAGTTCCGCCTCAACTTGAGCATGAGCAGGACACCATGAGCCAGATTCACATCCGAAAGCGTACTGATGCCCGGGCGCTCAATGAGCTAAACGCATACAAATCCGCTGGTCTTGATGGCATTCCCCCAATTCTCTTGAAGAGAAGTTCCTCTTCATACGATAATCGGAAATTCTTCCGTTTGTCTTATGCCAATAGAATAGTTTCCCAAATAGATCGAAGTCTGCAAACATTCAGCCAATTTCCAAAAAGGGCGACAAATCATGTCTTTCTTGTTATCGACCCATAGCACTAACTTCTATTCTTCCGAAGGTAATCGAATCGCCGATTAACCCTCAACTTTCGAAACGTCTGAAATCAAATGACCTCCTCAATGACCGTCAATATGGCTTTCGCAGTAACCGGTCCACAGGAGATTTGATGGCGTACCTTACCGAAAAGTGGGGCCATTCCATCCACTACTTCGGGGAAAGCAAGGTTGTTGCACTGGATATCTCGAAAGCCTTCGACAGAGTTTGGCACCCAGCAGTTTTATCAAAATTACAATCATATGGAGTGGACAATTGCCTGATCCAATGGATAAGAGATTATTTTTCTGACCATTTAATCCAAGTGGTTCTTGATGGTGTCGAATCTGTCTCCCATAAAATTAATGCAGGTGTTCCCCAGGGTTCAGTATTCTAACCTACTCACTTTCTGATCTGTATAAATGATCTCTTGGCAATTATGCACAACCCAATTCACTCCTTTGTCGATGATAGCGCATTGAGTGTCTCATACTCATATGAACATTCCCGCCCAAACTCTTCGAACGTCAATACCAATCCTTGATGATCACCCAACACCCCATCACGTTCAAGGTAATTCCACCCAGGCGCACGCATGCTGTTTCGCTATGGGCAAATCAGATTCGCGTCACCGTAAATCGAAATTTTCCCATGGCCTTGGGGTGGTAGTACAGCCCGATTGGCGTATGGTTGCCACCTTACTCTGATTGGCGGCAAAAAGTGCGACGTTGTAATTCCCACTGTCGTTGGCATGGCCCTCGACTGGGACTAGCGTCGGACGGCTGTCTGGAAGACAGCAATGACAGGTGGGAAAGAATGAAAATTTTGATTTAGATTTTAGGTGTAAATAGGGAGTTCCGTTTGAAGTAAATTCAATCAGAATTCGACAGCCAATGTGTGGCATTTGCTAATAAACAAAATTGTTGATAAGTAAAGAATAAACAAACACCCAATAACAAAGACTCTAAAAAGCTTTTTTATTAAATACGGCCAAATATTACAATTGGCACAGCGGCGACCCATCAAGGAGTCGGGGACCACTCTACCACGGGCTAAAGCTGCCGGATGCCGACGGACGAAGTAAGAGAGTCGGAAGCCGCCTCCACACGGGCTGACCCAGGGATACAACCAGTAGGAAGAAATCATACCCACGTGCTTAAAGAGTTGGACGCCACCTACCTACCGGCTAACAAGCCACAAGCCAACAGATATGGGGTCTCACGGCCGGAAGCCGGCAAGCGTTGTTAGATAAATATACAACAGGCCAAATGCATGGGGTTCCTTAAGAGATGCAAAAAATACTTCACTACATCCAACCCGGCCACTATTTACAAGGCGTATATTCGTCCCAAAATGGAGTTCAACTCCCATATTTGGTCAGGCACATCCAAAACTGCACTACACGTGCTCGATAGGATGCAAAAACGACCAGTGATACTTATTTTGGACCCAGCTGTGAGTCGATCAATTTCGTCGTTAGAACATAGGCGCAACGTATCGTGTCTATCTCTCTTCTTATAGGAGTTATCACAGTCGTTGCTCAACTGAACTTGGTGGATGTGTCCTGCCTACTCAGCAAAACAAAAAAAAAAAAAAAATGCTGAATCGGTTAGTCGCAGCGCCGAAGGGAAAAATCGAAATATACAAAGTTTCTCGGTGTCGTGAGTGCTCGTTTACGCACCATCACCCCCGCGTATATACTTATCCAGAGGAGCGGGACACTGGATCATTTAAGAATTGCTTACGGCTAGAACCGGTGTAGGACTCATCGATTCAAGTGGTGATGATTTTACATTAAGAAGTTGGATTGTCAACCAAGTTAGCGGCCATTTGTTTCAAGCACGGGACGACACCGTTTATTTGTGCATTTTAACTGGACCAACTGGACACACAAACCTGACATCGTCATCGTTCAACAACCGAAATTTGCGTCGAACAATCGAACACTGTCATTGGAAAGGACAACTAACGTAAGTGATATATATTCAGAAACGCCATAAACTTCAGGTTCAGCTGCAGCTTCGTCGCCAACGTTTTCAGCATATTCGTTTTCGTCTCTCTCATCACCACCTTCGACACAAAACATCTCCGGAAAGGAGCTTATGGGGTATAATGTCTTTCTTAGCTATGTGCAAGCAAGTGCACTGGTTCTCCAAGGACCCCACGTTGTCAGTCTCTATTGTACAAATTCCAATCAAATTAAACACTGGAATAACTTACCAGGATCAAATTAATTTTTTATTGGGCAAGTAATTAATTGTGCTATCTGTGGTATAACTTATTCTATACACACTTAACTTATCGCGTTGACTGTGATTACTTCATTTAACACAAAAATATAATTATTTCAGTTAACACCAAAAAGATAATTAATTGCGTCGACTTTAACTATTTCCAATATTATGTACAATGTAACTTATTGCGTCGACGGTGATTATTACATTTAACACCAAAAATATAATTATTTCAGTTAAGATAAAACGACGCTATGTATGCAACCTGCGTAACGCGAACAAGCACCACTCCTCAGATAATTCAGACTCACTAGACTAATCCTTTGGGACGCCCCACGAGGGATGTATGATTACATTATGTATTAAATATGCTCATCGAAGCGACAGAATACCACATATTCCATCATCGCTTCGATGACCATATTTGGTAATTTACCCTTTGCGTTTTGTTCAACAGAAAAGGGGTTGAAACTCACACACGATGATCGCTCTGCTGCTCATCGCGTGTATCCGCAAATATGCAGACACAGCATACATCTCATTTAAAGTTCGCAGCAGGTGCGAGTATCTCTGATACGAAAAGGGTTGAAATATTTGCACGATCAACGTGTGCGTAAGGCATTATTTCCGATCGTGTACTTTCCTCTTCCATAAATGGATATGTTCCCTCGACATCATTATGTGGGCTTCACGCTGCTTGGGCGCGCTTTGCCGGCGTCCCCTGGTATAAATCGCCATGCGCGTGTGTGCGAAAATGCTTTTGTCTTATGCGCATGGAAAATGTAAGGGAATCATATCGAACACGCGATGTTGTATTGATCCGTGTTTTCAAGGGCATTTGGCTGGTGCCAACAATTCGCTTGTCGGACGGGTGGTCGATCGATGTTGGTATAGACGTCCGCAAAAAGGAAGAAATATCTCCTGTAGTATGTGGTAAACACATTAGGAGGCATTTCTTTGGTACCTATTGGGGAGTGTTGATTGCTACATGTGCAACCGGATTTGCCTTTGGTGACCATGGTGCGATTCGCACGACTATGCCCTTGTAGGGAATGTCTGTTGTTGCTGATATATTTTTCGTATCAGCAGACATTATGCTTCACAGGCTTTTCGTGGTTATTGGTATGATCAATGCAGGTAAGTAGACGCTTTATGAATTAGGATGCGCGTAGAAATGGTTACCTGGTGGTAGCTGAACAGGTAAGTAGTGGCGTTTTGCAAGAACCGCCACGAGCTTATTTGGATGAAGATCCACGAGATAATGTAAATAGATAAGTAGTGAATTATCGTTAATAAATCGGTATGTGGAATTCACGAAATCGGCTGAGCGAAATGCTGACGTGAACTGCCCACCAGGATCTTGCGATATATCTCAATTGGGCGTTTTTTTTTCTGGGTTATATCAAATCATTGGTTTACTCCATGAACGATAAACATTCACTGACCTCAAAAACAACATTGTTCGTTTCATAGCTGAAATGAGCGCGAATATGAAAAGTGGCCAAAAATTAGTGTTCCAAAATCGAATGGATAAAACAATCCAGATGCGAACATTTAAATAAAATTATTATATTCAAAATGCCATGAACCAATACCTAAAATAAAAAAGAAAGTTGATATCTTATACTTAAATAAATAAATATGTTTAAAAATACACCAACTGACAAGTATAGGGTGGGCCACACATTTTTGCAAATGGCAACACTTGATTTCTTAAAACCGTTAGAAGGGGTGGCGCGGGAGTAGCGCGCAATTGTGCGTCATGCAAATTGCATGAAGCGGCGCACAATTCCCCGCTACTGGCGCGCCCTTCCCGCTAACGATTTTTAAAAAATCAAGTGTTGCCATTTGCAAAAAAATGTATGGCCCACCCTGTATATCGAATGACGCTTGTATATGGTTGAGGATGACGGTCGTCATCTGGCGAATATAATCAATTGATGCAACACGTTTTTCTTTTATAGTCACATGAGGTTTACGAAATAGGAGATAATCGCAAGGAGCCAGATCAGACAAGTGCGGAGAGTGTTGAAGCAACAAAATTCAGTTTTTAGTTAAAGTCTGCATAGAGCCTTGGAAAATACCCATCCGCTTGCCGTAAAAGGCGAGGTGTGGTCCCAGCGCCTTACGTGCCGCCACCCCATTAGCTATAGGCTCAGTGAAATGGTCGGAGTAAATTCTTGGCCATCTTTCGGAGATTGGCTGGTGGTTTGGGTCGAAAGTAAGTTGGTTTAGGTGATAATCAATCCCAAGGTAAGACACCATATATAAATAGCCCCGCAAGAAAAAAAAAATATACTCACTATAGAACATTCCTCGAGTCAAATTAATTGTTTGGGTAGCTTTCCCCCATCAATGGTAAGGAACATTTCGCAAAACTCTAAAAACCTAGGTGGACCGGTAAAGATACCGCGGCACGCAGAACCGGCGGTATCCCTCGTCTGAATGGATGGAGTAGTCGGGTTAGCTGTTACTGTCCGGCGCCGGGCTTCCTCGGATGAGGGAAGAGCGGGGACATTTTATTATTTCTTTATTTAATATTATTTCATCAATTCGCGTTGCAATGTTTATTCGCTCCGATTGTTTGAGCGGAAATTTATTGCCATTGATAATCCATTATCAAAGAAAGAAACTATTCCGACTCTTCGATATATTTATTTTAAACTCTCAAATCCACAATACTTCCTCAATACTTAACTCTCAAAAACTTAACTGAAACTCAACTTATTAAAACTCAACTCAACTTCTTTTCTAAACTTAACTTTTCAACTTCTAACTCAAAACTCAAACTCTATCTAATTTCTCAACTGCTTCCGAATTCAAACTGATTTTACAATTAAAATTTCTCTCTTCTTATGCTACTTATTGTTCTAATTGGTTGGAAATTATACTGTGAACGAAACTAATTTTATCAAAGTATTCCTTTTACTCTCTGTGACTTTTAAATTGAATAAACTTTGAACGAAAATCAAAGTGCTATGTTTTGAATGAAAAAAAAGGTGCATGTTATGAAAAGGGGCCTGTTATGAAATGTGCTGTAACAGGCTTGATATAGAATATTGTGAAAGTTTATTAATGGTATGTATTAAGTGAGAAAAGATATGTTAAGAGGAGGTTTCAAAGATGTGTTAGAAAAGTAATGAGATTCGGTGTTAAATCTAATAAGGGTAGTATTCTGGAATACAACATAGCGAATGGTATGCTTATGGTAGGGATTTTTTAATAGCACCAACTAGCCGAATCAGTGGAAAAGTCCACTGACTAACAATGTGTAAATAGCTCTTATATGATCGTTCACATTATTCTCCAATAATTGTCGTAGATTCCGATCCATTAATGATGTTTTCTTCAACCGAACAATGAATTTGATTCGACTTATATTCGGAATAAAGCTTGTTATATTTGACCAGGGTACCCGTTGGAAGTGATTTCGTTACTACGCATGTTGGTTAGTGGACATTTATCTCACACCAAACGGTAGCATGAGATGTACAAAAAAAATCTATTATGTATATAACTGAGTGGGAGATGGGGACCAAATCGTGTATGTGGTACGTTTGATGTGTCATTTATGACCAAACCTAACCATACGGTTTTACGATTGATGTCGATCCAGAAATATAAGTCCATTGAGGCTTAAGCTCCCAGGAATCACCCTCAATACTAATTTAAGGGTCTGACAGAAATCGAATTTACTTAATGATGCACGTCTATTCAGATCCGGACTACTATCCACAAAACAATAATGATTGACATGTTTTTAGCCACAAGAAATGTTGAGTTGAAATCGAGCTTAGGTTGTTGGCGAATAATATCATCTCTATGTGGCCATGCTCCTATGAAGGAAGAGCGAAGGAACCATATTTCTGAATCACTTACTACTTGAGTTTTAATTAATGTAAGAACTGTTCTTTTAAAAAAGAAGACATAATAACTACAGCATGCACATACCAAATGAGTTCAAATTATTCCTTTATATAATAATACATAATAACCATAACATGCACATAACAAATTATTTCAAATTAGTCCTTTATATAATAATATATAATAACTATAACATGCACATACCAAATTAATTCAAATTATTCCTTTATATAATAATACATAACTATAACATGCACATACCAAATTATCTCAAACTATTCCTTTAGATAATAATATATAATAACCATAACATACACATACCAAATTATTTCAAAATATTTCTTTATATAATAACACATAACTATAGCATGCACATACCAAATTAATTCAAACTATTCCTTTATATAATAATACATAATAACTAAAACATGCGCATACCAAATTAATTCAAACTTTTCCTTCATATAATAATACATAATAACTATAACATGCACATACCAAATTAATTCAAATTATTCATTTATATAATAATACATAACTATAACATGCACATACCAAATTTATTCAAACTATTCCTTTATATAATAATACATAATAACCATAACATGCACATACCAAATTATTTCAAAATATTTCTTTATATAATAATATATAACTATAGCATGCACATACCAAATTATTTCATATTATTCTTTCATATAATAATACATAATAACTATAACATGCGCATACCAAATTATTTCAAACTATTCCTTCATGTAATAATACATAATAACTATAACATGCACTTACCAATTTAAATCAAATTATTCCTTTATATAATAATACATAACTATTACATCCACATAACAAATTAATTCAAACTATTTATTTATATAATAATACATAATAACTATAACATACACATACCAAATTATTTCATATTATTCCTTTATATAATAATACATAACAACTACAACATGCACATACCAAATTTATTCAACCTATTCCTTTATATAATCATACATAATAACTATAACATGCACATACCAAATTAATTCAAAATATTCCTTTATATAATAATACATAATAACTATAACATGCGCATACCAAATTATTTCAAACTATTCCTTCATATAATAATACATAATAACTATAACATGCACTTACCAATTTAAATCAAATTATTCCTTTATATAATAATACATAACTATTACATGCACATAACACATTAATTCAAACTATTTCTTTATATAATAATACATAATAACTATAACATGCACATACCAAATTAATTCAAACTATTCCTTTATATAATAATATATAATAACCATAACATGCACATACCAAATTATTTCAAAATATTTCTTTATATAATAATACATAACTATAGCATGCACATACCAAATTAATTCAAACTATTCCTTTATATAATAATACATAATAACTAAAACATGCGCATACCAAATTAATTCAAACTTTTCCTTCATAGAATAATACATAATAACTATAACATGCACATACCAAATTAATTCAAATTATTCATTTATATAATAATACATAACTATAACATGCACATACCAGATTTTTCAAACTATTCCTTTATATAATAATACATAATAACCATAACATGCACATACCAAATAATTTCAAAATATTTCTCTATATAATAATACATAACTATAGCATGCACATACCAAATTATTCCTTTATATAATAATACCTAATAACCATAATATGCACATACCAAATTAATTCAAACTATTCCTTCATATAATAATACATTATAACTATAACATACACATACCAAATTAAATCAAATTATCCCTTTATATAATAATACATAACTATAACATGCACATACCAAATTTATTCAAACTATTCCTTTATATAATAATAGATAATAACTATAACGTGCACATACCAAATTAATTCAAATTATCCCTCTATATAATAATAGTTACACTATAACATGCACATACCAAATTAATTCAAACTATTCCTTCATATAATAATACATAATAACTATTACATGCACATACCAAATTAGTTCCAATTATTCCTTTATATAATAATACATAATGACCATAACATGCACATAGCAAATTATTTCAAATTAGTCGTTTATATAATAATACATAATAACTACAACATGCACATACCAAATTAATTCAAACTATGCCCTTATATAATAATACATAATAATTAGAACATGCACACACCAAATTAATTCAAATTAGTCCTTTATATAATAATACATAACTATAACATGCACATAACAAATTAATTAAAACTAATTCTTTATATAATAATACATATTAACTATAACATGCACATACCAAATTAATTCAAATTATTCCTTTATATAATAATACATAATACTTATAACATGCACCTACCAAAATAATTCAAACTATTCCTTTATATAATAATACACAATAACTATAACATGCACATACCAAATTAATTCAAATTATTCCTTTATATAATAATACATAACTATAACGCACACATACCAAATTAATTCAAATTATTCCTTTATATAATAACACATAATAACTACAAAATGCACATACCAAATTAATTCAGACTATTCCTTTATATAATAACACATAATAAGTATAACATGCACATACCAAATTATTTCAAACTATTTCTTTATATAATAATACATAATAACTATAACATGCGCAAACCAAATTAATTCAAACTTTTCCTTCATATAATAATACATAATAACTATAACATGCACATACCAAATTAATTCAAAATATTCCTTTATATAATAATACATAATAACTATAACATGCGCATACCAAATTATTTCAAACTATTCCTTCATATAATAATACATAATAACTATAACATGCACTTACCAATTTAAATCAAATTATTCCTTTATATAATAATACATAACTATTACATGCACATAACACATTAATTCAAACTATTTATTTATATAATAATACATAATAACTATAACATACACATACCAAATTATTTCATATTATTCCTTTATATAATAATACATAACAACTACAACATGCACATACCAAATTTATTCAACCTATTCCTTTATATAATCATACATAATAACTATAACATGCACATACCAAATTAATTCAAAATATTCCTTTATATCATAATACATAATAACTATAACATGCACATACCAAATTAATTCAAAATATTCCTTTATATCATAATACATAATAACTATAACATGCGCATACCAAATTATTTCAAACTATTCCTTCATATAATAATACACAATAACTATAACATGCACTTACCAATTTAAATCGAATTATTCCTTTGTATAATAATACATAACTCTTACATGCACATAACACATTAATTCAAACTATTTCTTTATATAATAATACATAATAACTATAACATGCACATACCAAATTAATTCAAACTATTCCTTTATATAATAATATATAATAACCATAACATGCACATACCAAATTATTTCAAAATATTTCTTTATATAATAATACATAACTATAGCATGCACATACCAAATTAATTCAAACTATTCCTTTATATAATAATACATAATAACTAAAACATGCGCATACCAAATTAATTCAAACTTTTCCTTCATAGAATAATACATAATAACTATAACATGCACATACCAAATTAATTCAAATTATTCATTTATATAATAATACATAACCATAACATGCACATACCAGATTTTTCAAACTATTCCTTTATATAATAATACATAATAACCATAACATGCACATACCAAATAATTTCAAAATATTTCTCTATATAATAATACATAACTATAGCATGCACATACCAAATTATTCCTTTATATAATAATACCTAATAACCATAATATGCACATACCAAATTAATTCAAACTATTCCTTCATATAATAATACATTATAACTATAACATACACATACCAAATTAAATCAAATTATCCCTTTATATAATAATACATAACTATAACATGCACATACCAAATTTATTCAAACTATTCCTTTATATAATAATAGATAATAACTATAACGTGCACATACCAAATTAATTCAAATTATCCCTCTATATAATAATAGTTACACTATAACATGCACATACCAAATTAATTCAAACTATTCCTTCATATAATAATACATAATAACTATTACATGCACATACCAAATTAGTTCCAATTATTCCTTTATATAATAATACATAATGACCATAACATGCACATAGCAAATTATTTCAAATTAGTCGTTTATATAATAATACATAATAACTACAACATGCACATACCAAATTAATTCAAACTATGCCCTTATATAATAATACATAATAATTAGAACATGCACACACCAAATTAATTCAAATTAGTCCTTTATATAATAATACATAACTATAACATGCACATAACAAATTAATTAAAACTAATTCTTTATATAATAATACATATTAACTATAACATGCACATACCAAATTAATTCAAATTATTCCTTTATATAATAATACATAATACTTATAACATGCACCTACCAAAATAATTCAAACTATTCCTTTATATAATAATACACAATAACTATAACATGCACATACCAAATTAATTCAAATTATTCCTTTATATAATAATACATAACTATAACGCACACATACCAAATTAATTCAAATTATTCCTTTATATAATAACACATAATAACTACAAAATGCACATACCAAATTAATTCAGACTATTCCTTTATATAATAACACATAATAAGTATAACATGCACATACCAAATTATTTCAAACTATTTCTTTATATAATAATACATAATAACTATAACATGCGCATACCAAATTAATTCAAACTTTTCCTTCATATAATAATACATAATAACTATAACATGCACATACCAAATTAATTCAAAATATTCCTTTATATAATAATACATAATAACTATAACATGCGCATACCAAATTATTTCAAACTATTCCTTCATATAATAATACATAATAACTATAACATGCACTTACCAATTTAAATCAAATTATTCCTTTATATAATAATACATAACTATTACATGCACATAACACATTAATTCAAACTATTTATTTATATAATAATACATAATAACTATAACATACACATACCAAATTATTTCATATTATTCCTTTATATAATAATACATAACAACTACAACATGCACATACCAAATTTATTCAACCTATTCCTTTATATAATCATACATAATAACTATAACATGCACATACCAAATTAATTCAAAATATTCCTTTATATCATAATACATAATAACTATAACATGCACATACCAAATTAATTCAAAATATTCCTTTATATCATAATACATAATAACTATAACATGCGCATACCAAATTATTTCAAACTATTCCTTCATATAATAATACATAATAACTATAACATGCACTTACCAATTTAAATCGAATTATTCCTTTGTATAATAATACATAACTCTTACATGCACATAACACATTAATTCAAACTATTTCTTTATATAATAATACATAATAACTATAACATGCACATACCAAATTAATTCAAACTATTCCTTGATATAATAATATATAATAACCATAACATGCACATACCAAATTATTTCAAAATATTTCTTTATATAATAATACATAACTATAGCATGCACATACCAAATTAATTCAAACTATTCCTTTATATAATAATACATAATAACTAAAACATGCGCATACCAAATTAATTCAAACTTTTCCTTCATAGAATAATACATAATAACTATAACATGCACATACCAAATTAATTCAAATTATTCATTTATATAATAATATATAACCATAACATGCACATACCAGATTTTTCAAACTATTCCTTTATATAATAATACATAATAACCATAACATGCACATACCAAATAATTTCAAAATATTTCTCTATATAATAATACATAACTATAGCATGCACATACCAAATTATTCCTTTATATAATAATACCTAATAACCATAATATGCACATACCAAATTAATTCAAACTATACCTTCATATAATAATACATTATAACTATAACATACACATACCAAATTAAATCAAATTATCCCTTTATATAATAATACATAACTATAACATGCACATACCAAATTTATTCAAACTATTCCTTTATATAATAATAGATAATAACTATAACGTGCACATACCAAATTAATTCAAATTATCCCTCTATATAATAATAGTTACACTATAACATGCACATACCAAATTAATTCAAACTATTCCTTCATATAATAATACATAATAACTATTACATGCACATACCAAATTAGTTCAAATTATTCCTTTATATAATAATACATAATAACCATAACATGCACATAGCAAATTATTTCAAATTAGTCGTTTATATAATAATACATAATAACTACAACATGCACATACCAAATTAATTCAAACTATGCCCTTATATAATAATACATAATAATTAGAACATGCACACACCAAATTAATTCAAATTAGTCCTTTATATAATAATACATAACTATAACATGCACATAACAAATTAATTAAAACTAATTCTTTATATAATAATACATATTAACTATAACATGCACATACCAAATTAATTCAAATTATTCCTTTATATAATAATACATAATACTTATAACATGCACCTACCAAAATAATTCAAACTATTCCTTTATATAATAATACACAATAACTATAACATGCACATACCAAATTAATTCAAACTATTCCTTTATATAATAATACATAACTATAACGCACACATACCAAATTAATTCAAATTATTCCTTTATATAATAACACATAATAACTACAAAATGCACATACCAAATTAATTCAGACTATTCCTTTATATAATAACACATAATAAGTATAACATGCACATACCAAATTATTTCAAACTATTTCTTTATATAATAATACATAATAACTATAACATGCGCATACCAAATTAATTCAAACTTTTCCTTCATATAATAATACATAATAACTATAACATGCACATACCAAATTAATTCAAATTCTTCATTTATATAATAATACACAACTACAAAATGCACATACCAAATTAATTCAAACTATTCCTTTATATAATAATATATAATAACCATAACATGCACATACCAAATTATTTCAAATTAGTCCTTTATATAATAATACATAATAACTATAACATGCACATGCCAAATTAATTCAAACAACTCCTTCATATAATAATACATAACTATAACATGCACATACCAAATTATCTCAAACTATTCCTTTATGTAATAATACATAACTATAACATGCACATACCAAATTAATTCAAATTAATCCTTTATATAATAATACATAACTATAACATGCACATAACAAATTAATTCAAACTTTTCGTTCATATAATAATACATAATAACTATAACATACACATACCAAATTATTTCATATTATTCCTTTATATAATAATACATAACAACTACAACATGCACATACCAAATTAATTCAACCTATTCCTTTATATAATCAAACATAATAACTATAACATGCACATACCAAATTAATTCAAAATATTCCTTTATATAATAATACATAATAACTATAACATGCGCATACCAAATTATTTCTAACTATTCCTTCATATAATAATACATAATAACTATAACATGCACTTACCAATTTAAATCAAATTATTCCTTTATATAATAATACATAACTATTACATCCACATAACAAATTAATTCAAACTATTTATTTATATAATAATACATAATAACTATAACATACACATACCAAATTATTTCATATTATTCCTTTATATAATAATACATAACAACTACAACATGCACATACCAAATTAATTCAACCTATTCCTTTATATAATCATACATAATAACTATAACATGCACATAACAAATTAATTCAAAATATTCCTTTATATAATAATACATAATAACTATAACATGCGCATACCAAATTATTTCAAACTATTCCTTCATATAATAATACATAATAACTATAACATGCACTTACCAATTTAAATCAAATTATTCCTTTATATAATAATACATAACTATTACATGCACATAACACATTAATTCAAACTATTTCTTTATATAATAATACATAATAACTATAACATGCACATACCAAATTAATTCAAACTATTCCTTTATATAATAATATATAATAACCATAACATGCACATACCAAATTATTTCAAAATATTTCTTTATATAATAGTACATAACTATAGCATGCACATACCAAATTAATTCAAACTATTCCTTTATATAATAATACATAATAACTAAAACATGCGCATACCAAATTAATTCAAACTTTTCCTTCATAGAATAATACATAATAACTATAACATGCACATACCAAATTAATTCAAATTATTCATTTATATAATAATACATAACTATAACATGCACATACCAAATTTTTTCAAACTATTCCTTTATATAATAATACATAATAACCATAACATGCACATACCAAATTATTTCAAAATATTTCTTTATATAATAATACATAACTATAGCATGCACATACCAAATTTTCCTTTATATAATAATACCTAATAACCATAATATGCACATACCAAATTAATTCAAACTATTCCTTCATATAATAATACATTATAACTATAACATACACATACCAAATTAAATCAAATTATCCCTTTATATAATAATACATAACTATAACATGCACATACCAAATTTATTCAAACTATTCCTTTATATAATAATAGATAATAACTATAACGTGCACATACCAAATTAATTCAAATTATCCTCTATATAATAATAGTTACACTATAACATGCACATACCAAATTAATTCAAACTATTCCTTCATATAATAATACATAATAACTATTACATGCACATACCAAATTAGTTCAAATTATTCCTTTATATAATAATACATAATAACCATAACATGCACATAGCAAATTATTTCAAATTAGTCGTTTATATAATAATACATAATAACTACAACATGCACATACCAAATTAATTCAAACTATGCCCTTATATAATAATACATAATAATTAGAACATGCACACACCAAATTAATTCAAATTAGTCCTTTATATAATAATACATAACTATAACATGCACATAACAAATTAATTAAAACTAATTCTTTATATAATAATACATATTAACTATAACATGCACATACCAAATTAATTCAAATTATTCCTTTATATAATAATACATAATACTTATAACATGCACCTACCAAAATAATTCAAACTGTTCCTTTATATAATAATACACAATAACTATAACATGCACACACCAAATTAATTCAAATTATTCCTTTATATAATAATACATAACTATAACGCACACATACCAAATTAATTCAAATTATTCCTTTATATAATAACACATAATAACTACAAAATGCACATACCAAATTAATTCAGACTATTCCTTTATATAATAACACATAATAAGTATAACATGCACATACCAAATTATTTCAAACTATTTCTTTATATAATAATACATAATAACTATAACATGCGCATACCAAATTAATTCAAACTTTTCCTTCATATAATAATACATAATAACTATAACATGCACATACCAAATTAATTCAAATTCTTCATTTATATAATAATACACAACTACAAAATGCACATACCAAATTAATTCAAACTATTCCTTTATATAATAATATATAATAACCATAACATGCACATACCAAATTATTTCAAAATATTTCTTTATATAATAATACATAACTATAGCATGCACATACCAAATTAATTCAAACTATTCCTTTATATAATAATACCTAATAACTAAAACATGCACATACCAAATTAATTCAAACTTTTCGTTCATATAATAATACATAATAACTATAACATACACATACCAAATTATTTCATATATTCCTTTATATAATAATACATAACAACTACAACATGCACATACCAAATTAATTCAACCTATTCCTTTATATAATCATACATAATAACTATAACAGGCACATACCAAATTAATTCAAAATATTCCTTTATATAATAATACATAATAACTATAACATGCGCATACCAAATTATTTCAAACTATTCCTTCATATAATAAAACATAATAACTATAACATGCACTTACCAATTTAAATCAAATTATTCCTTTATATAATAATACATAACTCTTACATGCACATAAGACATTAATTCCAAACTATTTCTTTATATAATAATACATAATAACTATAACATGCACATACCAAATTAATTCTAACTATTCCTTTATATAATAATATATAATAACCATAACATGCACATACCAAATTATTTCAAAATATTTCTTTATATAATAATACATAACTATAGCATGCACATACCAAATTAATTCAAACTATTCCTTTATATAATAATACATAATAACTAAAACATGCGCATACCAAATTAATTCAAACTTTTCCTTCATAGAATAATACATAATAACTATAACATGCACATACCAAATTAATTCAAATTTTTCATTTATATAATAATACATAACTATAACATGCACATACCAAATTTTTTCAAACTATTCCTTTATATAATAATACATAATAACCATAACATACACATACCAAATTATTTCATATTATTCCTTTATATAATAATACATAACAACTACAACATGCACATACCAAATTAATTCAACCTATTCCTTTATATAATCATACATAATAACTATAACATGCACATACCAAATTAATTCAAAATATTCCTTTATATAATAATACATAATAACTATAACATGCGCATACCAAATTATTTCAAACTATTCCTTCATATAATAATACATAATAACTATAACATGCACTTACCAATTTAAATCAAATTATTCCTTTATATAATAATACATAACTATTACATGCACATAACACATTAATTCAAACTATTTCTTTATATAATAATACATAATAACTATGACATACACATACCAAATTATTTCATATTATTCCTTTATATAATAATACATAACAACTACAACATGCACATACCAAATTAATTCAACCTATTCCTTTATATAATCATACATAATAACTATTACATGCACATACCAAATTAATTCAAAATATTCCTTTATATGATAATACATAATAACTATAACATGCGCATACCAAATTATTTCAAACTATTCCTTCATATAATAATACATAATAACTATAACATGCACTTACCAATTTAAATCAAATTATTCCTTTATATAATAATACATAACTATTACATGCACATAACACATTAATTCAAACTATTTCTTTATATAATAATACATAATAACTATAACATGCACATATCAAAATTAATTCAAACTATTCCTTTATATAATAATATATAATAACCATAACATGCACATACCAAATTATTTCAAAATATTTCTTTATATAATAATACATAACTATAGCATGCACATACCAAATTATTCCTTTATATAATAATACCTAATAACCATAATATGCAGATACCAAATTAATTCAAACTATTCCTTCATATAATAATACATTATAACTATAACATACACATACCAAATTAAATCAAATTATCCCTTTATATAATAATACATAACTATAACATGCACATACCAAATTTATTCAAACTATTCCTTTATATAATAATAGATAATAACTATAACGTGCACATACCAAATTAATTCAAATTATCCCTCTATATAATAATAGTTACACTATAACATGCACATACCAAATTAATTCAAACTATTCCTTCATATAATAATACATAATAACTATTACATGCACATACCAAATTAGTTCAAATTATTCCTTTATATAATAATACATAATAACCATAACATGCACATAGCAAATTATTTCAAATTAGTCGTTTATATAATAATACATAATAACTACAACATGCACATACCAAATTAATTCAAACTATGCCCTTATATAATAATACATAATAATTAGAACATGCACACACCAAATTAATTCAAATTAGTCCTTTATATAATAATACATAACTATAACATGCACATAACAAATTAATTAAAACTAATTCTTTATATAATAATACATATTAACTATAACATGCACATACCAAATTAATTCAAATTATTCCTTTATATAATAATACATAATACTTATAACATGCACCTACCAAAATAATTCAAACTATTCCTTTATATAATAATACACAATAACTATAACATGCACATACCAAATTAATTCAAATTATTCCTTTATATAATAATACATAACTATAACGCACACATACCAAATTAATTCAAATTATTCCTTTATATAATAACACATAATAACTACAAAATGCACATACCAAATTATTTCAGACTATTCCTTTATATAATAACACATAATAAGTATAACATGCACATACCAAATTATTTCAAACTATTTCTTTATATAATAATACATAATAACTATAACATGCGCATACCAAATTAATTCAAACTTTTCCTTCATATAATAATACATAATAACTATAACATGCACATACCAAATTAATTCAAATTCTTCATTTATATAATAATACACAACTACAAAATGCACATACCAAATTAATTCAAACTATTCCTTTATATAATAATATATAATAACCATAACATGCACATACCAAATTATTTCAAAATATTTCTTTATATAATAATACATAACTATAGCATGCACATACCAAATTAATTCAAACTATTCCTTTATATAATAATACCTAATAACTAAAACATGCACATACCAAATTAATTCAAACTTTTCGTTCATATAATAATACATAATAACTATAACATACACATACCAAATTATTTCATATTATTCCTTTATATAATAATACATAACAACTACAACATGCACATACCAAATTAATTCAACCTATTCCTTTATATAATCATACATAATAACTATAACATGCACATACCAAATTAATTCAAAATATTCCTTTATATAATAATACATAATAACTATAACATGCGCATACCAAATTATTTCAAACTATTCCTTCATATAATAATACATAATAACTATAACATGCACTTACCAATTTAAATCAAATTATTCCTTTATATAATAATACATAACTATTACATCCACATAACAAATTAATTCAAACTATTTATTTATATAATAATACATAATAACTATAACATACACATACCAAATTATTTCATATTATTCCTTTATATAATAATACATAACAACTACAACATGCACATACCAAATTAATTCAACCTATTCCTTTATATAATCATACATAATAACTATAACATGCACATACCAAATTAATTCAAAATATTCCTTTATATAATAATACATAATAACTATAACATGCGCATACCAAATTATTTCAAACTATTCCTTCATATAATAATACATAATAACTATAACATGCACTTACCAATTTAAATCAAATTATTCCTTTATATAATAATACATAACTATTACATGCACATAACACATTAATTCAAACTATTTCTTTATATAATAATACGTAATAACTATAACATGCACATACCAAATTAATTCAAACTATTCCTTTATATAATAATATATAATAACCATAACATGCACATACCAAATTATTTCAAAATATTTCTTTATATAATAATACATAACTATAGCATGCATACCAAAATTAATTCAAACTATTCCTTTATATAATAATACATAATAACTAAAACATGCGCATACCAAATTAATTCAAACTTTTCCTTCATAGAATAATACATAATAACTATAACATGCACATACCAAATTAATTCAAATTATTCATTTATATAATAATACATAACTATAACATGCACATACCAAATTTTTTCAAACTATTCCTTTATATAATAATACATAATAACCATAACATGCACATACCAAATTATTTCAAATATTTCTTTATATAATAATACATAACTATAGCATGCACATACCAAATTTTCCTTTATATAATAATACCTAATAACCATAATATGCACATACCAAATTAATTCAAACTATTCCTTCATATAATAATACATTATAACTATAACATACACATACCAAATTAAATCAAATTATCCCTTTATATAATAATACATAACTATAACATGCACATAACAAATTTATTCAAACTATTCGTTTATATAATAATAGATAATAACTATAACGTGCACATACCAAATTATTTCAAATTATCCCTCTATATAATAATAGTTACACTATAACATGCACATACCAAATTAATTCAAACTATTCCTTCATATAATAATACATAATAACTATTACATGCACATACCAAATTAGTTCAAATTATTCCTTTATATATAATACATAATAACCATAACATGCACATAGCAAATTATTTCAAATTAGTCGTTTATATAATAATACATAATAACTACAACATGCACATACCAAATTAATTCAAACTATGCCCTTATATAATAATACATAATAATTAGAACATGCACACACCAAATTAATTCAAATTAGTCCTTTATATAATAATACATAACTATAACATGCACATAACAAATTAATTAAAACTAATTCTTTATATAATAATACATATTAACTATAACATGCACATACCAAATTAATTCAAATTATTCATTTATATAATAATACATAATACTTATAACATGCACCTACCAAAATAATTCAAACTATTCCTTTATATAATAATACACAATAACTATAACATGCACATACCAAATTAATTCAAATTATTCCTTTATATAATAATACATAACTATAACGCACACATACCAAATTAATTCAAATTATTCCTTTTTAAATAACACATAATAACTACAAAATGCACATACCAAATTAATTCAGACTATTCCTTTATATAATAACACATAATAAGTATAACATGCACATACCAAATTATTTCAAACTATTTCTTTATATAATAATACATAATAACTATAACATGCGCATACCAAATTAATTCAAACTTTCCTTCATATAATAATACATAATAACTATAACATGCACATACCAAATTAATTCAAATTCTTCATTTATATAATATACACAACTACAAAATGCACATACCAAATTAATTCAAGCTATTCCTTCATATAATAATACATTATAACTATAACATACACATACCAAATTAAATCAAATTATCCCTTTATATAATAATACATAACTATAACATGCACATAACAAATTTATTCAAACTATTCGTTTATATAATAATACATAATAACCATAACATGCACATAGCAAATTATTTCAAATTAGTCGTTTATATAATAATACATAATAACTACAACATGCACATACCAAATTAATTCAAACTATGCCCTTATATAATAATACATAATAATTAGAACATGCACACACCAAATTAATTCAAATTAGTCCTTTATATAATAATACATAACTATAACATGCACATAACAAATTAATTAAAACTAATTCTTTATATAATAATACATATTAACTATAACATGCACATACCAAATTAATTCAAATTATTCCTTTATATAATAATACATAATACTTATAACATGCACCTACCAAAATAATTCAAACTATTCCTTT